>PVJL010000008.1:0-78322 GCA_004026885.1 Lyroderma lyra | reverse complement strand
GTACCAAACTGTATTTGACTATTGATGTTTTGTCATATAAATAGAAGTCAGGAAGTGTAATGCCACCAGCCTTATTCTTTTTATGTAGTATTGCTTTGGCAATTTGAGGTCTTTTATGGTTCCATATAAATCTAATAATTCTTTTATCTATTTCACAAAAGTATGATTGTGGGATTTTGATGGGTATTGCATTAAATCTGTAGATTACTTTGGGCAGAATGGCCATTTTAACAATGTTAAGTCTTCCTATCCATGAACAGGGGATATTTTTCCACCTCTTAAAGTCTGTTCCAATTTCTTTCAAAAGTGTCTTATACAGTTTTCCCTGTATAAGTCTGTCACGTTCTTTGTTAAGTTAATTCCCAGGTATTTCATTCTTTTTGTTAGCAAAAGGAATTGACTCCCTCATTTCTTTTTCTGAGGAGTTGTTGTTTGTATAAAGGAATGCTGTTGATTTTTGTACATTGATTTTGTGTCCTGCGATTTTACTATATTCGTTAATTGTTTCTAATAGTTTCCTGGTGGAATCTTTGGAATTTTTTATATAAAGGATCATGTCATCTGCAAACAGTGACAATTTGACCTCTTTCCCAATTTGGATACCTTTGATTCCTTTCTCTTGCCTGATTGCTGTGGCTAGAACTTCCAGTACTACATTGAATAGCATTGGTGACAGGGGGCATCCCTGTCTTGTTCCTGATTTTAGGGGAATAGGCTTCAGCTTTTCCCCATTCAGTATGATGTTAGCCGAGGGTTTGTCATATATGGCCTTTATTATGTTGAGATGCTTTCCTTCTATACCTATTTTATTTAGTGTTTTGATCATAAATGGATGCTGTGCCTTGTTGTAAGCTTTTTCTGCATCAATTGAAATGACCATATGGTTTTATCTTTGATTTTGTTTATGTGGTGTATCACACTGATTGATTTTCGTATGTTGAACCATCCTTGTGCTCCCAGGATGAATCCCACTTGATCATTATGTATGATCTTTTTGATGCATTGTTGTATTCTGTTTGCTAATATTTTGTTCAGGATTTTTGCATCTTTCTTCATCAGAGATATTGGTCTATAGTTTTCTTTTTTTGTGTTGTCTCTGCAAGGCTTTGGTATTAGGGTAATGTTGGCCTCACAGAATGAATTAGGAAGTATTGTTTCCTCTTCAATTTTTGGAAGAGTCTGTGGAGGATAGGCGCTAATTCTTCTTTGAATGCTTGGTAGAACTCGTTGGTGAAACCATCTGGTCCAGGGCTTTTGCCTTTAGGGAGATTATGGATAGTCATTTCAATCTCATTGCTATTGATTGGTCTATTTAGATTATTCAGTTCTTCTTGGTTCAGTCTTGGTAGGCTATAAGTTTCTAGAAACTTGTCCATTTCTTCTAGGTTGTTAAATTTCACTTAAGTCTTATTTAATTTTAATTTTTGTTCATAAAGTTTTATAGTTTTTTTTCAGAGATTCTATACATGTTTTGCTAGATTTATTTCTAAGTAGTGGTTTTTTAATGCTACTAATAATGGTATCTTTTAAATAATAATATCTAGTATTTATTGCCTAAATACAAAAATATCATTTATATTGATTATAAATAACTATGATATACTAATATTAGTATATCAAGTGATTTTATTTTTATTTATTTATTTATTTTTGTATGTGGATAGTTCCCTGGCCGGGAATTGATCAAGTGATTTTTAATTCTAATAATTTATCTCTATATTGTTAGGTTGTCTATGTATAGACTATTACTTGCTGTGAATGACACTTTTGCTTCTTCCTTCCCAATACTTATTACCTTTATTTACTTTTCTTGCCTTACTGCTCTGGCTAGGACCTCCAACACAGTATTGAGTAGAATTGTGGATAAGGGCGATGCTCATCTTGTTTCTGATCGCGAAGAGAACACTTTCTCCTCTATTCCTAGTTTGCTAGAAGTATATGTATTTATGCAGCATATGCATGTATATGTAAATATATTATTATTAAATACTTTTCTTATTTCTATGCTTACCTTTTCTATATATCCCCTCTATTTTACATTATGTTCTTTTTACTGGATAGTTTCTTCTGACCTATGTTCTGAATCATCAATTCTCTTTTCAGCTATATATTTTTTATTTTTCAATTACATTTGTCAAATACTATTATATTGGTTTCAGGTGTACAGCACAGTGGTGAGCCATTTACATCTTACAAAGTCTTCATTTCTGGTTCCCCTCTGACACTATACATAGTTATTACAATGTTATTGACTGTATGCCCTATGCTGCACTTTACATCCCTGTGACAGTTTTGTAACTATGAATTTATACTTCTTGATTTCTCCCCATTTTTCACCCATCCCTTCAGTCTTCCTCCCATAGTCCCACTAAATCTGGTACCCATCTGACACCACATATGGTTATTGCAACATTATTGACTATATTCCCATGTTTTACCCTATATCCCCATAACTGTTACTTTGTGACCACCAAACTGAATTTCCAATCCCTTCCCCTTATTTCATCTCCTACCCCAACCCTCTTCCCATCTGGCAATAACTTAAATGTTCTCTATATCTATGAATCTGTTTCTGTTCTGCTTGTTTATTTTCTTCTTTGGATTTCACCTATAAGCAAAGTCAACTTGTGTCTGTCTTCCTCTGTTTGATACTCCATTCGTAACTGCAATAGATATGTACCTATTGCCATTTTATTAATAATAATTTTTGCTTTTCTTTTTTCCCATCTTAAAGAAGACCCTCTAAACATTCTTTGTAGTATTGGTTTGATGGTGATGACTCCTTTAGGTTTTTCTTATCTGGGAAACGAATTTTGAATGATAGCCTTGCTGGATACATTAATCTTAGTTGTAGATCCTTGGTTTTCATCACATTAAATATTTTCTACCAGTCCCTTCTGGCCTGCAGAGTTTGTGATGAGAAATCTGCTGACAGTTGTATAGGAGCTCCCTTATAAGTTACTATTTGCCGTTCTCTTGCTGCTTTTAATATTATCTCTTGTCTTTAACTTTTGCTGTTTTAATTAGGATGTGTCTTGATGTAGGCTGGTTTGGGTTTATCTTGTTTGGGACTCCCTGTGCTTCCTGGGCTTGTATGTCTATTTCCTTCACCAGGTTAGGAAAATTATCAGTCATCATTTCTTCAAGTAAGTTCTGGATCCCTTGCTGCTTGTCTTCCCCTTCCAGTTCTCCTATGATGGGAATGTTTTCACACTTGATGTTGTCCCAGAGGTATCTTAGCTTATCTTGATTTTTTAGAATTTTTTCTTGTTGTTCTGATTGGGTGTCTTCTGTTATCTTCCAAATCACTGATTTGCGCTTCTGCTTCATCTAGTCTGGAGACCCCTTCTATTCCATCCTTCATTTCCTTTCTTGTTATCATCGTCTCTGCTTGGTCCTTTTTGTTGTCTCTATGTCCTTTTTTATGCTTGCTATCTCCCCGTTAATATTGTCATGAAGTTGCTTAAGCATCATTATAATCATGGTATTGAGCTCTGGCTTTTATAGGTTGTTTGGCTCCAACTTTTCTTCTGGGGTTTTCTGTTGTTCTTTTTTTCAGATGTACTTCTTTGATTCCTCATTCCGGCAGCCTCTCTGTTTATAGATATTCTGCTCCTTAACCTGACACTGCTATAGTTTCTTCTGAAGCTCACTGCTAATGATGTGGGGTGGTGGGGTAGAGGTCTGGCGGGGTGGTGGGGAAGGGCCACTAGTGTCTTTGTTCCTGGCCTGTCACTGAAAGCAGCCGGTTGGGCAGTGCCTGCTTTCACTTTTCTATATTCGGTTTGCCCTTAGGTCTCTGCCCTGGGTTTTGGGACCTGCTGTCTTGAACACTGGTGCTACAGACAGGGCTAGTTGTGAGCAGAGAAAAGTATTCGCAGCTCCCTCTCTCCTCCTTCCCAGGTAGAGGGAGGACACTGCGTCTTCTCACCGGCCCATCGCTCCCGCTCCTCTTAGAACCAGAGTGAATTCAGGCCGACCTCACTCGCGCACCCACCCAGTCTGCACCTCCTGGAGGCCAAAGTGAGGTCTGGTTGCGGTGTGTCATGGCCCCTGCCTCTGGGCCTCCTCTTCTCTGTCCTCCTGACTGGGTGAGATCCTGAATGCTCACCTGCTGCCTTCTTCCTTCTTTCTCCCCCAGCGGTAGAGTTCCAGGCAGGGACCTACGTGCCACCACATCTCTGCACTTCACCTTTTTTCCCTCGGTTAGTCTAGTGCCCACCTGGCCCTGTACGTAGTTACTACAGCATCATGGACTGTATTCCCTGTGCTGTGCTTTGCATCCCCTTGTCTATGTCATAGCTACTAATTGTACTTCTTCGTCTCTTCACCTTTCTTATTTCCTCAAACCCTCTCCCATCCAGCCACTATCAGGTTGCTTTCTCTATGAATCTGTTTCTTTATTGTTTGTTCCTTTATTTTGTTCTTTAGATTCCACATATAAGTAAGATGACTGAATTCTTAATTTTTGTTATTGTACTTTTCAATTCTCTAGAATTTGTATTTGCTCCTTTTTAAAAAAATTGAAATGTCAATGTCCATAGTTTTTAATTTCTTGATTAAAATTTTAAGCTCAGCTTTTATTTCTATGGACATATTAAGCATAGGGTTTTATAATCTGTTTCTGATGATTCTTGCAGAATTTCTGATTCTTCTTTCTTTCCTTTTTTCTGGTTCTGGCACAAGCAGAGTCCTGTTGGTGCAGCCCTTCAAAACCCATGTTTCCTCCATGACCTTTCCAAAGCACTGCTCTTCTCCCCCTGTTGGTAAATGCCCCAATGCTCACCTCTCAGTTTTTCAAACAAGACCTGGTATTTTCGAGTAGCTATCCAAATTCCCAAAAGAAAATCCCTATTTAGTCCTTTAATTTTAAAATATTTCTATTACCTCTTTACAAAGTTGTTTTTATTACTCTTGCTAAACAAAATTTGGTTGTTTATTATTTAGTTGTTCAGAAGAAAGTTTGGTCTGAAATAACTAATCTGTCTTGATTGGTTCTATTTTCAAATAAATGTAACTGTGTTTTTTTTTTTAAAAATGAGTCAACTTAAAGAAAAATATGACTACCTACAGATTATCTGTGGATCTGATTTATGAGGAGACATTCTAGTGACTGAAGTTTGTCAAACACTGGTGTAATGGATATAACCAGAGATGCTTACCTAGTGGTCCATGTCTTACCTAGATCACTTAACGAGCTCGTTAACCTTGACTAAGTTACTTAACCCTTCTAAGCCTCTTTCCTCATTGATGAAATAGAGAATATAAAAGACCTAACTTACAGTATCATAGTATGTATTAAATCAAGCCATGTATGTAAATCACATGGCATAGTTCATGGCATTTAGTAAACATTTCATAAATTTTATTGTTTTCCTTACTTCTAAGTCAGAGCGAGAAATGGTAATGACATTTTTAGGTCAATCATTATTCACCTTAGTTATGACAAATATTAGCCTAGTTGGGACTATTTCTTGATAGATGCAAACTGTTAAGTTTCAAGAATGGACATCATTACTTCAAAGAGGTGCCGGGTGCTTCAGAGTAGTCACCCAAGTCTTCCAAATGACTTTTTGTATGAAATAGCCAATCCTGCTGTGACTAGCCTTCCAGGTTGTGTACTGCCAAACTTTAATCTCTACAAATGGTGTGGCCCCCTTGTGTTGTGCTCTGCAATCATTCTCTATAGCTACTTACAATAGCTCTGGGAATATTCTTCAATAGCGGGATATTCTAAACACATTTTCAATATTAATTTCCAAACCATAATTGGACTTAAGGTATCAGTTGTAATTAGTCCTCACAATTTTTGCTTCTTAAAAGAATTTCTTGAGTCCTGGTTCATGCCCTGGTACTTCCTGTGTGTTCATGGACAAATCACTTAATACTTCCAGGTCTCAGTTTATTTCTCTCTAAAACCTAACAGTTTGGACTAAATTATTTCCAGCTCTAAAATTCCATGATTCAGATGTAAAATGCAATTTTAATATTTCTATAGTAGATTTATATCTTTGAGTGAATTTCTAGTATTAGCTGGACAGTTTGGAATGTGTATATAGGCTGATAATTAGCATGAAGCATCATATTTTTCCATTTGTCATGTTAACAAAACATACATATTCTAGAACAAATGTGTAACATGTAAAATAATGGGGCTTAGTCTGACCTAAGAGACCTTTCTGAAGTCTGTTCCAGCACTGTGATTATCTGTGTATAAATGACCATATTGCATATGTACTTAGTTAACAATATTTCACGTGACTGAGAAAAAATCCTCATTAGGGACAATGGAAATGCCATTTTGTGTGTCTGCATAGAATTTCAACATTTCATGAAATGCTTCATCTTTAATCTTAAAGTTGGCTCAAGGGTACAATTAAGCCATTTTGAATTCAAAGCCAGTAAACTTCTCCTGCTTTATCCTGGCCTGATAAGACTAATGAAAAATGTTAGGTTATATAAATAATTTACAATTAAATATCACTATTTTACATGTTAATCTTTGTATTTAAATCGGTTTATTGTTTTTAAGAAGTTAAGCATTGTTTTCTTTAAAAAAACTGTCAGAAATGTATAGATATAATAATGTTCTTTGATTTTAAAGTGAATAGATGGTCAGGTCATAAACTTTTTTGAACACTGACAAATACTGCTGATGAGGTAAAGGTGTGATTCTGTCTAGATTGACACTGCTGGAAAAGTGCTCACCATAATATGTACTTTTTCAGTCATCATGACTACTTACAATTTTCTAAAGTAATAATAATTTCTCCAGAGGTATTTTCAATGTAAAGCTTCCCCATTAAGAATCTTTTACAAAATACTTTGAATGAATATAACCGACTGCAACTCTGACTTCCAGCTGTTACCAATGGTCTCCAAAGAATATACTTTGATTATAAAAGTAGATTGACAGAAATTTGAGAAAAGGACTCCAAAAGCTATAGGACTGTTAGGTCCCTTTGTTCACATAAATTCCCTACTATGAAGCCACAGCGGAATGTTAATATCAAAAAGTTCTTGCTTTCTTTTTTGAGAAAGGAGAAATCTAATTACTACCTAGAAGTGAATGATGGCATGACTCCCACCTGAGCATGCAGATGCTCTGAAAGGAAACCTATTATATCGCTGAAATCTAAACAATATATCAATTACAATTCAGTTATCTTCTTTACTTTTCCAAATCACTTGATATGTATTTTTCTGTCATCAAAGCTATCTTTGAGAGAGGACAAATGATTATCCCTAAGCCACAGCTAAGGGCATTAAGTTACAGAAAACTAGTCTGCCAGAGGTGATGTATATAGCATTTGATTTGGGACTAGAAATCATTCTGCAGGCTCTTAGCAATGCCATTTCCCAAAGACTGTAGGATAACTTACAGGGACCTAGGACTAGACGGGAAAATGCTGATCCCAGAGAAGCAAGAAGTGGTCGTTCCTAATTTTCTTTTCCATGGTCGTTTCCCTCAGCACTCTGCCAAGGCAAAGTGAGTTGGCCTTGTTCCCAACTGTGCAAGTGTTTTGTGGCTACCTAGCTACTGATTTTATAATTCATATAAATTCTTTTGACTCCATTGCCTTGCCCTTTTCTACTCAAAATCCTTTTATCCTTGCTTGTGAGGTTCTTATCTGCCCAGTTTTTCTTCTAGTCTATGGCCACTCTTCAAACACTCTTGGATTGCAGTAATAGTCTCTGCATTGGTTCCTCCAACACTCGTCTTGAAACCTGAAATCCATCTTCCAAACAGCCACCAGAAAAACCTACCTGAAACCTGTCTATCCTGCCACATTACTTCCATGCTTAAAACTTGTGAAGGGCTTTCCGTGGGCCTTGGCAGTGATTGTCAATGCTCTCAGACCCAGTGCCCCCATTTGCAATGAATATTCTATAATGCCTCATTTACTTTCTCCAAAAGAAATCCATAGAAAATACAGTCAACTTACACACAAAACTTGAAAATGAAATCAATATAATACCCTAACATAATGTAAAAGGGGAGTAAAATGTAATAATTGAATATAAAATAATGTGTATTTTAATGTGTAAATGTTTAGGTGTGACACCACCGCAAGATACAGTGGTCTGATGCTTTCACTTGTGTGTAGAATCACAGCGACTGTGATGGCTGCAGATGCAGATGGATACAGATGTGTGTATTCACAGCTCAAATCTATGAGCAGTGTTGTCATCAGTGACATAATTTTCTAAATGGTAAAATTCAGTGACATAGTTTACGCATATCTTTTCATACTTTAATATAAACATGAATCACTTGGAAATCTCCTTAAACTGCACATTCTGGAGTGGAATTTGAGATTATGCTTTTCTAACAAGCTCCCCAGTGAGGGCTATGCAGCTGGCCCATAGGCCACATGTTGAATAGCCAGAGCCTAGACTAGGTGACTTCATTTATAAACACAGGCAAATAACATCTAGGGATAGTTCAAGTCTCATACAAAACTGGGGAAATATACAGATGCTATCTGTACGCAATATATTACTATCCTGGAACATTGCCCTGGGGCCCAGCAACCTTAGGCTCTGACACAGAGCAAGGCCCAGCGAGGCAGAGAGAACACTCTCCCTATCTCTGAGAAAGAGTTGGTGGCTGAAGTCAGAATCCTCGCCAAGGGACTTGTATTGTTTAACAGGGGAGTACACTGGAACAAGATAGATCCTGCCAAACCTAAACGGATTCTATAATCCCATGCCCTGTATTATTTCAGGTATTCAGGTACCTGAGATAAATGCACAAGAAATAATGACAGAGGAGTGGCATGGCATCTGAATCCCTTGAAACAAGGAGTAGTGAGCATGACTCATTTCTGTAAAGAACCCAGAAATACTGTGACACAGGAAGAATGGACGGAACATGGGGCTGGTTACCATCTCTAGGATTTGGAGGCTTTGCAGGCACCAGGTGGTGCCTTTCAAGGGGAGGCCCTGTACGAGCTGCAGCTGAGTGGATGCATCGTAGAGATGGCAGATCCTTCCCTGAGGTCTAAGAAAGAGGCAAATTCCCATTAGACATGAACTTGTTAATATACCCTCTGTTAATCCCTAGAATCACTTTGGGGACATTTTATAGTGCTCTGAATTCTCCTGGGAGGAGGTGAGCACTAAAATTTATACACAAATGCTAAGGCGACTGCATTTGTAGTCTGGGGTCTGTGAAATATCAATAGTAAATAACACAAGTACTTACATTATTTACTATTAATAATCATTACGCACCTCTTTCACTGTTGTTCGCTATGTATCACTCCTGTTATCACCATAATACACACTTTTTACAATCTTCATCTTCTTTTAGTTTGACATTTCCATAGCAGGTTTGTATGAATCCCACAAAAATTATCTTCCTGATCTTTATTAGATGCTCATGTAGGAGTTTGATGGACAACAATCAGAACTTGTGGTGCAGAAAGCAAATCTTTTCTTCACTCTTTATTCAGAGCCAGCTACTTACTTCTCACATTCTCCAACCTCTTCCAAAGCCATGATCTCCAATCAGAAGAAACAAAATCAATCCATCCCTTATGCTTCCAAGGCTTACATTTCTGAGATGAGTTTTTAAGGTCCGAGAGATAGATCCTGGATTTATTGTGTTATTCTTTCCCAATGAATGGGCAGAAATTTGGGAGTTGGTGTGCTTGATTCTAGGCAAGCTCTCCTTGAACTTTGACTGGATCCTCTAGGAAGACTGATTCCCCACATCATCTGCGTTCAACTGCCCCATCTTCTGCAGAAAGCACCACACATCCATTCCAGCACAACGTGACAGTCGTATTCTCTGAGGCTGGCCTTCTGCAGCTTCATCTTCTCACCCCGTGGGAAGAGTTTCACACCTGGCATATGGTGAAGGCACTATGGAGGTTTCTCTTTTTCTTATTTGTGTCAAAGATAGGAATTGCCAAAGAATTGGCAGTAGTTGTGCTTTTCCTATTTGACTTCAATTCAAGGATATTTTATTACATTCATCCATGAACTATACTTCCCCTTCTATAATTAAGACATGTGGAAAGGAGACACCAGATCCCTCTCAACCATCAAGGAGACCAACTTGCATTTAGTACCCATCATTTATCTCTACCTCTAGCACGTTCTCTGCTTTTCCTTGATTCCAAGCTCATTCATAAGTCTAAAGTTGAGCTACAGTTCTTTGTGTTTTCCCCAGAAATTCCCACTACATATCTTATGAAGACCCCTTGGAATGCTGTTTTTGAGCTTCTTAGGTAATATTCATGTCTTCTCAGAACTTCTATTATAATCGGTCCTGATGTTAACCAGCTGAGCATCAGCCCAGCCTTTTGGACTTAGATAGGAGGAGAGGGAATGGAAAAGAGGAATCAAATAAAATGAGGGATAAATTAATATAACTCAATTTACTAGTGGGAAGCAAAGAGGATGTAAGATGCCAGAAATTTCCAACCTGAAGGGTTTAAGGGAATTGAGAAAAGAGAAGAGTAATATACTTTTGTGACAAAAATCACTAAGTCTGGTTTTAAGACATGTTGTTTTGAAGACAGTTATACTCCTAAATAAAAAGTCAGTAGTCAACATTCCATCTGATTTCAGTATAATAAAATAGGTGTACTGCAAGCCACTCATATACTGGTGAATTATTATCTGAGAGATTTAGAAGAGTCCATATAAAATCCTAAAAATAGTTTATTAACTTAAAAATCTGCATCTTTAATTCCATTAGTTGGTGAAAGTGAAGGTGATAATGATTATGCTGAAGCAGAATAGGTCAGTTTCCTGAATGCAATATGTTGTAAATATTTACAATGCTTGATTATTATAAGTACTAAGCAATTATTTTTATAATTTTCTCTTACACATTTTTATATGGAATCACATTCGACTTAACTTGCTCATTTTTCCCAGGAGCTTTTTCTCCAGCAGTCATCCACGAAGCCTATAAACTGTGAATGAAATTCAGGAGCTGTCCTCTAATAGTGTACACATTAGTAGCTTCTATCTACCAATATGTCTTGGCAGCTTTTACTTTTATGAAAACACTAAGAATGCTTTCTACAATAGGGAAAGAGCCCCTACACAAAGAATGCCCATAGATACAATCAACACATATATGTAATGTATATGTGCCAGACAGATCTGTGCCAAAGAGTTGAGTTATACTTGTATGGTCATCAAGGAAATTGAGACATCTGTCCTGAATAGACAAGCTTTCTCCTGCTTGCTAACAAATGCTCCTTTTTTATGGAAAACCAGAAAAGTGGTATCTGTTGTCAAAAGTGGTAATAGTAATACAAACCTTTTACAAGATTCTAAGTTTACCTATGAATTGTTCTCTGTATGGACATTTCTTCGGGAGAAATCTTTATCTGAGCCATTTGAGTGCAGCTTTAGTGCTCAGAATTACCAGGATCAAGGACTTTGTTCTGCATGTAAAGTAACCTTTTCCTTTGCCATTTGCTTCTGTCCTAAATGACACAGGGGTCACTATCACTCATGGCCTGTCTGCAGACCTGCTGTGAACCCTTGTACAGAGTAACACCCTCTTTCCATAAGAGACCACACACAGGCAACCCACATCAGTTGTTTTTCATATTACTACCATGAGGCTCTGTTACAAAATGTGAAGTAAAATAAAACATTGTGAATTTACAAATTACTACTAGTGAAGAATAAAAGTTAAATATTAATATTTAGCAAGTTGACATTAATATTTGGTTTTTAATAAATCTATAATACTGTCTTCACATATAGTCTTAAAATTCTATTTGAAGAGACATATTTAAGTATTAATAATCTAAGTTTAGTCACATAACTTTGCAACCGTGTATCTCATGCTTGGAAACATGCCTAACAATAGTACCAAAGAGAAAAAAAGTGTGTTGTTATGTGCCTTACAGAGAATGTCAGCATAGGTTCTGCTGTGTTGTGTTATTTACTCCCCATTGAACTGAAGTACTTTCCAAAGGTACTTAGCCTGGGTGTCACCTAAAGCAGAGCCCCAGACAAGGGCTTGTGTGTGGGTAATTTATTCTGGAAAGTGACCTACCTCAAGGAATGAAAGTAGGCTTTGAAAGAGTCACAAAAGTAAGGAAGAAAAGCCATTGCCAGGATCTCTTATTTTCTGATCCTCGCTGTGGGCAATACAGTGTTGAGCCTGTGTTCGTTCCCACTGGGGATATGGTGAGGAGCCGCAGAGAAAATGCCTTGGAACTGTTCTTCCAAGGGGAGAGTACGTATTCACAGCTTCCACCCAGCACTGATCAAGAGTTGCACAGGAATGTATAAACATTGTTGCATTTCTAGATTTACACATGCATCCGAATAAAGGTTATGCAAATATTTCACATGTGGATGGAGACAGAGAAGCTGTGAGGCAGAATATGAGAGGTACGTGGTGCAAGTGAGTTCCTTGAATTGCTCTGAGGACCTACCTGTGAGCAGCTAGTTGCCAAAACGGGTTGGCCAAGAGGATGAGAGGTGGGACACAGAGATGTCTGATATATTTGCTACTAAAGAAGAATGAAGAAGAAATGATTTTGAAGAGGTCCGGCAAATTCAAACCACAGTGAGATACTGGTACATTTCTTTTAGAATGGCTTCAATCACTCCTCCATGCCAAAAAAAAAAAAAAGATTAATACTAGCTCTCCAAAAATCTAACAATCTGAAGTCCTGGTGAGGATGTGGAGTAACTGGAACTCTCATACATTGCTAATGGAAATACAGAATGGTACACAGCCAGTTTGGAAAACAGTTTGACAATTGCTTTTGGTACTTACCGTACCACTCACCAATCCTACTGGGTATTACCCAAATGAAATGAAAATTTATATTTATACACACAAAAAAAATGCCACCGTTGTTTATGGCAGCTTAATTGTAGTCACAACAAGCAAACAAACAAAACTGGAAACAACCCAAATGTCCTGCATCTGGTGAGTGGATAAACAATCTATGGTACATCCATACAATGGAATACTTCTCAGCAATACAAAGGAATCGACTTCTTATACATGCAACAACGTGCATGGGCCTCAAGCACACTGTAAAGTTAAAGAAGTCAAACCCAAAAGACTACATGCTGTATAATTAATTCAATTTGTATAAAATTTGGAATAAAGCTAAACTATAGGGCCAGAAAATGGAAAACAGGGCTGAAGTCACTGCATCATGAGTGAAGGACTGACCAGCCTAGGTGAAGGAGCAGATTATGAGCATTTTTCAGTTAAAGCTGAAGTTGTTATACTCACATGAAAGTGAGCTTACCTTCTTTCAGACATCAATGAAGATCACTAATCTATCTGTTTTCCTGTTTTTAATACTTTGATATAACCTGGGCCAAATGGCACAGCTGCTTATCTTCTCCTATTTAATTCTAATATTACTGTATGTCCACTAATAACTTATGTGGTTGACTATAAAAAACTGGGTAAGTTCTTGCCCTTAAAGAGCTCCACTATCTGATAGGGGAGAAAATTTTAAAATAAATAAATTCAACTTACTCTAATTAAGTCTATAATAAGTGCATGCCCTAGTTATGGTGGTGACACCAAAGACAAAATAATTGCCTGTGGCTGAATCCAGGAAGGCCTTACAGAGGAAGAGATACTTGAGCTGAATCTGGGGAATTAAATAACAGTTTGGTATTAAAACAGGGAAAGTGGGTCAAGTATTCCAGAGGTAGGAAAAACTATTCAAAGCCATGGTGGGGAGGGGGTTAAACAGCATGGCGTGTTTGAAGAATTGCATGTGGTTTATCATGGGTGGGACATGGTATGGGTACAAGAAGGGTGAAGAAAGGAATGTTCGATGACAGATAAAATGGAGGGGCTGGTCTGTGATGCTGAGAGTTGGAATTTTATCTAGCAGATGCGATGTTGAAAACTAATGACTAAGTATTAAATCAGGGCTTTCGTATGTTTGTTTTCAAGGATGTGGGTGAATTTTTAATAATAAAGTTTTGGAAAATGTGCATACAAACCTAAGCTTTCTGCTTCTCTTGAAAAATTGCAGTATCTCGTGACCCGGAACCTCCATTTCTATGTGACAACAACTGGCTGGAGTCAAAAGCAACTGCCTCTCTCGGGTGTCTTTAAGTGAAGCATGTGCCCATCCACTTGGGTACATTCCCAACCACCACCTGTTGTCTTACACCCAGCCCCCTTTACTCAGTTGTGATACTTGCCTGGCCCCAGTAGATAATTGGATTTGTGCCTCTGCTGGTGCAAACAGTGGAGAGCCACTGAAAGCCTTGAGGCAGTGGAATAATACGATCAGATTTTTCATTGTAAAAGGATTAGTCAGGCATGATGTGGCGGATGGACTGACGTGAGATAAATCTGAAAGTGGGGGGCGAAGTTGGGAAATAATTATCATAGTCTGGGAAAGAGATGATGAAAATTTCATTGAACTTAGCAGCTTTGAGTCTGAAAGTAAAATAAAGGAGTCTAGGCATATTAAAGAGGACTTAGTGACAGGATGTGAAGGCTCATAGGGAGAAAGGAGTCTAGAATGGCTTTTGGCTTGGACAGTTGCAGGATCTATGACACCATCAACCCAGACAGAGAATACAGGTTTGAGGGAAGAATAGCGATTGTTTTTAAATGTACTGCTTTTAGAGGTCTGTGGGTTACCCACCAGGCAGTTGGATATGTGGAACTGGAGCCATGGATTTGGGGCCTGTGAGCACATTCATTGTACTGGAAGCCCAATGAATTGACTGAAAAGGAAAGGACCAGAAAGAAAACTCTGGGAACACCAGAGGGTACATGGATCCAGCTAGCTGATGAAGATGTGCAATCAGTGTTATTAATGTTGACATGTTACTGACTCTTTAAAATATACTTTCATTGAATTACAAATTAGAGACATTTTCTTATTAATTTCACAGAACAAGTCTTAATTTAAATGCTAATGGCAGTATTATTCAAGGATGAGAGCCTCTCCCTATGTAATCCATGGAATGTGCATGGCATAAAGGAATCACACACAGAGAAACTTGGAATGCCATAACTCATCTGACTCCTATGAAAAGGCAAAGCAGTTTTAAATGTAAAATTCCCCAAGACATTTGCACATAATGATGTATAGAATTATTGGTCAGTTACATTATCTCTGTTATGACAGATAGAATCTTTTTTTTAGCTGGGAGTAATTGGCTGTGAGCAGCAACTTGCAGTAGACCATAGACCTGAAAGACCTAATTCAAATTTCTGAATCTCCTAGCATAAGTGGCAATTTGATTCACACCATCATGCTTTATATGTCCTATTGAATATGTTTTTATGGATTAGAATAGAGTTGTCTTTTTGGCTGAATAGTATAGATTGTTATGTAAGGGATCATAGCTATTCCTTTGAGAAACATATGCAGAATAATTATTAGAAGACAGGGGCAGTTGAAGGAATGTATCAGCAAGCATCAGTGAAGTTGTCATTCAGAAGTAAAACTGGTTAAATCTTGAACATAAAACAAATGAATTCAAAATAATGTACATTGTTTTAGTGTTTATTTGCTCAGAACATTCATTTCAGAGTTTTCTAAGATTTTATGGAAAAAAGTAAGATTTCCTATTTCCATGAACATATTGTAATATCGATAGAGCATTCTGCCTCTTTCTTAGTATCTACTTGGAAAAATGTTTAAGATGATGAGATTTATCATCTTGTGAATGCTTAGGGAATTGATAGGTATAACTTCCATTAGCATTTCTTGGGATAATCTGGGTTAAGGTCCCTTATACATAGATATCATGGTCCCTTAATTTTGCATTTTACTTTTTATCATCCCCTCCCCCCTTTTTTCTATTGCTTTTTTTTCCCCCTACAAAGATATTGCTTCTTTGTTCCTCTATGTTCTGACGGTTCTTTCTGAAGAAAAGCATTCAGGCAATATGCACATAGCAACATGGACTACATCTAGTTTGATGTGACGGGGGTACTGCTGATGGTAATGAAAGTCACTTTTTTTTATGATTTTTCCCAGTTAATCTTCTTGTGATCTCTGATTGACTCCTCTTTTTGGCTTCCTATATAGGGAAGATATAATGAGTTTGTGTGAAGAGATTAAAAGTACTGCCAAGTTCTTTAAATTATGTTTTGATTCTGTGCTATATCTAGAAAGAACTGAGATATTGCGGGGGGAGGGGGAGTATTCTCATTGAAGTTTTTCTGTTTGGCTCCTATGAATTAAGAAATCCATAAATTGTTATCATGCTCTGTAATCACTTCCCTTAATTTTTATTCTCAGCAGTAGTCACCATTTCATAGCTTGAAAAATGTTTTATTGCCATAAAATAAAATCCTATTTAAAATGATTAAAATAATATCTCCGAGGGAAATAACAGAACTTTAAGGTGTATGGTTATGCAAGTGTAAACTTAAGAATTTAAGAATAGCTTACAAATGTTCACTGAATACACATTTCCCACTTTCTTCATCTACACATCATACCACCCTACTTACAGGAAAGAATTATAGATAACTCTTCTCTGTAATCGAGTGTGCCAAATATACCTTAAAAGATTGAGTATTCCTTTTGAATTGGTGGTGTCCAAATAAATAAATAGCCATAAAAGCCACTTGAAATGGTGGTCAATGCAGAGATACTACTGTTAGAATCTTGAGTACAGAAGCAAATATATGTGAAAATATCAGACAAACATGCAAAATGGGTTGAATCAAAGTGAAACTGAACTTAGGAAAGTCAGCTGGAAAGTGATTGCAGCAATCCATGAATATAGTTAAGATTTGTGTAGCACTTTGTTATCTCATTTATTTATCCATACACACATACTTATTGAGCATCTATTATATTAGGTGTTAGGTGCTATGTAAGGCACTGAAGACAAAATGGTGAGCCAATGGTTTCCTACCTCATGGAGATCATAGTCTAGTAAGGAAACAGACATTGGTCATGTAATCACAAGCCTGAATGTCTAATTTCAAACCGTGCTGAGTACCTTGAAGGAAAAGTAAACAATGTTAAGGGAACATCAAGAAGGCAGATAGGTAACCTCTGTGTTTACCTCCTCTCACAACCCCATCAAAATTACAGCTAACCTATAGAACAACCATCATTGAAAATCACCTGTAGTCCGGCTGAACTGAAGTTCTGCAACTAAGGACATACAGAAGAAGCCACCTGGTGACTGGTACAAGGAGCAGACATGGGACAGGCTGGTCCCACACCGGTGAGATATCTCAGCTTCAGGCAATCCCAGCCCCACACCAGGCTCCCCAGCCCAGGGATCCAGTGTTGGGAAGAGAAGTTCCTATAACTTCTGGCTGTGAAAACAAGTGGAGACTGTGACTGAGTGACTTGAGGCCAGCTATATTCCCAGGCTCTTCTCTTAAAAGGCATATGCACAGACTTACTAGATGATTGACTCACTCACTCTGAGCCTCAAGCACAGGGGCAGCAACTCAAACGGCACCAGGGAGCATACAGGGAGAAACTAAAATGTCTTAGCCTCAAGTCAACGGCTGGACAGGCACCTTTCTCCTAGACAAAGGATCTGGCAGAAGCCATTTTTTTCTTTGTTGAGCCCTCCCCACTCCCAGCTTGCAAACGCAGGTGGCTGCCATGTCTGAGTTTCCATCAGCCTGGCTAACATTGTTTCTTTGCCCCTGAGACATTGCCCTATCCAACTTTCAGGGCCACCCAAGGCACTTCCAGGGGCTTTTCTGTACAAATGGGTTGTGTTGGGTTATGCATTGGACTTTTCCTAAAATCACTCAAAGGTTTACAAAATCCATACAAGCAACATCTGGTCTCAGATTGTCCCATTCCTCTGGTTGAGTATCCGTAAGGCTGGCACTCACAACTTAGCCTCTCAGGTACCTCCAAGCCTAGCCAAGTGGTGGCCACCTGCAGATTGCGTGGTGGTCCATGCCAGGTGGCCCCAGACAGGACACAATCTGCAGCTGAAGGAGGCCTCAGGGATGGAATGCCTGGTGGCTAACTTCAGACTGAGACAGCGCATCACCTGGTGGCTACCAAGGATGACACATGTAAAGGGCAGACTGGGCAGGTGCCAGAATCCTGCTAAAGCCAATCCTTCTCTGCACAGTCAGCCTCTCCACCACAGCTCCTCCACTATAGTCATGGCCAGTCCTTACAACCAGTAAGCCCGAGGGTCAATCCCTCCCATTGATGTGCAAATAGCAACAAAGGCTCAACTGTGACAGGAGGGTACACCCAACCCACACAAGGAACACTCCTGGAGCATCTGTTTTTGGTGACCAATGAAACTGCAATACTGGGCCCCACAGGACACCTACTGCATAAGGCCACTCTAGTAAGACCAGGAGGCATAATAGCCCTACTTAATACATAGGAACAAACACAGGGAGGCAGCCAAAATGGGGAGACAAAGAAACATGTCTCAAATAAAAGAACAGAACAAAGTTCCAGAAAAAGAAATAAATAAAATGGAGACAAGCAATTTGCCAGAGACAGAGCTGAAAGCACAGCTTATAAAGATGCTCAGTGATCTCAGTGAGAACTTCAAAAAAGATAGAAAACATAAAAATGGACATAGAAATTCTAAGAACCAGTCAGAAATAAAGAATACAATAACTGAAATGAAGACTACATTAGAGGAAATCAATAGCAGATTAGGTTAAGCAGAGGATCAAATCAGCGATTTAGAAGATAAGATAGCAGAAAAGAAAAAAAAAAAAGAATCCCCCCCAAAATGAGTATAGTATAAGGAGCCTCTGGGACAACAGCAAATGTATCAACATTCATATCGGGAGTAGAGAGAGAGCAAGGAAGTCAAAATTTATTTGTAGAAATAATGACAGAAAACATCCCTAACCTGGTGAAGGAAATAGATACACAAGCCCAGGAAGCACAGAGAGTCCCAAACAAGATGAACCCAAAGAGGCCCACATAAAGACACATCATAATGAAAATGCCAAAGATTAAAGACAAGGAAAGAATCTTAAAAGCAGCAACAGAAAACCAGTTAGTTACAAGAGAACGCCTGTAAGACTATCAGCTGATTGCTCAACAGAAACTTAGCAGGCTAGAAGGGGTTGGCAGAGAATATTCAAAATGATGAAAAGCAAGGACCTACAACCAAGATTACTCTACCCAATAAAGCTATCATTTAGAATTGAAGGACAGATAAAGAGCTTCCCAGAAAAGAAAAAGCTAAAGGAGTTCATTACCACCAAGGCAGTATTACAAGGAATCTTAGAGGGACTTCTTTAAGAAAAAAAATTAAAATATGAATAATAATATGGCAATAACTGCATATCTATCAATAATTACTTTCATTCTAAATAAGATTAAATGCTCCAAGATAGAGTGGCTGAATGGATAAGGGAACAAGACCTTTACATATGCTGCCCGCAAAAGACTCACTTTACATTGAAAGAAACACACAGACTGAAAGTAAAGTGATGAGAAAAAGATATTTCATTAAAATGGGGGGGAAAAAGCTGGGGTAGCAATATTTATAACAGACAAAATAGACTTTAAAGCAAAGGCTATAACAAGAGACAAAGAAGGACCCAGTAATTCTACTTCTGGATATTTATCTGAAGAAACCCAAAATGCTACTTTGAAGAGATGTGTGCATCCACATGTTCATTGCACATTGTTTACAGTGGCTGAGATGTGAAGGCAGCCTGGGTGTTTGTCAATAAATGAATGGATAAAGAATAGGTGGAACATATATGCAATGGAACATTGCTTGGTCTTGCAAGGCAGTGGGTTCTTGCCATCTGGCATGAATGGACCTGGATGGTATTGTGCTGAGTGGAGTACGTCAAGACAGAGAAAGACATGCAATGTGATTTAGCTTGTATGTAGTATCTATAGACCAAAATAAACAAACAAAACAGAAACAAACTCATAGATACAGAGAGCATTTTGATGGTTGCCAGATGGGAGGGGTGGGAGGGGTGGGTAAAAAAGGGGAAGAGATTAAGAAATACAAATGGGTTGTTTCATAGTAGTCATGGGGATGCAGGGTACAGCATAAGGAATATAGTTAATATTGTAAAAACTATGTATGGTGTCAGGTGGGTACTAGATTTATTGGGGTGATAGATGGGAAATGTGTTGGGGGGCAGGGTGAAAAGGTGAAGGGATTAAGAATCACAAATTGGTAGTTACAATATAGTCATGGGGATGTAAAATAAAGCAAAGGGAATGTAGTCAATAATACAGTAATAACTATGTGTAGTACCATGTGAGTACCAGTCTAATCAGGAGGGTCACTACTTAAATTACATAAATGTCTTACCACTACGCTGTACACCTGAAATTAATACAAAATAATAGTGAATGTCAACTGTAATTGAAAATTTTTTAAGGGAGGGGGAAGTTGAAGGGGAATAAGAGGTTTGAATTTCCAGGTATAAAATAAGTCATGGATGGGTATGTAATGTACAGCATAGGGAATATAGTCAATAATATTGTGAAGCTTGGTGTAGTGTCAGATGGTTGCTGGACTTACTATGATGATCACTTTTTTAGGTATATAAATGTTGAATAATTATGCTGTATACACAAAACTAATATAATACTGTATGTTAGCTATATTTTAATAAAAATCTTTAAGAAAAAAGAAAAAGAAAGTAGCTTGTAAAACATCCATGCAGCTGGAGGAAATGTGGCTGCTCAGGGATCTCTAAGATGGCTGGTGCTCCTGGGGCGCAGATGGTGAGTCCCTGATTGGTTGGGGTTTTGAGTTGTGACTGCAGATGTAGCCAGGCCGAATCTTGGAGGTCCATAGTTGGGAGTTTAGACTTCACCCTAAGAGCAGTGGCAACCATTGACTGTGTAGGCTGTGAGATGAGGATGTGGGCAGGGAATGAAACAAAAGTGGATGCATCCTGGTAGCATTAGGATGCGGGCCATGAAGATGGAGAGAGGTGGATGGGTCCAAGAAATAGTCGGAGATCCAGGTAATAGATTATATGTACAGTGAGAGAAACAGGCAATGTTAGGATGATTCCTGAGTTTCTGGCTTGTGCAAATTAATGGTGTTTGCATAGCACTCCTGTAAGATGGGTGTCATTATTGTCTCATTTTACATTAAGCTGAAGTTGTACCCCAGGAACTACCATTAATAAGTCACAGAGATAGGACTTAAGCTCTGGGTTATGATTTCAAAACCTGGGTTCTCTCTTCTATACCATGCTTCTATGTTGACTGCAGAAGGAATGCCTGTGGCTTAATGATGGAAACACAATAGCCTTGGTCATTAAATCACAGAGCCATAGACTCTTTCCACCAGAAGGGATTATAAAGAATGTCCTGATGCATTTTTTAAGCTTCTTTGACTGTAATGTACAGTGAGATATGTATTTTGCACATGTGTATACACACATATATGCACACACTTTTTTGAAAAAATTTCTTGAAACAGCATTCTATAATGATGAGATGTACTCTGATGTTTCCTGTTCTATTCTCTTCCATAAAAAAAAAAAACCAGAACCCTAGTTCCCATCCACAAAATTGATTTCATTATCCACTAATGAGTTGTGATTCCCTTTGAAAAATTGATCTATTTCTCTTCATTTCTTGAAAAGGATTTGAGGCCCAGAAATGGGAGGTGATTTCCCTGGATCTCATAGCCAGCAGGCTGGTGATTTCCTAACTATTAGGTCCATTTGCTGACTCTGTTATACAATTTGGCTTTGTCAGCTTTATAAATAAAATTGGTAGGTTTGTAAATTTTGTCCCTTAAGAAAAATACCTGTTAACAGTTTTCTGCTTATTGACATTTAGTTTGTTTCTTCCTCTACAAGTTTTAACCTTTATACTAAGTTTAAGGCTTTCTAGGACCTATTAAAAGAAACTTTGCAAGATTTTATTTGAAAAGAAAAGGACATGAAACAGTCAAGATAATAGTGCCTAATCTTTAAGATTCTGAGAAAGACTAATAAAAAGCTACAGAGAATGGAAAGCAGTTATCCAAGAGAGGTGATAAAAAAATGCACTTATGAAGTCATCCAAGAAACCAAGTGACAGTTGTGAAACCAAGAGGAAAAAACCAAATCATTCTGCTAAGCAAAAATGCCAAGGAGAGAATAAAAGTTTTAATAACCTTATGTGAAATCACAGGTAATGCATTTCATGAGTGAAGTTTAAACATAAATGGAACATATAAGATAATAAAAAAAAGCTTAGTTAGGTAATATGGGAAAATGATGGGACACTTGGAAAGAATTTAATGGAACTATCAGACTGTTAAAAAGATTTAATAAAATGAAAATTTTAAGTTTATTCAGCTGAACTGAATTTAGAAGCTTATAGAAACACTTAGGGGGAAGTGATTTGCTTGCCACAGTTTTGCACATATCCTCTAACATTGCTAGAAATGTGAATTAGCGGTTGAAAATCCTGACAAGGTTTTCTGGATATTTTCCCTGTCAGACAAGCAGAGGTGGAGCTTAGGAAGCATGGAAGCAACTAGGAGTGGGGAAAGCAAGGTTTGAGAGTCCTGTGGTGGTGGGGTCAGAAAATGATAGCATGTCACTTTTTCTTTCTAAAGACCAATCCAGCAGGAAGAAGGGAAAATATTGTCAATGTAACTTACGATCGTTTGCCCTGGAGCCTTATCTGTGCATTCACCAACCAGTATTTCCGGAACCCTTACTAAGTGTCAGGTGCTAGTTAGGCTCTGGTGAGACACTATTAATAAGACAAATTTGGTTCCTGCCCTTAAGAAGTTTGTAGCCAAGTGGAAGATACAGGCAAATCCAAATGGTTTGATGCATGCTGTAATAGCAGAGACAGACAAGGGGCCAGGGAAGTAAAGTAGAGGCACCTGACCTGGACATGGTACGTTAGGGAAACCTTCGTGGAGCACGTGAGAGCTGAGCTTAGACTTGAGCAGGATAAGTACCAGTTGGCCAGATGAAGTGTGAAGAAGATAGCTTGCTTGTTTCAAGAATTATATCGCACGCCATGTTTAATGCCTTTATAAAGTATGGGCCTGGCACGAAATAGCCCTCATAAATGGCAATTTTTAACTTTTCATTATTGTAGGTTATAAGGCACTGGTCAGATGGCACTTTTCCTACATGAAACAACACACATGACACAATGTTTCCATAACTATGGCTGATAGAATTCAATATTAATATTTAATTGCTTATTATTATTTAACAGGCCTATAAAGTACTGGTGTTCCCTATTACAGTTTGTTTTGCTTGCAGAAGAGAACTGCAGAGTAGATCATACATTGTATGTGATTCCTTTACATAAAAAACATATAAAATAGGATCAGAATAATAAATTTTATGCTATAGAAAAAAGGTGAAGGGGAAATGGTCAATAATACTGTGGTAAGTTTCTACAGTGACAGATGATTCCTACCTAGGCTTAGTGTTCTGGTCACATTGTAAGGTATATAAATGTCAAATCACTATATTGCACACCTGAAACTAATATATTATTGCGTACCAACTATACTTAAATAAAAAATTTTTTTGAAAGAAACTGCAGAAGTTATCTGATCCAGTCCATCCCTTTTGCTCAGAGTAAAATGTTGTTGGTTAGAGGCAGAAATAAGACCAAAAAAACAGGAGTTCTGACCAACAGTTAATACAGTAGTCTCCTGCTTTAACCTCAGTTTTGCTTTTGATGGTTTTAGTTACCCATGGTGAACTGTGGTTAGCAAATATGAAATGGAAAATTCCAGAAATAAAGCAATTTATAAATGGTGTGCCATTCTTAGTAGTGTGATAAAATCTTTCTGTCCTGCTTCACTCCACTTGGGACACAAATCATTCCTTTATCCAGAGTATTCACGCTTTATTCACAGTACAATAAGATTCTGAGAGACAGAGATCACATTCACGTAAGTTTTATTATAGTATACTATTATAATTGTTCCATTTTATTATTAGTTATTATTGTTCATCTCTTTCCATGCCTAAACTATACATTAAACTCTATCATAGGTACGTAGGTATAGGAAAAAAACATGGTATATATGGGCATAGGGTTCAGTACTATCCACAGTTTCAGGCATCAAACTGGGGTCTTAGGACATATCCCCCTTGGGTAAGAAGGGGTTACTGTGCTCATTTCCTTTATGTCACATTGCCCCTTGCAGTTTTTATTCAAAGCTCTCAACTTTGATATAAAATTGTGTTAATATTGTTACTTTAATGTTAATTTTCATTATTACCTTTGAAGTTTACACGGACTTCATTTTTTTGTTTTTTCTAGTACTTTACTGACTCTGAGAATTTGTGTGTTTTTAATTTCACTTGAACTATTTTACTTCTATATTAAGAGCAAGAAATATATGTAATTTATTATTTGCAATGAATATATTTTAAATTTTATTTGTTCTCTGTTGGGTTAAGATTTCATTCAAAATTGTATCTCTGGCAGGCTTATTAAACAAAGTATTAACTAAGACCTGCAAAAAATGTCATGTAGTTAATAATCTAACACACTTCGACTGTTACTGTGGTAATGTTCTTTCGTGTATATTGTCGTTACACAATTATGTTCACATGCTCTGTTTAAGCTATGTAATTAGCAAATGCTTTAAACTAAAATGTTCTTCTGGGTTATTCTTTCTTTTGCTCACTGTTGGCTCTGAAGTCTTCCGAACTTGAACCTATTGCACTAACATGGACTCCCTTGCCCACCTGCCAGCTTTCGTATTCTTGGGCATCTCAAAACTACTGTAATCGGTTGTCATTCTGTCCTTATGGGAGCCGTCCAAATCCCGTGGCCGCCTCCCCTGTGGGGATTTATTGGATGAGGATTTTTCAGTGGCATTCTTTTCCCACCAGATTCTTCACTGTATTCATTATGCATTCTAAAAAGCCGCATTTACCTTACCTCCTATTTCTCATTGTCAAGATCTCACAACTCTAGCTACTCAGGATATAAGGCTAGCTTCAACACCCTTCTCTCCTTTGCTTTTCATGTGTGTTGAGGTATGGTTATAATTACAGATGCTGTTGTGAGTTACTGATTTTAGGTGAACCTCTGAGGGTCCCTGACCATTCTCATGATTCCAAAGTTAAGTGGAAACAATTTTGTTTCTAAAAGCGGATGCTTTTATATTGCTTGCCATCTACAACCCATCGCCTTTTGTTTGCTGAATTTGCATTTGTTTTATGATTCTATGGTATGTGTGCCCATTTAAAAAACTACCATAATTTTGTCTTTTCTGGAGAATGGGAGAAACATCATTTCAACTCGCAAATTACAAGGATAAATTGGTGGATAAAACTGGTTACCCCAGGTTTATTGGTCTGGTTATTTTCTTGCTATCCTTGCCTTTGGAAACAGATTTCTTACCCAGTTATAGATATTTACTTATGCTTTGGCTTCTTTAAATTATATGACATAAGTTATACAAATATCATTGTGATAATTCCCATAAATTAATCTTTAATCAAAAGTGAGAAGAGTAGTTCCAAAGGCCAAACTTCTTTCTTTCAAAATTTGTAGAAGTAATCTCAGTACTCAGAAAGGTTGCAAGTGTGGTTTTTTTTTTTTTCATTTGTTCAGGGCATCTTAAATCTTCCTTCCTACTGTCTGAAAACCTTGAGACTACAGTATTTTATTATACAAATCTCTTTGGACATTATTTATTTTCACAAAAGTTTTAGTGTGGAAAAATTTAAACATATGCAAAAATCTGTCATTACTCAACTTCAGCAATGATCAACTCAAGTGTCAAATTTGTTTCATCTATACTCTTACCTGTTCTCCCATGCCCATTGGGTAATGGTGAGCAAATCCCACACATCGTATCATTTTATCTGTTACTATTTCAGTATGTATCTCTAAAATTAAAGACACTTTTAAAAAGCATAGATATACTATAATCAAACCTAAAATCTATAATAATAATTTTAATAGTATCAACTAAGTAAATATTGAAATCTCTCTAATTGTTTTGTAATTTCTTCATACATTTGGTTTATTCAAATAAGAATCCAAGTATGATCCACATAATGCATTTACTTGGTTGGTATGTTTCTTAAATGTCTTTTAATCCATAGTTTTTCTCCTTTTTTTTTTTTTTTTTTTGTAATTTATTAGAGTCCTTTAAAGTTTTTCAAATATCAATTTTGCTGATTGCATTCCCATATTGTTGTTTAATATTTTTCTCCATTGGTTGAATTTCCTGTAACCTGATCAATAGATCTAGAGATTTGACCATATTCATTTTTATCTTTTGACAAGAATAGTTCATGGAAGTGTTCTATACTTCCATCAGGATACCAAATGTCTGCTGTTTCTCTGTTACATTAAGATTATTCAATGTGTTCAATTGTTGCCAGCCTGATCCATTCATTTTAAAGTTTCACATCTGTTGTTAATACAAAATTTTTAGTAGCCACTGATTATCATGAATGAGGACTTATTATTTTATTAGGTGATTCACAATGGTATATTCTAATGCTATCATTTCTTCCTTTATGAATATGTAGTTTCATTTTTAAATGTTTATTTTGGTAAAGTAAATAAGAGATAATTATTGAGTGCCTATGATGTGCTAGCACTCTACCAGATAGTATAAGGGGGAGACAAAATACATATATATATCATGGGCCCCGCTCTAAACAAAAATAGAAATATTATGCTCAAAACAGTTGAAGACCAATTGTGGTATGGTAAGTGAATTAAGAAAAGTGAGAGGAGCATGGGTTAGAGAATATCTATGGAAGACATGGGACATGTGCATTTTATGAAATAGAGGGAAACTAAGGGCATTCCAGGTAGGGGAACAGTTTGGACCATGCAGTGAGGTTAAGAACAAGTATGGCTGTGCAAGGAAAGGCACAGAAAACACAGCCGACCTAGACATTACACATTAGCTAAGCATTGGTTGCAAGTAAAAAAGCTAAATTATTCATGTCCTATTTGGATAAATGGGCATCACCTGTGAACTCTCTGGTATTGTTCCAAATACATTTGGCAGATAGACTTTGGATGGACTGGGGAATTGCAGTAAAGTGGCCTATGGAAATTCAATAGTTTAGAAATTGATTTGTCATAAGTAAAAGCTCCTCTGAGCTTAAGAAATAAGAAGATTGCCCAAGTCACATGTAAAATGTAAAGAATTAGTCATGATAGGTATACATAGTAATCCAAAATATACAAACTACAGAGATCCTTGTGGTTCCACAGAAGAAACCAGGTTGGTTGAAAGAAGAGGCGGGTACCCAGGACTTGGTGTAAAGCTGTGGCAAAGTTAAAGATGGCGAATTTAATTTTGAAAACGTTGTATTTTAGATGCACATACAAATAGTAAAGTCTTTAAGCGTTAGTTAGGATGGGATTGCAGACAAACACCTGATATTGTATGTTTTAGAGTCACATACACAGAAGTGACAGGTTAACTCATTAGGCGAAGATTGCACATCAAATAACAAACAGAGAGAGGCGGACATCAAAGAGAAAGGACAGCGGTGCAGCTGTGGGTATAAGGTGGGCACAGAAGCAGGAAGAAGAAAAGGGTAGTATCCATTAGTGAAGAAGCAAGGCAGAACAAAGTATGGCCTAAGAAGGAAAGAGTTTTAAACATGAAGAGATGGTTAAAAGGGTTAAGTACCAACATGAGGTTAAGGACAAGTAGACTGAGAACTATCCTTTGGGTGTTCAGGAGGGAGACAACTAGCAACACTTCAGAGGACACTGAATTTTGATATAGCATGTTACAGATGGAAGGTTACAGGAAGTAACGATTTGGAAGCAGGAAGTCAGGGCAGAAGGCATTCAATGGTCTTAATTTAGAAGAAGAAGGTAAATATGATGGCCAAGATGGGGAAACCAAGAGTGAATTTTCTTGCTTACTTTGATAGAAAACAATGTATTTTTAGAAAACACACTTTGAATAAGAAAGTGCAAAATGAGCTTAACAAGTCACTTTAATTCATCATATTTTTAGGACTTTTTTTGTTCAATTTTTATTTTATGTATTACCATAGTGGATCATGCCTATATCAAATATGTAAAATATGAGGTATTAAATTTGGAATGCTAATTTCTTCTTTTTCTAAAAAGAATTTGCCCATCTCTTCATCTCCCTTCTCTCTGCTTCCTGACCTCCACGTGTATGTGGAACATATTAAGTGTTTTTATTTTGTTAGTGTCATTGGTTTCCTGCTTACAAAGATAATATGTGTTTATTGTAAAAATTTCACACAGCACAGAGAGACTTAACAAATTTTTAAAATTCCCTGAAGTGCTATTCACAGATAACCAATATACTATTATTTTGGTAAACCTCCTTCTAAAATCTCTATGTGTAGATACATAGATTATATTTATATGAATGAGATCACACTGTAAATGTGTTTTTCACCTAGTAATATGTTGTGGACATTTTCTGTGTTAATTAATGTAGACATATAACATCATTTTTAAATGCCAATCATTATATGTAGGTACTATAATTAATTTAAACTGTCTCCTATTGCCAGACCTTTAGATTCGTTTAAGCAGCACTGCAGTGAACATTCCTGTGGGTACATTTTTGTGCACTTGTGCAATTAATTGTCTTCTTTGAATAACTTTTTGAAAGTAGATTTTGGGTCAAAGACTATATGTTTTACATTGTGATACATATATATATATTGCTCAATGTCCTCTAGAAGTGCTGTACCAGTTACACATCTACCAATAACATCTATTAGTACCCAGAAAATTTTTTTCAATGTCTTGAAAAACTTTTTCATCTTCATTTGGACTCATTTTCCTCACTTATAAAGTAAGGAAGGAGAAATAGATCAGCTTTTAGACTCTTAGGACTATTTGAGACTTTTTAAAAACTGTTGAACAAAACCCTGAATTTTTGTTTCAAAAAAACAGACCTGTGCAAAAACACAGAAAACTTTACATACTATTATATATGTAAATACATGAGAATTCACATACCCGCTGAAGTCAATTCATGGAGTCTTCAGGATTTCACTCCATGAATCCAAGTAAAGAGTCTCTGAATGAGGTGATTTTAAAGTTGCTTTCTCCTTTTAACATGAGAGCGCACACACATCTTGCTCACACATCAAGCACATATTCACATACACGTGCAGAGTTCTAACATGTATTTGGAAAAACTTTGACCTCTGCTTGATACAGAACCTAGTCTCCTTGTGATCTGTAACATCACTTGAGTGTGTATAGTTATTTCATAAAATGAATTTCTGCTTATTTCAGGTTCTTCAATGGCGAATCCACCAGGAAGAGGTAGAAAGATTGGAAATGGAAATTTCTGCCAATAGAAGGAAAAAGGAAGAGGAGAAAAAGAAACTGTGGAAAAAGAAGGAATTGTTACAAAGAGAAGAGAAGAAAAAAGAGGTATAAAATTTGTTGTTGCAGTGAAATGTGTGGATGAATGTTTAGTTGCCTGGTTGAGCTTTGTTTGATGTTGGTGATTGGCAGGGAGTTCCCATAGGCAGTTCTTAGAAAGTTTCATAATGTTGTAGTGGCATCTGACTCCAGTTCATAGGAGCTTCAAAGATTTGTGGACATGGAGGAGAACCCACTTTGCTGATCTGCACAAGCACCGGTACTTGTGAATAGAAGAGATGCTGTCGATGAAGAAAAGACAGGGTTTGTGACTGTTGTTAGATCGTGTAGAAGTAGAGACATGGCAAAGATCAAGCTTACTGGGATAGCATTTTGGTTGACCGCAAGGCAGCAAAATGACTGTCAAAAGATGTTCGTGAAAGAAATGTATTTTGAAAAAGAGGTGAGAGACGTTTACGAGCTTGCAGATGAGCTCTTGGTATTTGGTCTGATACCAAAACAATAACAAAAACAAAAACAGTAATGGAAGGAACAATTAAACTCTAAGCCAAATGCTTGGTTAACCTCTTGAAATTGTACAGGACCAAGGCATATGTTTTATTTATTTTTAAAAAATACTTTTTACGTTTTTGGAAGTATTTTTTGAAGTACAGAGAATGATGTAATCACCTAGCATTTAACTGTTAATATTTTTCACTGTTTCAGACTTTTATTCCACACATGAAGTTGAAGTCCTCTTTTGAGGACATACTCAGTACCATTTCCGTCTCCAAAGGCAACCTCAATCATGAATTTCATTTTTATCTTTCCGGGCCATCTATTGCCTTTAACATATTTTAATATGTACTTTGTGACTTTTAATGTTTTTTCATGAATACTATGATACTGTATCATTCTGCAGCATGTACTTCATTCAACCTTGCATTTTTGAGATCTAATATTAATCCACAGAGACCTGACTCAACTCCTTCTATCTGTAGTGCTCCATTATAGAACTAGGCTACCATTTATCCCTTCTCTTGGTGGTTGACATTTTAGTTTCTAAAGGTTTCCTCTTGCAACCATGCTGTAGTAGCCACCTTATACGTGTGGACTGGGGTGTGTGTGCACAGCTTTCTCTCAGATGCACTTAAGAGGAAAATTACTGTGTTGTAGTACATGTAAGCTTCCAGTCTGATAAGATTTTCTGTATTCTGTAACATGTTTTAAATTGGATTCCCCTGATCACTTGTGAACTTGAAAATCTCCTCATGTTTTATTGGGCAATTTTCTTCCTCTGTGAATTGCTTATTCATACTTTTTGTCCATGTGTTCATTTTTTCCTTTATTTTTGTGGACGTTCTTTGTAAATTCCAGATACTATTTCTTTTTATCAGTTATATGGGTAGCAGATATTTTCCTCCATTGGTCATTTGCCTATAAATTTTGCCTGCAGTGTTTGTAGTTTCATGGAAATTTAAAATGATCAAGTAATCAAAGGGCTTAAAATTTTTCTTTGTGAACTGTGCTTTCCTTAATGGTCTATGGCGTAGTAGTGAGAGCATCTCTACAGAGAGCTTTCATGTTTGCTTTTGGTAAAGGCCCGATGCATTTTACTGGCCTGGGACCAGATTGTAAATTAACTTTGCGACTTGGGACCTGTGCTGACAGCTCGCGTGGGTGCCGACTTAGCACTGGCCTGGGTTCATAGTTGACTGCTTTCCTCCTCTGGTCCCAAGCGAAAGTTAGTACCTTTGTCACTTCCCTGGGGAGTGTTCATGGTGTATCTAGTTACCTAGTTCCCATTTTGTGTATGGACAAGTCCTACATGACCTCTTGCTTTCTGTAAGTAGCTTGATTCCAGCTCCTGTATACACGTCCCACAACTAGTAGTAAAGGCCCAGACACCAACTTCTCAGACGTATCTCAGGTCCAGATTTCTCCAAGAGTCCCTTGGCTTTGGCTCCCTCTCACTGCTCTGGCTTTGAGTTCCGGCTTTCTTTTCGGCACTGGGCATTATGTGTCTGTGTCTGTGCGTGTGTGCGTGTGTGTGCGTGCGTGTGTGTGTGTGTGCATGCGCACGCGCGTGCATTCCGGCGCATTCACGCACCTATGTGTAGTTGTTGTGTTATAGTTTGTCCAGGCTGTAGAATGACACAGTATGATAATATTCACTAAAAAAATTAAAAGTCACCAACTACGTGTGTTTAAAGTGGGAAAGATTTCTATGTTAACTTAGACATGCTGACCAAAATTCTGGCTACCTTTATGTGTAATAACCAGAAATCTAGATTCTATGTTTTAACTATTTTATATATTGGATACAAATTGTAGTTCTTCAGTGTTTAACAGCAGCTTGGCAGAAAAACCCCTATAGGCAACTCCCCCTAACTTGAGACTGGTTGCTCTCTTAGCTGGGGTTCTGTTTTTCCCTTTCTACTGTTTCACCTGCCTGGCTTTCTCTTCTCCTAAGAGAACAATAGAGATAGAAAAACTATGGCATATGTAAAACCCCACCTTAGGATTTCTGAACAGGAGATCATCTTTGTCCTAATTCTTCCCAGCAACTCGTGTTTTAGGGAATAATATTGTCTTTTTGCCGGGATAATATTTTGATTTGTATCTAGTGACCAAGTTTACCCTGGTGGGTGCGCAGGTCCTTTCAAATATACCTTTAAGGTATTAGATCATTTTTTTCTTCTGTGCTTTAAAACTCTAGTTGGATATAATATTCACAGTTTTGATCCTTTTATCTTAAGACTCAAGGAAAGTTTTGTTTCATAAGCTGTTAGGGGATAATGGTCACATTTTGGAAGCATCTCTCTACTTTTGAAATTACTGTCAAGATAAAATTTAAAAATGATGCTTTTCCATAAACTATCCCCACAAGCTATTGTAAAAATCAAAATCACTGTGCTAGATGAACCTTAAAATGCTTGATGTATAATATTGGTCCCAGCACCACCCTTTGACTAGATGTGGCTCTTTGGGTGACTTGAATTACATAAAAATTACTCTACATCTCACTGTTTTAGGAGGTTTCCTTGCTGCATGATTCCTGGAGTTCTACGGGATCCAAGGCAAGGGTAGCTTCAGCCTTGCTCCCAAAGTGGAGATTTCAACCAAGGCTCACATAAAAAGGAAACATATCCCTTCCTTGGTCTTGCACCTCATAGTTCTCTTTCAAGTGTAGCCAACTCGTAGTTCAGCATTGAAATTACCCACATGGTATGACTGAGGGATGGGGAGCATTATCAGGAAAGTCAAGATAGCACCACTGGCCACGTGACCTTCAGCCTTACCTCAGAGGTATTTCTGGGGTGGAAGCTATCATTCTGTGATCTCTTAGCCTCAGTGACATCGCACCAGTAAATGCCAATACACCAGTGCTTCAGTAGAACTTTAGCACTCGGGTGCACCCTCTTGTCCTCAGGTGACCTGGCAAATAACTCCGAATTATACTCACCCTGCAGATACCCAGGGAAAAGGGAAAATAGTCTAAAACAAAGGAGGTCGGCTGTCATCGACAGAATACAGAGGGCTCGAACATTGCTGCTTCTCAGAAGATTCAAGAAGCTCTTTGCTTAGGAGAGAATCCACAGTACCTCCCCAGTTCAGATCAAAGCCATTCTCTCAGTGTGGGAATCTATGGGTTCTTAGGAGAGCAATTCATTATGACATCATAAAAATCTCTTCTCCAGTGTTTCTAAATTTAATAATATACTGATTTAAAGAGATAAGAGTGGGCAGAAAAGGTCAACACAGAAGAATAACAAAAAACAAACTCTCAGACTTTAAACTGCTTCGTCAGGATTTTTGGGACTTAAAAGGGCCAGTGGACAGCACCTGTGACAGGCAGGCTTCTGAGATGGGCCTCAAGATTTCCTGTCCCCGTGAATACAAGTGCTGCATAATCGCCCCGGCAGTAATGTTACCTGGGTGGGCTTGACATAATCGTGTGCCTTTTAAAAGCAGAGTTTTCTCTGGTTGCTCATGGACGGATAGTCAGAGATTTGAAGCACATGGCCCACCATTCTTGGCTTGAAGACTGAGGAGGTCACATAGTAAGACGTGGGTGACCTCTAGGAACGAAGAGGGACGTTAGTTGACAGCCAGAAAGGAAATGGAAACCTATAGCCTGCAGCCCTGTAACTATAAGGAACAGAATTCTGTATACAACAAGAGCAAGCTTGGAAGCAGATTTTTCACTCAAGCTTCCAGATGAGAACTCAGTTTTGTCAGCACCTTGATTTCAGCCATCTGACTTACAGGATTCTGAGCTAGTAAGTGTTGTCTTAAAACTGCTAAATTTTTGGTAATTCGTTACACAGTGGTTTAAAAACTAATGCAGATTTTGGTATCTGGGAGTAGAATGCTGCCAAAATAAGTACCTAAAAATGTGGAAGTCACTTTGGAATTGAGAAAGTAAGAAAAGCTAGAAGAATTTTGAGGAGCACAATTGAGAAAAGACTAGAATGCCTTGAGCTGACTGTTAGTAGGAATATGAATGTTAAAGATGTGGCTGGTGAGGGCTCAGAAGGAAGCAATGAACACATTATTGGAAACTGGAGTCAGGGGAGATCACTGGTATGTGGTAGCAGAAACCTAGAGAAATTCTGCCCTTCAGTTAGGTGGAAAACAATCAATCAATCCAAAATCATTTATATTCCATTCATATGCTAACACCAATTTATATCTCTAATCTGGAGACTTCTCTCTAAAACTGCAAACTCACACGTCGTACTGCCTCAAATCTGATATGCCCAAATGTATTCTTGTTCTACCTCACAAACCTACTCTGCAGGTAAGAGATTATTGCTAACAGTATGGCATAGAGAAAGTGCTGAGTGTACTAATGCAGAAACCCTTTGGTATAACTCCAAAAAGATCAAAAGATCAGTTTTCATTCACAGAAAAGACTGCCAAAGATGATGAATGTTTCTCATAGATCTTCTCAAACTAGAGGGCCTTTGGGAAGTTTAAGAGTCATTTTTTCTCAACCACCTCAACAGGAAGCCAAGAGAGAGAAGAGATTATCTCAAAAAGACCCTGGGTGTGGCATTTGTCTAGTGGAGTGAATCCCCATAAAATCTTCAATAGCTCACTTAGTTTTTGAGAAAATTTTTATCAGAAATACTGATTTCTGGGAGTTCCCTGATGGTGTAGTGGCTTGGGGCTTTGGCGCTGGCGCTGTCAGCGCTGCGGCCTGGGTTCGATTCCCAGTCAGGGAGCTACCCACATACCAAAAAGAAAAAAAAAAAAAAGAAATACTGATTTCTAATACAATAAAAATTTATCAGAAACTCTTGGACTGGAAGCAACTGAGAAAGTATGAAATGAAAGGAGGCTCATGGACCTCCTCCCACTCAAATTCTAGTGACAGAAAGTAGGCCAAGGAAGCTCATTAGGCATCTGGCATTGAACGAAACCCACTCATCTAGACTCAGGAAGAGTTTCTCTTCACTCCCCACCACCTTAGCATAGTGGCATCTGCTTCTAATAAGACATACTGGCCGTGAGACTGTGTATAATCCCAATGGTGTCACTAAAGGTCCAAAGAGGATGACCACTCATTCATTTATTCACTTAATAAGTATGCACCAAGTGCCTTTAATGTGACAAATATGATACCCAGCCCTTTGCCCCCTTTCTAGTATTTTTTTTTTTTTTTTTTGGCTTTTGGGTATGTGGGTAGCTCCCTGGCTGGGAATCGAACCCGGGCCGCAATGCTGACAGCGCCAGCACCAAAGCCATAAGCCACTATACCACCAGGGAGCTCCCACTTTCTAGTATTTTTTAAAGCAATGTGTTTACCCGCTCTGCCACAAAGACAAGAAGCAATTATTGGTTAGATCAATAGAAGCTCTTACTAATAATACAGAAGAATTTATTTCAACTTCAAGCTTTAAAAGAAAACAAAAGGGTTAATAGAGAAAAACTGAAATTTCAAAATGGAATGAAGCATATGGAGTTTGCATTTGGTGAAATTAATCATAACTACATACAAGAAATTAAATATATATGTTCATATACACAGTATACAAATGTGTGCGTGTGCGTGTGTGCGTGTGTGTGTGTGCGTGTGCGTGTGTGTGTGTGTGTACGTATACACACACAATTACACTGTGGCTCTCCTGCCCCTCTCAATGGCAATTGATGAAGGCCTTAGCTTGGGGTGGTTAGGATAGTGCCTTTGCCCTCATTCATGCCTAGACCTCCTCTTCTCTGACCTCCTGGTCTTTTATGATCAACCATACTTGGGGTGTCTATCCTCACATTGGCCCACTCTGCTCTGATTGCATCCTAGTGTGATTGCTCTTATGCCGGTAAAGGTTATTAATTTTGCCACATTTGATCACAGTTTAGACCTGAGAGTATAAACTTCTTGCCCTGACTCCAATAGGGTTCATCAACTCTCTTTTTATTATTTTTTTCCTTTTTGTTTGGGCCTTTAATTGCTATTGTTTGTGTCTGTGCACCAAAGGAACTGCAGGATATGAAACTGTCCTCTGCAATTTCCTTCAAATGCCTGTGACTAATTGCCTTTCATTTCTAGTGAATGCCCTGCTGCTGCAGAAGGAGGATGCTATAGATCTTGGGGATGTAGGCAGTGGAGAAAAGGCCCTACAACATCAGAGCACTGCCTGGGAAACATCCCCTAGCAAAAAGGCCCCTCAGAAACGGCACCTTCTGGTCCATATCCTGGTCTGTTTCTTCCAAATTCTTTTACCTCATGCTGCTCCTTCTCAACCTTGAGTAAAGGAAAGGGGTGTGTGTGTGTGTGTGTGAGAGAGAGAGAGAGAGAGAGAGAGAGAGAGATCCATCTAATCTAACTGGACCCACTTAGACTAAAATGACTTCAGGTAGACACTGTCAGTTTATGTAGTATATCACTGAGGACCAACTGAATTGTGAACCCAAATGAAAACACTGGCAGTAATGCAGTGACATTCAGATAATATAAATTGACTTACAAACTTTTTTTCATTTTTATAAAATGGAGGCTATGTAATATAAGAACTCTCATAGACTCTATGGACCCTCAAAACACGTCTTTGAACCTCTCTCAACAGTTTGACCTCTGTTCTAACATCCACCTACCCAAATCTCTCATTGCAAACACCCTCTTTGCAAAGGAACCACCTGCTACTAGAGCTGAAGTGGCCCCATCTGTCTGAGGACCAATCTCTTGAACTACTTCCTACCCTCGGCTTTGTGGTTCTTTCAATTACTAACTCCTAGAAATGTGATCCTGCAGTCAAAGTTTGAGAGGATGTTTTTCTTTTAGTTATTTGTCTTTTTATTTGGGAATCTGATAAAATACCCCAAGCATGAGCTATAAAACTTAATGGGTAAATGAACTATCAGGACATTATAATGGCCCAAATCAGAAGCTAGTTAATATATAAATTCTGTAGAAATGATTCTAAATTAAACTCAGTATTCAGACTTTATTTTTTGAATATTTAATATCAGTCCTCTGAATAATAATATATGACTAAAGAAATTAGTGTCGTATGGGAGGTTTAATTATCCAAAAATCATATAATTTCAAAATATTCATTATGTTCCTTGTTTAGTCGTTAAAACTAGGAAATAACATTAACACAAGCTTCTTAATTAACTGATTCTAATCCTCTAACCTTCTAATATGAGGCTGAACATGAAGTCAACCCTCAGTATACGAGGTGGTCCAAAAAGTATCCAGCCATGTAATATGAAAAATAGAGGCAGTTATATTTGGATATTTTTTCTAGACAGCCCCTGTATGAGTCAATAGATGGCAGAAAGGCAGAAGGTAGTCTAAGAAGCTCACTTTTCTGGTTTCAACTGTGTTTTAAAAGTGAAATTTCCATCAGAACTTTTTTTTTAAAGGTAGAAAAACCGATAATGGAATTTTCCTACTCTTAGGACACTTTTTAAAAACAGTCAGATGGAGAAAAAAATAAAAGCCTGGATGATCAAGAGCCAGATATAGTTGTTTTTCCAAGAAATATTTCCCAATAGGCAAGTTTAGAAGAAAAGGCTTAAAAATTAACTTAACGTGTCAATTTTTGGCTGTATTTTCTGTTTGGGTCTTGATTATTCATGGCAATCTAACAGACACCTAGAGAGGGCCTGCTGTGTGCAAGTCACTGTTCTATGCTCATTTCATCTTAACTTCACCTAAGAGGTCCATATTAACATGATCTTCACATTATAAATGAAGAAAATGAGACACACAGAGTGTACATAATTTCCCCAGAGTCATGTAGTCATTAAGAGGTACAATTAGGATTTGAACCCAGGAGGGCTAACTCCATAGTTTGTGATTTTAAACACGGTGATAAGCTGCTCATCATTGTGATTGCTGTTCATTTTATGATTAATCAACTTTGAGAAATCCTGGTTTCAAACTATTTGCTTTAGGGTCATTTTCATGGCTTTGGTTCTACCCTACTTCACTCAGAACTATTAAATAGATAAGTAATTGATAATTTTAACACTCTTTAGTAGTATGCTTACTAGAAGTATTTATTTTATGTTCTACAGGTGCACACAGTTTCACTGTATTTTTTTCCTTACTCTTAATATTCTCTTGAGATTTCTTTCCTTGGATTAATGAACCACTATGACTGAACACTTTACGAGAAACCAGACCATTCGAACTTGATCACAGTTGAAGTGTCAAGTATGAGGTGTGTTATAAATGGATTAAAAATCATCTCTTTGGTGCTGTTCTTTTGTTAAGTAGAATGAAGAAAATGTTAGTGCTCTTGATGTGACTTTTTTTAACCTATCAACATCTTACTTCACAAGAAGAAAATTTCCACAGGCTTCTAACATCACACCTACCAACCTTTCAAAATCTGCACCCATTACCTCCTTTCCCTGTGTTTGCAATGCATGAAGGATTTGTGCTCCTGTCTATAGCCAGCCCCTCCATTGATGCTCTGCACCTATTCCTTCTCTCCTATTCCAGCTCATCCCAGTCCCTTTCCCACCACCATTTCCCTGTTTTTCTTCTAAATCTTTCCTATTAACCTACAAAAAACCATTATGCCTTCTATGTAAGAAATAGTCTCCCTTGACCATTCTATAAGGTACATACCTGACTCAAACTCCTCTCTGCCCATTCTTTCTTGAGCCATTTTGACCCTCCACTTAGGAAAGCTGTGCTTGCCAAGGTCATCATTCAAGTCCACGTTGCTAATCCCAGGGGTTAGTTCTCAGTCCTTACCTTACTCTGCCTGCTAAGATGAAAGGGGCCCCTGCCTCCTCCTTGGAAAACTTGATACTTGGCTTCTGGGAAGCCATTCCTTGTGTTCTTCTGTCTTACTGTGTTCTCCTTCTCAGTAAACAGGGACGGATCTTCCTCATCATTTTAACTTCTCAGTCTTGGAGTGCCATGGGAGCTCATTCTCTAAGTACATAATACTTTTTAGGTGGTCTCAATCAATCTGATATAATTTATGTGCCGTTTATATGTTGACTGTACCAATTAATATATCTGATCTAGCTCTTGATCTAACTCACACATCCTACTGCCTCAAATCTGATATACCCAAATTATATTCTTTTTTTTGTTCTCTCTCCAAACCTACTCTTTCCCCAGTATTCCTTTTCTCAACACGTGGAAACCTATTCTCACCATGCTCAGACCAAAACTCTTCGTATTATCTTTGATTCTTATTTTCCCTTGCAAATCCCCTAGCCATACCTATTGTCATGAATAGAAGGTGCTCCCTTTCAAATCAGAACTATAATAACCTTTTAGTCTCCTAATTAATTTCTCTGCCTTCTCCTTTTCTATCCCTCTCTATCCCCGTCTATTTTCCACACAGCAGTCAGAGTATGTTTTTAAATCCCATCAGATTACACAACTTCCTGCACTGCATTCAGTATCTCTTGGATCTCAGATCCTACCACTTTTCCTCTCATCCTGGTCCAGCCATACCAGCCTACTTCCTCCTCCTTGAACAGCCTAGCCCATGTCCCCTTAGCCTCTTGCAGGGGCTGCTCCTTTCCATCTGGAATTCGTCCCTCCCAGATGTCTGCATAACTCACTCTCTTACCTCATTCAGGATCCCAATCAAATGTCATCAGAGAGAATATTTAACCTTGATTACCAAACTTAAAATAGCATCGTCCTTCCCTGTATACAAACTATACTTTGATGCTGAGGTATAGAGGAAACTATGACAAACTAGGAGGCCCTAACAAGGTGGGTGTCCTTGGGGAGGTTATGTAGGCTCTGTGAGATTTGGCCTCCTCAATTGTAAAATGAGGTGTTTGGATTGAATGATTGCTAAAATCACTTCAGCTCTAAGAAATCGTGATTGAATGACTCTGAGGTTTGATTACTTTTCACTTTCACTCTTCCTGACACTTCAGGCTGTGAAATACAACATCCTCAGTGTATATACTCCCTTTATAATGAATAGGGAAAAGATAGAAATTAAACAAGATTACAGACAAATTCATTTTAGCAATATCAACATATGACATGATCGTTATGTAATATTTCAATGCATGTGCTGAAAATAGACCTTACTTCTAAATAGGACATCAGAGTTATTTTTTAGTCCACCTGGCATTTCAGTTAAGAGGGAGAAAACTAATGTGTTTACCCCATTTCTTGGCTCATCATGTTCTATGGACATAAGACTACATCACAGGTGAAAGTAACTATTATCAATTCGAGTAGGCAGCTTTGTTATGGAAAAATGCTCACATAAGTGACCAAAGTGTAAGCCACCTAAAAGAGATTGATGTTATTTACTTATGCATATAGGCATCACCCACCTGCAAACAATTTGTAATAAAAGCCATTAATACTATCATGCTGGATATCATCCTGTTGGGGCATACTGACTCTCCATTCTGCTCTGTGGCCCAGGGGGTTGTCCAATATGGCTCCCTTGCCGTCTCGCTTCTGGTTGGGTTCAAAATGGAGTACAGGAGATGAGGATGAGGGTGGGAAGTGAGGTTAGGAGAGTTGTTCTCCTTAGCTCCTTGCCCTGCAGAGATGTGCTAACTGGCTGTGTCCTCCAGCAAAGGTCCCAGCTCTGGACAGGTGGCCCACCCCACACCTCCTTCTTTGACTGGTCTACAGGCGGTCAAGCAGCCAGTCTACTGAATAACCCCTTGAGATTGCCCTGGATTTCAACCCTCCTCTATTAGTCGTTCCTTTCTTATATTCTTCTGGATTTATCCTAATTTTGCATGTGCCATCTGTTTCCTATTAGGAATCATTAAAATAGAAAATCAGAGAATGAGAGAAAAAATTAAGAGGATGGGAATACAGTTATGTCAGCAAACCAAGACTAAAAAGGGGTGCTGTAATTGAACATGGTTAAAGTTAAAAGGAAGCATTTAGCTCTTATTTGCTAATAATAGACAACATCCCAGCACGTCAGGAGCTGGCAGCCTGTACTGGGGGGAGGGAGGCAAACCTCCCAGTGGATAGCATTTTCAGCAGAAGTTTTACAGAAGAATTTCCATCAATCCTCATTTGAAATTGCCTCAACCTTTATGAGGCCTGTGGCATACAAGTAAATCATAGTTCTGTGAGACTTTTCTGAAAGTAATGCTTCATGCAAGTTGATAAAAAGTAAATGTTACATATAGGGATATATAGTACTCTTGTCATCTGATTGATATAGGAATAGAGTTTGGAAACTTTAGGAATGAATAATAGTTATGTCCCTTTGATATTCCCTCTAAATACAGATTTTTTTCTTGTCCAGACTTTTAAAGCAACATACTTTTGTAATTAGAAAATATTTGATGTCCATTGTAAATAGTTTGGAAAATACAAACAAGCATACAAAATAGTAGAATAGTCACCCCAAATCCTAAAACATTACAAAAAATAATTAAAATGTACTGCTATTCTTTTTTCTATCCACAGGGACTTTAACATAACTAAAATCACATTGCATACATTATCTTAAACCTGATTTTTTTTTTAAACTCATCAATGTATCTTATAAATTTCCCCCTGTTTTCCTACCACATCATTTTTAGTGTTTGCATAGCATTTCATTGTGTGAAATATTGCATCTAACCAATTTCTTATTTGGGGGTGTTATATTATTTCCAATTTTTACAATTGGAAAGCTGTAATGAATATACCTATATATAAATCTTTGCACATGTCCCTGCTTATTAATTCTTAATTTTTATTTCTTAATTCTTAAGACTTTTGCTGTTTATTTTTCATTCTGTCTTTAGAAAGAGTATGACAATTTACCCTCTTCCCAGTGGTGGATGTGCTTGTTTATCAGGCTGGAGATTGGTGGCAAAAATGTTCAAGTTTAGGACACTCATACACAGCTGAAATACAAATAGTCTGAATTGTGGAATGAAAGGAGATACATTACATTCAAATAACCAGGCAGGATGGTGGCAAAATTGACTTTCTATTTTGAAAACCAAAAACCTAGCTTTGATTTCTTATCTAACTAGGGAGTTTTCCCATCTTTACCCCTAAAGAATGCCTTGCAGAGTAATTCTTCTGGAGCCAAATTTTTTTTCAGAAACTTTAGCAAGTCCTGGGTTGAAGCCGACAGAGATGTCTATGCCACAAAGTATAGAAGAGATAATGTTGGTTGAAAAATTTTGAATTTTCAAAAAAGGTAGATTGGCTGTATCTGCCTTTAGTGCGAAAAAACCTTTAATCTAGCTTCCATGGACAATTTGACTTAGAGAAGTACCATGTCCCAGTACTCTGCTGGGATTAAATGCACCTCCACCCACCACATGACTAAATGATCTGGCCCACTGATGGTATGTTGTCTATCATTATTATCTATTTGGATGCTTTACTAATAGTTTTGAACTTATACAAGTTAATATAAGAAAAGTATTATGTGCAATGTTGCTTTTCCATATTGTTTTTCATTACATCTGTTTAGCAAATGTGTATCTTGCACTTCTCATCTGCAAGATGTGATATTAGATACAAATAAATACTACAATATAAGGGCTTTTCCTTACTTTCCAAAGTTCACACAAATGTGTGAAAAATTATGTGGAAAAATATAGATGATTGTGAAATTAATTGTATAGAAAAAAAGTCAGACTTCAATTGATCGTGTTTTTATGTGATCTAAATGAAACAAATGGAAATATTTAGAGTAAAATGATACTTTTTATTAAGAGGTCTTATTACCAAAAAAAAAAAAAAAAAAAAAAAAAAAAATATATATATATATATATATATATATATATATATATATATATATATATATATTAACTCGGGAGTTCCCTGATGGTGTAGTGGCTTAAGGCTTCGGCGCTGGCACTGTCAGCTCTGCGGCCTGGGTTCAATTCCCAGCCAGGGAGCTGCCTACATACCAAAAAGCAAAAAAAAAAAAGAGGTCTTATTATGTTCTATATATAACATCACTTTTTTTGTGGGGGACTATAATAATATATTCCAGGTTAAAAGAAAAGAGATTTGTAAGATGCAAAAAAAGAAAAAGAAATCGCTAAGAACTTAGAAAATAAAATAAAAATTACTTTATCTCAATGATTTATGAGGAAGAGAAATGGATATTTTGAACTTTGTATTTCATATATTTTGTGTATCTGGTTAAGAATTATGACCTCCTCCTTAATAGGTCATTAAAGACTGCCGTTATGACCTGGGACCAAGGTGCCAAAATCTGTTCAAAGATTCAACACCTCACAGATTGCAATTAGAGACCAAACTATTAGTCTCTTCCTACTATAATGCTTTAGTACTAACTTTCTGCTTTCTATGTGTCAGTAAGAAATTCTTATTTTATGCTAAATTGTAGTATTTCTTGGACTGAAGAGTAAAAATCTATAATGTAATGGTTATGTAATATTAGTCAAGTTTTTTAAAAATTAAACTCTGATGTACTCCAATAGCATAAACGTGATGTCTACTAGTGGAGTTTTTAACGGGAAACAAGTTGTTTGGAAAATTAGAAAAGTATGGTGGGATATAAAAATGATCTTACATCCTCTGAAAAGATAGCATAGCATTAATTTATTGCTGTCTTTATAAATCTACATAAAGAATAGTTTCTTCTATTTATTTACATTTTTACTGGCTTAACTTTACCAAAATGAACAAAATGTGAAACTACGAAAGAAGAACATTCAATATGAATCGGAGATTTGAGATAATGAGAGCCTGTCTTGGTTTTCAGAAAAAGAAGTTTTTTCTAGAAACCTCATCTGGAAGTCAAGAGGCAAACTTTAAATTCAAATCTGATCATTTGCACTAACTTTCTGATTCCCCCATCCAGGATCACTCAAAAATTTTAAAAAGCAGTGTTTTTAAAATCTGTCTCAACAAATGTCCCAAAGGGCTAGTTAAATACACTTAGACTTAACTTTAGTTTGAGGCTTGCAGGGCCAATAATTCTTGAAATACACTTCCTGTTCCTATTAATTGAAGAAAAGTGAATGAAACTGCCCTTAGGGAAGTACTTAGTACAGACTTTACCACCCTGCAAAGAAAGCTGCTGGCCTGGTTCCCATCCACAGCTTTGTTATTCTCAGACCAGAGACCAGAAGAAGCTTCCACTCAGCTAATGATGATAAATTAATTCCTATTATTTCTCAGATACGATACAGGGTACTAGGGATACAAAGATGAATAATGCAGATCAATATGCAAAGTGCTATGGTAAGGATACGTAAGTAGTGCCTCGGACGGTTCACCTCGCTGTGTTTGGAGAAGGAGAGGGAGGAAGGCTGAGAAAGCACTGCTAAAATGGAATCTTAAAAGGTGGACAGGAGGGGTTTAGCAGGTACAAGCCAAGGGAAGACATGCCAGGCATGGAGTATGCCCAGCTCTATCAGTAACTATCCAATGGCAGAGCCGCGTGAAAAAGAATCGAGGAATACAAGACAGGACAAAGAGTGGAGGGAAAAAAATCTTCATCAGAGGTCATTGCGTGCCAAGGATGGAGCTACCATTTTTCCTGGAGGGTTCAGAGGAAGATTCAAGGAGGAGATGGCATTTGTACTGATCTGACAGGTAGAGTCGAATTGGCAGGTGGAGGAAGGAGAAAAAGCAATTCTAGTTGAGAAAGCTGCAAAAGGCAGATGAGCATGCCAGTGCACGGCCACCTTCTCTCTGCTCTTTACATTCTCGCCCTAGGGCTTTCATCCAGCCCTGTGACATCCAACGCCATTTGAAGTGGATGTCTCCTGTATTTAGGTTTGAATCCGACTCTTAAGTCCTCCCTTGAGCCACTCATCTGTACTTCCCGACGATTACATGGAACGTCCACTTAAAGGTCTGACCGTTACGTCAGTGGCTTAATGTCCAGTACTGAGCACCTGATGGTCTTTCTTTTCCAAACCTGCTCTTCTTCCAACCTTCCATCTCAGTTACTGGTACCACTATCCAGTCAGCTGCACTAGCAAAAACTAGGTGTCATCCTTGATTCCTTTTTCCTTCAGCTTCCATATCCATCAGTGAGCACTTAAAAGCACATCTCAGATCTGAACACTTCACGTCCTGAGTCCAAATGATCACTTTTGCTTTATTCTTCTGTCTGATCTCCGTGTTTCTCCATTGTTCTTCTGCTATTCATTCACTGAATAGCCAGAGCTCTCTTTAAAATAAGCCAGATCCTGCCCTTCCTTGCTTTACACACTTCAGCAGCTTTTCCTTGTTTCTAGAACTAAGTCCTTGTCTAATCAGCTGGTCCCCCTTGAGCCTGCCAGTGTCACCTCCAGTTTTAACTCACACCACCTGTTTCAGCTGCATGCTTTCCTCCCAGGTGGGGCCGTGTGCGAGGCCTTCCCCGCTCAGTGCTATTGCACCTGCACGTAAAGCTCCCGCTGCCTGCAGTGGGAAGGTCTCCCTTCATTTCTTCCCGTGGTTGTCTCACTTATCTTTCAAGTTTGCATCCAAATATCACTTAAAAAATATGCCTTCTCATAGTTCTAGCCACATCTTTCTAAATCATTGCCATACTCATTTCCTTCTTAGAACTTAACGTATAATATTCTGTTCATTCATTTACTTGTTTATTACCTCTCTCTTTCTAGAAATTCCCACCTCAATGGGACAGAGGCCTTATTTCTCTTTAAGCACCATATCCCAAGCACATAGTGCAGTAGCTGGCTTAACACATGTGCTTAATGAATATTTGTTGAAGAAATGAATGCCAAAGTCAGTAATGTCTTAAGACCATAGGTAAGGGTTGATAGAATCAAACACACAGAGACATTATATAAAATGAGGATTGAAAAGAGTCATTTGCTTTGATCATTTGGAAACCATTGGTGAAGGTAGTGAATTTGGAGTGAAAGGCAGAGGTAGGAATGCCATGGGTGAGGAATAAAATAGATGTCAAATTGGAGAACAGTTAGTTATTACAAGATGCCCGACTGAAAAGGGAACAATGAAGGTTGTGGTGCTACATTCCTGGGAGTCTAAAGTAAGTTTTAGATTTTTGTTACTGGGTGAGATCAGCGTATGTTTCCATGTGAGGAAGAGGAAGCAGCAAAGAGCAGGAAACAGAAGGTATGGGGGGAACAGAGTAGATGATGGAGTAAAGTTAGGAAGAAGGTGGAATTGAATTGGAGGATAGGACCTGGAGCCCAGGTGAGGGACAAATCTTGGACAGACAGAAGGACACCTCTTCTTCTGAGGAGCAGGACATCAAGGACTCTATCTTTTAGAGTCATTTCACTGAGAAAAGGGAAGAAGTAGAGGCCCATAGGAGCTTAACATATGAACAGCTTTTGGAATACCACCATGAGGAAAGGAGAGGGATTGACCAGGGATTCATAAAAGGAATGCTGATTGTCAATGACAATTCAGTTGAAATCATAAATTTTTTTATGTGGGTAGCTCCCTGGCTGGGAATCGAACCCAGGCTGCAGCACTGACGGCGCCGAAGCCTTAGCCACTACACCACCAGGGAACTCCCCTGAAATCATAAATTTGGTACCAGTTTCTACAATTGTGTTATTCATTCATCAATCAAATGTTTATTAGGTATTGACTATGTTCTAGATACTTTTGTTGCTATTGGAAGTGCCAAGATAAATAAAACACAGTTTCTGCTGTCTAGTGGGAGAGAGACGCAAGTATACTAATTAGCAAGCTATCCTAGAGGAATAAAACTATATGACCAGAACTCAGAGGATGATGAGGATGGAGAGGGGTAGGTTCCAGTCATAAAATCAATGGCTGTAACTGAAGCTCTCAAAATTGGAACTGTTCTTGATGATAACAGAATCTTAGAGGAAGGGGTGGCTTGCTGGAATGGAGGGAGCCATGGAACTATGAGATTTGCAGGTTGGAGGGGCATTCAGGCAGATGCTGAAGTTGCCTAGGAAGGTGGAAGGAGTTGTTTCGGACAACTCCTATATGACTTACATAAAAGTCTCATGAATATTTGAGAGAGACCTGGAAACCCACACGTGCCAGTGCTAAGGGCAGGTACAGGGTGAACAGCCAGATAGTGTGAACATCAAAGCAAGTATTCAGTGTACACGGGACGGATGTCACTGTGGTCCGAGAGACACAGTTAACAAGGAGCAAAATGCCCAAACCATTTCCCAGCTTCCTGGCACGTGGGGCATTAGAAGATGAGTATCCTTCCTTCACTCAAGAGAATTTCAGTCAAAACCATGGAATAGTGTTCTGAAGGCTGAAGATGTCGAGGATTTCGTGTATGATGACACAGAGGGTTCGGAATGGAAATAATTGATCCTGAGACGCCAAAAAGGCTCAGGTGTGGCATAATTCTAGGGCCTGCACAGGACAGGGCACCAAATGGTGTCAGCAATCTGAAGATACCAGCAACCTGGGGTTGGACCACTTGCGGTCAAGGGATTGCCTGCAAAGAACCACTGGTTTCCCTCCAAGCCCCATGCTGGGAGTCAGCAAACATTACTGTACTTTGGTGCCCTGAGAAAAACGCTGTTGAATCCAATATCTGCTCTTTTGCAACATTTAGTTTTGAAGTAGCTTCATTCTCTCTGATTGTTAGAAACAATGAGCTAACACAGAAAATCATGAAGAGTAAAATAAAGATCACTGCCAAACCCCAGGGAGAGATCATGTCATCACTGCCAGCACTGCCCTGTGGCAGCAGTAGGACTGGGAAAGGCACCTCCGCAGTCGGTGTCTCCTTTCTCCCCCTCTCCTAGCCTCTCTTTTACCCCCATCTTTGGTGCTGCTACTTTTCTGGCTTCCTCTCCATTCTCCCCACATTCAGATCTGTCATCTCTGGAGTGGAATCACCTTACCCTGAGCTCGTCCAGTTACTCATTACGCACTGAAGGGATGTCACTGTCGTGGCTGCTGGGGCTGCAGGCCCTGCCGCAGGGTCGCCGTGGCTGTGGCCGTGGTGCTCTGGATTCGCCTTTTGGTCCTCCCAGGGGGCATAGAGACCATGTTGCTGAAGCAATGCTGGAAACCACGTAGCTTTTCATATTCACCTCTGAAAGGAGAACACGCCACATCAGGGATGAAGCTAACCTGTCCTCTGCAACAGGCCCTCTGCGGGCGGTCACTCCCTCTTGTTTTTTACCTGCAAGATCCAGCCTCACGACCCAGACTCAACGCGGCAGGCCAGCGTGGTGAGTGGGCCTTCGTCCAACAAACGTTCACTTCCATTGCCCAGCACTGGGAGAACCTGCGTAATGGTTTCAGCCTCCTGAAAATACATAGTGTATTTCTGGTTTTTTTCATTTTGCCTCCAGAGATGGACAGTAAAACAGGCCTAGCAAGAACAATGATTTCACCTTTCTTGGGCTTAATGAATTTGTCCTTTCTTTTACCACATAAGTCAGAACTACTATATATCACAACCCTGCTCATTTTTTTCTTTTCTTCCTTCCGCACCCCCCCCATCTCCTGCCACTTTCCCAGAAGCATAAAACTTTCAACATCCTGCTGTCCATTAGCATAAATAAACTCATGCTTTTAAAGTAAAAATAGGTGTAGGGCTATATTTGTTAAAGACTGCGTAAGAGGATAAAAATATTCTTGAATACCAGGTAGATCATTTACTTTAGAGACAGTGTCATGCTTTTATTGTGGTTCCCTGAAAGTCGATTATTTTAGCCATAGAATAAAACCTTAGGTCTCAGCACAAGTTCTATTTCCACTTCAGAAATTGTTAAACCATGCCGTTTTCTCAGGATGTGTACCTTTGTGTTTTAATTTATTTTTTCTGTTGCCAATATGCTGTAGGCAGATCTAAAAAGTGAAAGAGATGAAGTATCATTTAAATTCAATCTTTGCTATATGAACCAATGGGTAATAACCTTTTCCCTTGTTTTTGTATATCTGTTGTTAATTTAAATTTTATGTAATATTTATACAATAGATAAGACAGTACTGGGCCAAAAAAGAACAGAAGTGGCAAGAAATGGAAATGAGAGATCTTCGGCGTCTAGAAGAACTGAAGAAATTAATGGCTGAACAGTCGGTAAAAGACAGAGAAAGGTAAAAGAAAACTTTTCAATTGAGTGGTGATGTGGGTGGTGAATGGAGTCTTGTATAATGTGAGAAGATAAACAATGTCAGAGGGAACATTTTTTATACATAATGTATCTTTATAGTATTTATATTCACATATGGATAAAATGATACTTATAATGTATTTTAAACTCTTATATTCATACATGAATCTCTAGTTTTTCATTTTGTTCCTTAGACAGCTTCCTAGTTAAAACTCTCACAGGGGATTTCATAGCATTTGATTGCCCACTGTGTGTGTGAAATGATACTGTCTGCTGCTGTGACTTAATATTTTTGACTCAGAAGGAGGAAATCATTATTCAGATGAGAGGGAGACCCATTTACTATGACCAAGGCTGGGGAAGACAATACACAATTATACTGTGCTGTATGGTATTCATTGTAGCATATTTACGATATACCCTATGTAGAAAAAAACCTGAATTTCCTAGAATAATGTAATATGAGAGCTGGAAAGAACATTTGAGATCAACTAATCAAATCTCTTCTTTTTATAAATGAGTACACTGTGAAATTAAAATTATTTTTCTAAGGTTACTGTATCCATCAGTGTCTGTGAGGAGACAGAGATAACATTGTAATTTGAATAGGAAAAGCTTAAGATAAAGAATATCTGGTACGTAAAGGGATAAAGAGAACTTTTAAAAACACTGCAGGGACAACAGACGATTTTCGTGGGGAAAACCAAATTTGAAAGTGGGGCACCCTCTCCATGTTTGGGATTCAGACTCTATTATAGGAGATGTTGTTGTGGCCCTCGGCGTGGTGGAGCGGTCCTTGGATAGGCTCGACCAGAGTGAGTCCAACCACCGGGCATGCAGGAAGTACCCGCTATGGGGGTGCAGGAGGCCAAATCCGGAAGGCAGTCACTGGTGTGCTCGCACGACACGGGGGCATTCTGACCATGGAAGTGCCTGTGAAATTTGGAGAGAAACTGATCATGGGGTGACACCAACTCCATGGTTACAAGCACCCCTTGGTACTGCACATGCTATTGGCAGTCACATCGTAGGAGCAAGAAGGGGTAAACAGTGGGACCAGGATGGAAAGCTGCTTTCTTTTTGGGTGTCCGTCCTTCCACCACTCTTTTCTGACATGGATTAGCATTGTGCCAGCTGCAAGAGGGAAATAATTACAGGGTCCAGCTCCATTTTCATAGAGCAAACAGTGGAGGGTGGGTTTGGAGCTGAGAGACAATAAATTGGTAACTAGCATAGTTACCTAGTTTAGCTAGCACCTGAGGGGATTTTCACAAAAGATAAATTAAGTATCTCTTTATTTCATAACATAAATCACAGTAAGTTTTTTATTACAGTTAGTCAATGTGAAAAAAAATTGCCTGGAACTATGTACTTTCAGTTCAGTTTTGTTGTGAACTTAAAATTGCTCTAAAAAGTGAAGTCTATTCAAAAAATTGCCCCTTGGACTTATAAATAATGTTGGAGGACATAACTTCATACAAGGAGGTTACTTGTATCTAGAAGCTTGGTGACCTGTAGAACAGTTACCTCAAACTCGCAGAGTGAATCTGGACTTCCACATAGATTCCAGGCAACTTCTAAGGATCTGCGGGGTGAAACTCACATTTTACGGGTGTCTCAGGATTTTGGAGTTGAGTTTAATCTATTATGGACAAAGATGGAAATGTGGCCATGCCAGAGATCAAGGCTCAGAGGTGAAACACCCAGTGAGAAACCAGGGAAGCAAGCACAAAGCAAGATATAAGTGGAAATCAGAAGACAGGCGATGCCATGGGTCAGAGACAAAACCCACAAACAGCTAAATTCTAAAGGGCAAGGCAAAGGCGAGGGTCAAAAGGCCGGTCAGATAGTCTGAAACTATGCTGAGGCAACAAAAGTGAGCCACAAGAATGAAAGGGGGTGGAAAAAACAACAGATGTGAGGTCCCAGCAGCTAGGAGATAGGCTTCTAATAGAATCTCTCCCCCTAGCCAGGGAGCTTCTTTGATTACAGAGCCATTTCAGTCCTTTGCTTCCTGTCCCAATAATTATCAAGATTAGCTGACTCAGAACTCTAGTTGAAAAGAAGAAAAGGAAAATCAGATTAATCTGCATTACGTAACAGGATAAAAATTGGCATATAACATAGTGAAAAGATTGCTAAGGACTAGGAACCAGGAGACCAGGATTTTAGTCTTAAACTGTCCTTGAATAGTATATGACTTGGGGAAAGTCATTCATTTGATCTGTACAAGGCTCTGTTCTGTCCTTTGTAAGTGAACTGGATAATTTCTGTGGACTCAATGAATTATCAACTTTTAAGGGTCTATGACCTGTATGTTCAACTAACGCGAAATGGTGTAGGTTCAGGTAATTATTAATCCAATGCTTGCGTGCCAATGGGACATCAGTGAGAAAGACAGTTAAGAGATCAGGATACCAGGAAATAATTCTCAGAAAATTTTGGATAATGTAGATAAAGGCATAGTCCTCATTGTATGATTTAGGGAGATTAAGTTCAACATGTAAAAATTGCTGGTAGCTTTTGCCTCTGACAAGCAAAAGTTGTGCTCTTTTGTAACCATCCTGAGATAAGAAATTGATAAAATGTTTTTCTCTACTACTGAAATACAATTCACAAATCTCAGTTAGATATAATAATTGTAAGCACATTTTTCTTGCATCAGAATAAGAAGGCTTGAAACAGTTTTCTGATCGGTCAAAAACAAACACACACACACACCGAGCCTTGAGGGTTTGGAAACTTCTGTTGTTTATTTCCTTTTCCTGTTTTTTTAATTCTAACATTAAAATTCTTGAAAAAAAAATATTTACAAATTGGCACTATATTAGGTTGAATCATAAGAAAATTACATTTTTGTGGGTCAAAAATTATTGCTTTGGCAATTTTATATGGTACTACATCAAAAAGTAGCAACTCAAGTTATTTATTAATTTTATTTCCCTTCTCAATCTATTACCGTATTTCTTTTGCCCTTATCGTTTTATTAAAATTGTTTTTGCCAAAGTTTTCGTTACCCTCTTAATTTCATGATGCCTTATTTTCATTTTCCAACATGCCATAGAGGTTAAGGGGGAACGTTCTAGACTCAGATTGTCCACATTAGAATCCTGGCTCTATTCTTTATAGCTGTGTACACTTGAATAAGTTATTTAACTTGTCTGAACTTCAGTTTCTTCATCTGTACAATGAGGCTATAAGTAATATCTACTCCATAGAAACGTTGCACAGAATAAATGAAATATTGAATTAACTTATTGACTGGCTGGAACATAGTAAATATTCATTAAATATAAGTGATTACTGTCAATTGACTTTTTAAAACATGAGATACCTTCTAGGAATTTTCACTCAAAGTATTTGAGCATTTTGTATATTTTTCTTTTCTGTTGAATAGTGGAGTTTTTATTTTGTACTGCTTTTGCAAATTTTATGAACTTAAGAAAATCAGCATTCACACTCAAAGCATATTATTGCTGTACTTTTCCTGGGTGTTAGTTATGATGTGGAACTTCAAGCTAGTTTCATACTGCTACTGCTGATAGAACTATATATGAAAAATTATGCATGCCATATATGTTTTTCATATGGGGGTATCTGCATTAGCAGTCACCAACTGCCTAAAGTGATAAAGGTCCCATTTTTTAAAAAAAATAGAACATGTAATATGAGGACATTCTATAAAAAAATGAAACCATCTAGTTAGAGCAAAAGTGACCCTTGAGCACTACCTTCATACAATCTCTTCTCTAGAGAGGATTTCTGTTATCAGTTGTTTAATACATGCGTACTACCCATATGTATCTACATAAAAAGTGAGTTTATGAGTAACAAGAGAGGAGGGTTCCCTGGGGGTGCAGTGGCTGGGCTTCGGCGCTCTCACCGCCGCGGCCTGGGCTCAATCCCCTCTCAGGGAGCCAACCAAAAAAAAAAAAAAAAGAAAGAATAACAACAGAAAAACCAATACATTTTATAATAACATGCCATTGTATTAGCTCTAGCTACCATGATGGGTGAGTCAAACAACAGAAATTTATTTTCTCACAGTTTTGAAGGCGAGAGGTCCAAGGTCTCATTGCCAGCTTGTGTGGTTTTGGCGAAAAGCCTTCCTGGCTACGGACAGCTGCCTTCTTGCTTTGTACTCACAGGCAGGGAGAGAGAGAGACAGCCAGCTCTTTGGTGCCTCTTATTATAGAGGGGCATGAATCCCATCCAGAGGACCCACTCTCATGACCTCATCTAAACCCAGTTATTTCTCAAAGACCTCCTCTCCAAACACTGTCACATTGGGGGTTAGGACTTTAACATATGAATTTTGAACACATTCAGTTTATAACAACCAAAAAAAAAAACTTATGAACTACCTATTAACTACTATTTATTGGTTGCTGCTGGCATATAAGGCTTTCATACCGATTAGGAAAGGTGCCTTCTTCTGGTTGCAAAGCACATAGGAGAGAAATTAGAAAAAGAACCATGGTGCACAGCAAGCAGGGCCAACCTGGGCTTTATGCTCCTGGCTGAGCATCACTATTGCAAAGGACTGACTTCAAAATGATACATGGTATCCCTGCAAACAGACCTACCGAATTCTTTTAAAATATTACATATTATCCATGTTTCTTCTAAAGTTTAGCCATCTAGAATTTATTTTTATGAATGATAGGACCTAAGTTTCTGACTTACATTATTTGGTCTAAATTGATAGTCAGATATCTCAACACCAGTTATTGGATGATTCATTCTTACTCACTGACTTGAAATGTCCCCTTTATTATGTATCGTACTTAGACTTTTCTATCCATGTGGCCTCTTGATTAGATTAAATAAAAACCGATCTATATTAATATTTCTGTGTGGATACCATGCTGTTTTAATTATTCTGTTTGCTATCTGATAGAATAAGTATTCACTCATTTTTCTTTTCCAAAATATCTTAGTTATTATGTCAAATTTCATTTTTAAAAGTCTGTTGATTTTTTTTTGCACTGAAATCTTATTAGAGAGAGTTGACATACACAAGAAATTTAATCTCCAATCTAGGATTATACTTGCAGAATAGCTCTTCAGTTCAAGACCTCTTAGGCGCCTTAGAAAATTTCATAGTTTTTTTTTGTTGTTGTTGTTGTTTTCTGGTGAAGGCTTGGTAATTATTTAGGATTAAGTAGAAACTGATGACCAAAAAGCCAATTATTAATATAAATTTTCTTTACTAGCTATGTGAGAAAAAGTGCCTGAACTAGGAAGTAGCAGTGGGGACGCAGAGGTTATAGATAGTCATGAAGTATTTAGATTACGTGAAATATGGTGGCTCATTCCATTAGGGACAGAGTTGGAGGGAAGACAGAGAAAAAAGCATGATCCTGAATGTTACTGAGCTTTTCCTGTTTTCTTGGGTTGAATGCTTTAGTTATTTTGTTTTCAATCTCTTTTATTTTCAATAAATTTATTTGGCAAAAGTTTTTGTTTTTCTTTTCTGTACATCTTTGGCCACATTCTACGAGGTATCAAATGTGCTTTTGTTATCCAATTTTGAAATGTTTACATTTCATTTTTGATGTTTTGATGTTACAGATAGTTTTCAATTTCTTCTACTTCTGCACTTCTCATGTCATTTCATAAAAATGTTCAAAAATTCAGCATGCTTATAGAACCTACTAACACTGCTACTTTTAATAGTAAAAACAGAAAACAAAAACCTCTTTATTGAAGAATAACTCATGTCATAAATTCCCATTTTAAATATACAATTAAATAATTTTTAATAAGCTCATATAGTTGTACAGCCATTGGTATAATTCAACACTTATGTCACCTCCAAAAAGGTATCTTATGCCCATTTGCATTCATTCCCAATCCCTCTCCCAGCCCTATTTTTATTCTTGAATAGTGTTCCATTCAGCATTACTTTAAAATGTTGTTCTGCAAGGCAATAGTTTTTTCTCTTGGTGAGAGATTAATGTTAATGTATGCAAAATGATAAAAAAGAAGTTAAATTTATATAAAGTATTATATCAATTCCATAAAAGGCTTTCATTTGTTCCAGGGTCAAATATTCGCTTACACCACTCCCAATTATGTGAAGAGTAGTAACTGATCTCAACTGCTTTATGAGCCCTCTGCCTGCAGGGTAGTGAAGACAGATGGCAGCTTTTCAGCTAAAAATATCTCAAGTTCTTTGATTTCGAAATGGTCTCATTTTGGATTATCTCTGTCTCTTTGGGGTGGGGGCGGTGTATGTAAAGTACAAATTCTAATCTCTGCTGAAGGTCAGGCAACCTCCTACAATGGAAGGGTGGGATGGCTGGTCAGCCTGCAGGTTCTGACACCCTTCAGGGTCCTTATTACCCTCCTCAGTTCTCACCCCTCCACCTCCCCAGGCTACAAGGCAATGCTATCCAATAGAAATATGTGAACCATATATGTATTTTAAAATATAAAGTTTCTAGAACCCTCATTGAAAGATATGAAAAGTGGAATTGAGTTTAATAATAAATTATATTTGGCCCAATATATCCAGAAACATTATCATTTCAATATGCTATCAGTATAATTTTATATCAATATAAAATTACAAATGATATAGTTTGCATTCTTTTTTCATATGAAGTCTTTGAAATCTGCTGTACATTTTACACTTCCAGCACATTTCAGTTGAGGGTAGTCAGACTTCAAGGGCAGAATATCTTCATGTGGTTAATGGATACTGTTTTGGCCAGCAGAGGTATACAGTGAAGCTCAGTGGACTCTTGGCAATGAAGGATTGGGTGGCTGGTCTACCTGCAGATTCTGACTCCCTTATAGAATTGATGTCGTATTTTATATAAATGTTTACCCTTGCCTTTTTCTTCATCTTGTGTCTTTCAAAGTCTTCACTACCCTTGCCATTTCATCTCTTGAAATGGCCTTGGTCCTTATGCAAACTACTGCTGTAGACCAATAAATATGTGCTGTTGTCATTGCCTCTAGTCCTGAGGTGCCCTCCTCCGGGCCTTGCCAACTCTGGTCTTCCCAGCACACGGTTTGTGCGTTCAGTAAGACCTTGTATGAGCCATGAGAAATGAACATTTCGTCACGTAGTGTCTAAACACTCCCTCTGCCCCTGTGTTACACGGACAGGATACCAAGTGGAATGCAGGGCTTCCCTGGGAGGCATTTTGTACCTGGAAAGTGGGGAACCAGCCCCCTGTTCTTGGGTTCTCCCGTGGCTATCTCACAATTTCTGCTAAGCCCCCAAAGAGCACAGTTTGGATCCACTAAGGGGTAGACAGTGGTGGGTAGAGCTGGGACCTGAGAACTTCACCGACTCCCCCTTTTCATACCAGTGTAATGACCAAAGGGAAATAGGGTTCCCAGGAGAACTAAAATAGATGAAGTTACTATTTTCAAAATGTTGTTAATGCGATATCTATACAAAGAAAAGGTCTACAAAGAAATACAACCCTTTGACAACAGCTTTTGTCTCCAGGCAATGAAATAAAGGATAGCTTTGATTTTCTGCTTTATATTTCTGTATTTTCTAAAATTTTCACAATAAGCATACATTCTGATAGTAAGAAAAAAACCCATAGTAGTTTTAAAAACAGTAAATAAAACATACTTTTCCATTTTTATTCGTTGTTTGGCTGTGGGTTTCACATTGATGGGCAAAGTGGAAAGTAATGTGAAATGCATAGAAGTAAATGAACTAATTCAAATATAAGCATATAGATAAACAATGCCTCTTTCAGGTGACAGAAAGAGCAGCCTTCAAATAGACTAAGAACATGCACTTCTCTTGTATTTTTTTATCATGTTTATACATTCATTGTATTATCTAATTTCTCCAATTCTACGTTCCAGGTCAGCATCTAGTTATCCCACTTCCTTGTCATTTGACCTCCCCGCGGCTTTTCCCAAAGCCTTCACTTCCCACCCACCTCTGGAAGCCTCACCCCCTCTCTCTTCTCTTGCACACAGTGGTTCTTTCTTTCTGACCAGCAGGGCTCTGACTACACTTGTTCCTCACAGACTTCCTATGCTGGGGCCATGGCCACAGCTCCAGTCACTGCAGTGTAGCCCTGGAAGCTGCAATGGTTCTGTGATGTTTTATGTTTCTTTTGTTGTCAGGTCTTGTAAACATATTGTCTCCAAAAACTTGCTTTACTGAGTGTTCTTTATGTTAGATACACAGGGAGGAGTAGAAAGCGAGGACACCTAATGGTCACATCTCATGGTGTTTTCTTTCCTTAGCATCATTGTTTCTATTACCATGAAAAGTTACAGAGTAAACAAGCAGAAATTAGATCACCCTGCTATGCACAGGGGTCTTTCTCCTCGTCATTATGACATTTTATAAATGCTTGTATAAATGTTTAATCTCTAACTTTTCTGAAATTGAGTTCTCTTGTAGCTAACATGTACACTCCTTTTTCTATCCTCACCAATGGTTGTTTTTCCAAAGATGGATATAATTGTGGCACTTTAGTTATACTCATTGTTGTTTCTTATAATTTAATAAAGAGCCTGCCTCCTCCGTTTATCTCCTTTGTAATAATTTTAATGTATTTAAAAATTTTTAACTGGAAGGTAAGATTTCTAAAAGCAGATTTACTGGGCCAAACAGTTCCTATGCACATTATTTCATAACTAGGAAACTGAATGAAACTGGGCACAACCAACGAAGGGAAGGTATGGCTTGTTAGAACTTTGTTGGTTGATACTAACGTAATACTAGAGCAGTGGCTCCGTTCTTTGCTACAATACAGTCACCTGGCGAGCATTCACAAATCCTCATGCCCAGGCTGGGCCGCCCAACCAATTCAATCAGAATCTCTGGCAATAGAGTTTCGACCCCAACAGTTTTTAAAAACCTTCAGGGGATTCTGAAGGGCAGCAAAGTTTGAGAACTAGTGTACTAGAGTTTTGTTTCCAATTAATTTCTGAAGTATGGGCCTCAAATGACCCACTGGGTTACTGAGAAAATCCTACTTTTTGTAGAAGTGTCACCGGAAAATGGGGTGTCCTCATTGACATGATGTCCAGGTTCTTGGTATCTTGAGCAAAGAATTGAACAAGACACACACAAAAGTATAGAGGTGAAACAAAGAGATAGTTCATCGAAGAGAAAATACACTCCGAAGAGGTAGGAGCGGGCTTGAGCAAGGAGAGTGGCTCAAGAGCCCCAATCAACGGGGCTTTGGTACTTTTATTTTCTTCCATGTCTTCAGGGGAGACACCTCTGGGTGTGGGGTCTCTTGATTGACAAGTCTGATTGACAAGGGGCCTATTGCCTAATGCCTTCTGACTGTGCATGCCCTTTCCCTGAGTTCAGTCTGTTATAATGATATTAAAGAACTTCCGGGCATATGTATGACATTACAATGATGGTATAATGAGGCTCAGGTGAGATGAAGGTCTTGTAACTCTCACCACGCAGGCGTTAGGAACTGGCTCGAACTAGTGGGCTTCTTGTGCCCTCTAACTTCCCTGTATTTGCCTGGAGCTTCCTCCTGTGGCTGCCCACCCTGGGGCAGGGATTACTGGTGAAAGGGTGGTGTCAAGGCGGTGACTATTCCAGCAGGGCGCGTCTCATGGGAGGGGTCCCGAGATCCCCCTATTCTACCTGCCTTTCTCATATTTCCTTGAGAGACGTGATCCCCACAAATCTCCATGGGAAGCTGAGCGGCTGGAGGTCTCATCTTCTGTATCTGCTTCCTGCTGAAGACAGTCGTCCCTACCCACTGGGGATCCACGGAGCTCTCACCCTATGTGATCTAAAAGGGGAAGGGGTGTCAAGATCCGCCATGTTGACTCCTTTGGTCGAGATGGGCTGGAAGCCTTATTGGGACACCGCTAGTATCCTGATGGTCCCTAGATGAGGAGAAACTAATTCAGTTAGTATTTTAAAGGCATTGATCAGAGAAATAGGTTTTTTGTTTGTTTGTTTTGTTTTTGGTATGTGGGTAGCTCCCTGACTGGGAATCGAACCCAGGCTGCAGCGTTGACAGCACCAGCGTGAAGCCTTAAGCCGCTACACCACCAGGGAACTCTGAGAAATAGGTTTTAAAGCCCTTGTCACTGGGTGGTTTCAGGATGGAAAGTCTGTAGCTCAGGGTGAGGAGCCAGAGAAAATTGATAAGGAGAGCGATTAAGACTTTGGACTAGGAAAAGGTGAAACTGAGAGCTAAAGAACAGGGAAAAGGGGTCTTTAGTGAAGTGGGGGGATGGCTGCTCTGTTTGGCCCATATCAGAAGTGTCCCTAATTTCTCTTTTCCCAATGCTACACCCTCATTGAAATAGCTCAGGGAAGTCATAAGGGTGAAACTTTACATTCATGGAAGACCCTTTTCAATTCTAGAAATCCTCTGCAAGCACAAGCCTTGGATGTTGCTCTCCAAGCAGGTGTGTGTGTGTGTGTGTGTGTGTGTGTGTGTGTGTGTGTGTACGCGCACGCGCATGTGCACACATGCATTTAATGGAGAAAGCATTGCTTTCTATAGTAACAAACACTAGTTTTTAGTTACTGTTCCCAAAAGAAGAGAGTTTCCTACATTGTAAGACATTTGAAGTTTAAGATGGTGATGACCCATTGGGAAGGAAGAAACTAGAGCCAGCTGCCTTCCTAACACTAAATTGGCTTTGTTAATCTAGTGTGTGTTTTGAGGTGTTTGCTAACTGCAGGGGATTGACAGTCATTGCATTTTCTAAGTAGAAAAACCAGATGTTTCTATTTTCCATGTCTTTTCTTTACAATATACATAACTCAGCATGTTCTATTAGGAGACATTAAGGTCACTTAAAGTGAGATTGTAGTCCAATCTGAGATTTTTAAATAAAGAGTCTGCTTAATAAAGTGACGGCAACAGAAATGTTTCAAACATTTGTTATGTCTTCGCCTCTCAGCATGAGAATTCTCCAAATTAGTGGGAATGCTTTTGTTCATTAAATCTCCGTCAACCAAACTCCATTCCAAATGGTGATGGCATTAAACAAATATAATTCCTAGTAAGGCTATCTGGTTTGCCTTTTAAATGATGTAAGAAATCCTTCACAAATTGGTATCAATTTAAAAGATTGAAAGAGACCCCACTAATAACTAACATGCCATCTTTCAACCCTCAGAGATAATTTTGTAAAATAAGATCATAACACTTAGAACCTGATCATCAGTATAACATATCTAGGGCATTGTAATAATTCTGTGTGTGTGTGTGTGTGTGTGTGTGTGTGTGTGTGTGTGTGTGTTTTCATATGTTGGTGCTTGGATACACAATTATTTGCACATAATTGTAGTGGTCCTTGAAAGGATTATAGGTGAGCAAGCATTCACAGAGGGAGCTAAGACATTTATGGGCAAAGTAATGTGAAGTTATTTTAATGTGAAAATGTCGACGTAAGAACTGTCCAAACTTGTAGAGACTTTAATGAGTTTATTTGACCAAACTGATGACAATTGCTAGGATGTAAAATTTCACTGAATTGAGAAAATGCTCTAGAAAATGGTGGTTTTGCAACTTATTTTATACATTAGAATCAAAGGAGGAGATGTAGGGAGGGTTACATGAAATCTATTAGTGATAGATTAAAGGGGTGGGAAAAAGCAAAGTGGGGAAATCTCTGGGATTGGATAAAAAGAAAATGGGAGAGACAGATTTTTCTTTTATGTTGGTGGGTGCAGGATAGTTAATTGTTAGCTTTTACAGCACATAGAGATGGTAATCAGGGGACAAGAATAATAATGAGGGAGTCTGTAGTTTCCTGCTCCGGCCTTGTGCTTTGCCCTGGGGCCTTCAGAAAAAGAGATTACTCTGACATTCCAAGGTTCTGTGATCTTAGATCATTGGTTCCCAATCGGTGGTAGGGTGGTTCGTGTATCCCTGCGGGTATGTGCTGGGCTGTTCATGGGAATGCAAAAAATCATCAGTAATGGTGAAAAAAACAAGTAAAGTAAAAAATTGCAAAACATTAGTTATGGAACAATAAATGCTAAGTTGGAATCACCATTAATGGAGACACTTCAAAATTAGATCACATGAGCAAATGATGATTGGTGAGGGCGTGGCTATGAATCTTCCCCAAACCGATCTTCTACCAATCATTACCCACAGTTTCATAATAATCCATTTGCAACAGTTCTAGAATTTCCCCAAACATATAAATATATCCATAGCTAGACTGTTTGATATAGTTATTGACTGAGTAAAAGTAAGTGCATTGTCTTTAATCATTGATTCTTTTCAAGCAGTTTTTTAAATTTAATCTTTAAAAACTTGATCATTATCAATATTTAACTGTTATGAATATTACAAAATTAAGTCTGTGGTTTGTACTTTTAGTGCAGTAATTTTTGTTTCCTAACTTACTACCTCATTGTCACTATTTTACATTAAGATAGACACTGAACAAAAGTGTCAGTATTTAAAAACAGCCGTTTTAAAAACAAGGGGTACAATTTATTATAGAAATGGGTTTAAAAAGATATACAAGTGGAAAAAGGTTGGGAACCACTGTCTGAGATGCTGAAAAACAATAGGCTCTCTTGAGGTAAAAACCGATCTTCATCAAGGAATCTACAGGCCACTACTGGCCACAATTGGCTCTTAGTTAGAAAATGTTATGTAGAGATCATCCTTTGTGGATAATGTCTGTCTCTGAGTTTGTAGGGCCCACCATGCTGGCCTCAGGTTTAGAATGTGGTTCCTTTTTTTCATCCACAAAATGAACAAGCAAGCTTGTGCCAGAGGGCAAACAGAGCACCAGCTGGGCAGAGATGGCTCAGCTGAGGGTCATTCTAAGGATCTTGGATGACAGCTTATCGCCTGACATATGCAAATCTAGCTTCAGATCTGCGGTCTTTTCCAAATCACATGCAATTGGAGAGGCCTGTTGTTTAGTAGTTTGGGATGCTTTTACTTTCATTGTTTACAACTTTGATATTTGATTTGAGAACTCTTTGCTCATTAAAATAGTTACTGGGTGGGGGGGGAAGCTAAATATAAGGTGATGGAAAGAGAACTCACACTGGGTGGTGAACTTATTATACAACAAGCTGACAATGCACTGTAGAATTGTACGCCTGAAACCTATGTAATCCTTGCTAACAGATGTCACCCCAATAAGTCTAACAATAAAAATGAATTTAAAAAAAAAGTTACTGGATTTCTACTGTATGCCAAGTTGATCTGTCTGTTGCAGTTACATATTTGGGATAGAAAATGGAATGTCATCAGCTATGTGTTTGGTAGAGGGCAGGCAATATTCAGAAACCCTTTATAATACTCTTTATTTTTTATATACAAAATGAGCATTATTGAATCCTTTTAGTGCCCAATATTATTTTTCTTTCATAAATATGTGTCAGTGAAGTGACCACAGATGCTGCAATTATAGATAGAAAGCTAGATTGCTCTGGATTTTTCAAGAACCAATTATCTCATATCTTCTTTTCCAGGAACACAGACTTTTATCTTGTCCCATAATTAGTGCTACAGATGTTTGGAAGTTTCTTTTTGGGCACTGAGGTGTTTGAAACTGCATTACCTTTCTCTCATGTAACATTTACGCTAATATATAGAATCGATGATTTGCAGTTACTCTTCAGCTTCAAAGGCGTGCTGTGCTCTCTAAGGCCACGCGTAGTGATTGTGAAAAAAGTGGAAGCAACCCCAGGGAACGTTACTGATGTCTTTATAACTAATCCCTTAACTACAGACTTTTATTATAGTAAGCACTTTCAAACACTGAAATACTGACCTTTTTTAAGACAAACTTTAGGAAGATTTTATAAAGCCGCAGGATGAGGTTGGCAGAAACTTTGCAGCCATGGTTAAATGAAGGAGGTGTAAAGCCATGGGCCGGGAGAAATATGATGGCACCCTTCCTAAAGTGCCACCATTGTGGTGGATACAATATGGATTCAAGCATTTGAGGTTTACCCTTTGTTTGGAAATACTCCTGCAAAACACAAACACACGTGAACTCATAGGCACACATGTATGCACACATATAGCTACCAAGTGATACTAAATAAGAATTATTCAGTGAAAGTGGCATGTTTACACTATTATTTTCTTACTTTATGTATTTTAATATGATTTTTACAGTGATAATTTTTACAGAGTGATATATTTTAATATGATTTTTACAGAGTGATAATAATTTTAGAATCTTGGAAAGCCTCTAGTCCAGCCTCCTTGTATTAACTAGGGTTCTGGTTTGCAAATAATAAATCATTTCTAGTTGAATTTTGTAGTAAAAACATTTTATTGAAAGATATTTGGGGAGCTCACAGAATCATCTGCAGAAGCAAGCTTTGAAAATGATTGGGCTAACAGAGGCTGGGGAGATAGGAAAGAGTCAGGACTGTACTCTAACTCCATCCTCATCCGAGTCCAACTGCTGCCCATTAGAAGCCACAGCTTGCCTCCTTCTCTGCTGTCCCAGGACTCTGGACATGACTACTGGCAACACTTCTTTGTTCAGATTCCTACTATGCTGTCACAGCTCATGACCTTAACAGCATCTCTACAGGTCCTATTTTTTGTTTTGTTTTGGTTCGTTCTTTTTGCATCATGGGCTTCCAAGTGAAGTATCTGTCGGGCTGAACTCAGGTCAAATGTTCACGTGCAAGCTGCAAAGGAAGCTAGGAAAGCAAATATCTGACATCAGCTTACAGTGCGGACTTCTTCAAAATAGGAAGGGGGCTCAGAAGCTGGGAGACTTAAAAGAAAATAATAAAGGAATGTCTCCTATAACTCTTAACTTTACTTGGCAAACTTAACAAATACCCTCCTTTCTATACTTAAACTACCAAAAATTTCCTTCCACCTAACACAACTCCAAACATGCTCACTCCATTTCTAAAGGAAATTGACTCAAAGTCTCATTTGTTACAGCATCTAACTCTAAATTCAAGATCTCTAGGTGGTATCTTTTTGCTCTATTATCCTGTAGTCCTATCATAATCCATCTCAATGTTTCATGGCCTATGAAATGTATTTTAAAGTTTACTACCAATAAACACACCTCATGTAAAATAGTAAGGAAAAGAAAATTGAAGGAAGTTGGCAGAAAATTAGTTTAAGTGTGTGTGTGTGTGTGTGTGTGTGTGCGCGCGCGTGTGCGTGCGTGCACGCGTGTGCATGTACGTACGTGCGCGTGGCCCATCAAGGATAAAAACCTTCCTTTAACAAATGGTCAAGATCACAATACAAATTTATAATTTTCTTTCTCTACTATTCATTGCATATGTCCTTTGATTTCATTGAACATCTTGGTTGGGTGAGGTTCTTTACTCGATGAATTAACATCTACCTTAGTTTCTGAGGGCCTGGCTTACAAGGGTAACTGTTTCCACTGGGCATGCAAATACTGGAAGAGGTCCTAGCAGTCCCCTGGAATCTGTCTACTTCGCCTTGCCTCTATTAAGTAACAGCAGTCCTAGTTCCCTTTAATGGGTCAGTTGTTCCAGGCAGCCCTGTTAGTGTTTTTCCTATTTGTCTGCTAGTGATTGGACGGGCCCCCCAGAATAATTACTTGCATCAGCTCCTAATACAATGCAACCATTGTTGTCTTCTTGCTCAAAGTATTAGCAGTTAAAAGAGCAGAGCTTAGAATCTCAGGGATGAGAAGCAAATTTTACAAATGGGTTTTGGGGGGTTGATTTTGAAGAGCACAATTCTCACTGTACTTATTGGACCAACTACATGCAGATTCTGTCAGTGTTGAGAAATAGCACCATTTCACACTATTTCAGAGCAAAACCACTACCTGTAAAATAGCATCCAACTTCACAAAATATTATCTCCTAGCTCATGATGTATCTGAGTCTTCAGTAGGCCATTCCTCCATCTTTTAAGGACAGAAACATGTGGGCGATGCAGTGAATCCCTGGGCATCAGCCCGTTGCCCTACTCCTTCCTAAAGAAGCAGCAGTATCCTACGGGATGCTAGGAGTGCACAGACGGTGCACACATGGTGTATAGGGAAAGAAAAACCAAATTCTTCAAACATTTCCCATGACCAAACGGGTGTTAATAGTACGTAACCAGCTAACACTGGTTCATTTTCCAATGCAGTATACCCTGTGAAGGGCTCGGAGGGACAGTAGCCCGATCAGTCTTGATAAGGGCAAAGCCACGTAGTGGAGCAATGCATAGCTTCCCTTCCTAAGGCTGGGAGCGTTTTACCCCGAGCCCTTTGAACAAGTACCAGGCTGTTGGGGAAGAGGACTCATACATGTGTAGTAGAACATTCCTCCCACCCAACTCTTCGAAATCAACCCCATACAGTATTCATGCACTCTGGATCAATTCCAACAGGTCCATCCTCTCTCTGAGTCTTCTTGTCCACATCCTCTAATCATGTTCTTTCAATGTCCTTAACCAGTTGTCCAAACCATTAACTATTACCCACAAACTGTGATTAATCCATCATTTATTCATTCACTCAAGAAATACTTATTGAGTACCTAACACGTGGGAGTTACTAATCCGATATTCCTCTTGAAATTATACCCACGTGGAAAATTTCCCTTCTTTACCACCTTTCAGGGAATTCTCAAAGCAGGGCTGTCCACCATAGCAGTCTACTTCTGTCTGGGGCCAGTATGCAAGGGCTGTCTGGAAAGTGTCCAGCCATGTAATGTGAAAAACAGAGGCCTTTATGGCTGGGGCTTTTCCAGGCAGTCCTCGTACATGTAGACTCAACTGTGAAACTGGCTCAATGCTTTTTCTTCTCCAGGCACCAAGTCGTCAAATATGCCCCAAGGGCCATAAGTGTGGCTTCAGGGAGGGATGTCAGTGTGGAAGGAACGTGAGCCACCTGTTCACATGAATTACCTATGTCTTCAGGTCATGCTCAAGCCCAGTCCACTTTCATTTCATTGGTCTGTGCTGCCAGCCACCCCCAGCCTCATGGCCAGGTGGCTCAGATAACACTCAGCTCATTTTGAGTAGCTAGAATCCTACTGTAACTTGGTACTTTACAGGCAGGCAGAAGTCCAGTGGATACTAACTGTCCTCTATAAAAATGGAGATTAAAAAAAATAGTACCTGCCTCATATAGTTGTTGTGAGGAATGAAGAAGTTAAAACATGGGAGCACGTACTACATCGCCTATCACATTATACTTGCTTAACAAATGATAGTTATCATAATAATTACCAGGGCCCAATAGCACGCCAAGAGCTATTTCTCAAAAGAGAAATCATAACTTGCCCAGAAGGCACGAGTGTGCTGCTGAACCCTCAGGGTCTCTGCTGTATAAAAACCTATCATGTTTCTTTGACAGGCTCTGTAGAACATTCTGGTTATCCAGAATACACAGTATATCGGTGAATCCCCTGCGTCGTGGAGTCAAGCGGCATTGCTGTCTGTGCTTTGGTTTGGACCAGTGGGATAGCTTTCTCTGGCTCGGGCCCCTCTTCAACACTGTCAGTTTTTAAGGTTACCCACTCCACTGACCAAAGAGACATTCCTAAATGCTGCTTTTCCTGTCTTCACAATCTGAAGAGTATTGCCCTGCATTGTGATGTTTTTTTAAGTGAACACAGATGATTTATATTAAAATCCCTGCCCTACAACATCCTGTCTCTGACCTCAGGCAAGTTACTTACCTTTCTGAATATTTCTCTATGGTTGTTGTCAGAATTAAGGAAAATAACACCAATAAAGTACCTGGATTAAAATACACACTCAGTTATATTAGTTCCTCTCCATACTCTCGTCCTTGTCTGTAATGTTTAGCCAGCTGTCTCCTGGCTTTGCCACATGGATGTCGCTCTGGCACTTCAAATTGTCCATGTCCTGGCTGGAGCTATTCATCACTCCAATCTGTTCTTCCTCTAGTGTTTCCTTTTCAGTAAATGGCACCACCACTCACCCCACTGCCCAGTCAGAAACCCTGGGAACTCCTCCCTCTCTCCTTCCCCACTCCCATCACCAAGAGCTTAGTAAATTCCTTGGATTTACCCTTTAAATACTGATCCCCTTTCTCATCCTGATATCCCACTATTATCTCTCAACTACAACTTCTTACTTCTTCAGCCTTGCTTGCAATGCAAATGCACATCCAATCACATTATTCTGATACTGAAAACCTTTCCTTCAGTCGTTTATCTTCACACTTCTGATAAAGTTCAGATGCCTTAATGTTGCTTATGGGATGAGCCTTGTCACCTTGCTTCATCTTTTATCTCCCACCTGACTCCTGCACATACCATTCACTACTACACTCTGTCAGTTCCCCAAGGGCCCCAGGATTTCTCTTGTCTCCACTGGCTCTTCAGTCAGCCTGTTCCTTCTACCAAGAACACTCCTGTGGTTAACTCCTACTCCTTCTCCATATAACTTCCTCAGAGGCCTTCTCTGGCCCCTAAATAAGGTTAGGTCTTCTTGATATATGTTTTCATGGTGCCTATTGTGATGAGCCATTGTTGCATTATAGACCATGGCTTGTTGGCATAATACAACAACAATGCTATTCATATGCCTATGGAGTCCTTGGGTTAGGAATCCGAACAGGGCCTGACAGGATGGCTTGCCTCTAATCAGTGATGTCTGGAGTATCAGCCAGGAGACTCAAATGGCTGAGAGTGAATGGTTGAAATAATATGGTAAGTTCTTGCATTTGGACTGGGATGACTAGAAAGCTAGGTATAGCTGGGAAATGTCCACCAGAGCTCTGTACAGTCTCTACATGAAGCTTGATTTCTTCAAAGCATGGTGGGCTCAGAGTACTGGGCTTCCTGCAGGGTGCCTCAGGGCTCCAGGAGCTTGTCTTGCATCAAAGAAGGCAGAAGCCAAATGATCTTTCATGACCTAACCTTGGAAATCACATAGTGTTACTTCAATTTTTATCTACTGGTCAAAATAGTTATAAGCTCATCCAGATTCAAGCGAAGGGAATTTAGACCCAAACTTCCAATAGTAGGAATATCAAAGATTTTGTAATTGTGTTCAGAAAACATCATGGGGCCTTATCTCTGCACAATCTCAACTACTGTTGTTTTGTTAGTTTTTAAAATTGTAATCACTTAAATTTTTATCTTTTCCAGTAAATTGTAAATTCTATAAGAGTGTAATCTGTATCTGTCTTTATCACAATATCCTTATATTTGGCCCATTGTTCGTAACTCATTCTCAATTAAATATTCATTTAGTAGAGGAATGACGATAACTAGAGTAAACCCCAACCAGGGAAATGGTAGGGCCTTGATTAATTGTAGGTTGGTGAGCCACACTTGTCTTTGTTGTGGCTAACCCAGAAGAATAAAGAATTGCCTCACTCTTTTGGTTGTATTAACAGTTTTTTTCTTAATAAAGAAAAGAAAGCCACCCCAAACTTGTTAAGCCAATGCATGAAAAAGTTCATAAATCTTAAAAGTTATCTAGTTCAATGGTTTTAATTTTTAAGTTTCTTCTATTACCTTCCCACTAAGTGGTCATATATGTGTATATATCTATCTCCTGATGCTAAACTTGCTGTCTTCCAGGGCAGTCAATTTCATCTTTGGACAGCTATTGGAGTTTTTCTTTCCTTCTTTGTAAAAAAGTTTTGGTAGTAAGCCCGGATCTGTCTCGCTAGCTTCCACACATCAATCCTCTTTCTATTGCTTGAGACCGTGTGGAACAAGCCTGAACCCTCTTTTCCTTGACAACTGTTCAAATGTTGAAGACAGTTAGGTATTTCTCTGTCCGCCATCCATCTCCATCCCTATAAGTCCTTCCTTTACTAAGCTATATTTGGAAGGGTATGTTTTCAACTCATTTGCCATGTATATAGGAGGAGGACTTAGGGAAAAACCCTCACCACCATCATGATTCACCACACATCATGGTTCAGGGTCACTAGGGAAATTCTATTAAAGGATATAAATTATTGCATTACCTTGAATATGTAGAAGAATTTGGTGAGAATTGACATCCAAAAAATATTGAGTAGTTAATCCATGAGCAAAGCTAATCTATTAATTTACTTAGGTTTTCTTTTATGTTTCTCATTAGTTTTTTTTATGGTTTTTAACATGGATGTTTTGCTAATATTTTGTGAAACTGATACCAAAATATTTTGTTTGTTGTTGATGCTTTGTGGGTGGTACTGTTAGTTTTTAAATTTTAATAAAATTTTCATTTCTTTTTTTAAATTTCAAAAAAAAATAAATTATTGCAAATAAAGGTGGTTACTTAGGAAGTTATTTGTGTCAATATTTAATATACATCATTTAAATAAGACAAGTTCATAACTAGAAGCAAAATAATTTGAATGCGCAGAGGTATTAATTATGAGATCGACCTGTCAATCTTTTTCAAGACCGACAAAGGCCCCAGATTACCAAGACAGCGGGTGAGGTGGCTTCACTTGCAGAAGGGAGAGAATGAGACACCTCTTTCTAGTTCCAGGTGGATCCCGGGGTGCTAGACCAAGGCTGTACTTGTTACCTACATTACAGCTCCTCCCCCTTACACTGATTACAAACTTGGAACAACCCTTCCTATTTAGAGCAGGTCATAAACTTCTTTAATCTTAGAGGTCTAGGAAGAGATCCTTACTGTCTGCTCAATGGCTTAAGAGCATAAAGCTGCTTTGACCTGTCATACCATCCAAGGGAGCCCCTTTCCTTCATCAAAGCCAAGTGAGACAACTAGCAGGCAGCTAACACCAAGGCACAGTGGTAAATTTTCTCTTTAGTTCTTTAATTTGAGCCATATCTACCCTTGTGCTTATTTTTTTGTGTTACCTGCAAGTTAAGACTGCTTTGTACTTTTTTTTTTTTTTTTTTGGTATGTGGGTAGCTCCCTGACTGGGAATCGAACCCAGGCCGCAGCGCTGACAGCGCCAATGCTGAAGCCTTAAGCCACTACACCATCAGGGAACTCCCGCTTTGTACATTTTTAAGTGGTTAAACAAAATAAGAAGAAATCACGTTTGAAACCGTAAAATTAAAATTTCTGTGTCCATAAGCAAAGATTTATTGGAACACAACTATATCCATTCATTTGTCTTTGGCTGATTTTATGTGCCACAATGACACATACAGTGTGACATATACAGTAACTATATGGTCCACAGGCCTGAGATATTTATTTTCTGGTCCTTTACAAAATAAGTTTGCTATTCCTTTGTCTTGTGGGACTGTAGAAGGAAGAGGCACTAATGCTGTTGTTTAAAAAGCAAAATATTCTTATATACTATCTTTATCTAGCTTCTAGATAAACTGAACTAAAATGAAGGAAAGCTAGGAGAACTTGGAATTCTACTCAACCCAATCCATCATTCTCTGCTCTGCATTTCTTTCTGTTTATTCTGTTTCACACTAAAGCACTTAGATCTCTCGGTATCATCAGACCCCTTGACTAAAGCAGAGCAGAATTGAAAGCTTCTTCCCCAAGACACACATGTTAATTAATTTTGTCTGAGACGGCACAGCATTTGTGCATGTGTGTAAGGGATCACGTCTTAAAATCCATATTAAACTAATGATCATCTTTCACTTTTTTCTCCACTTTTTCTTTAATTTTAAACTTTGATAAAATTTCAAGTTTAAAGAAGACTTGCAAGAATAGTACAAAGAATTTCTACCCAGATTTACTAATTTTATTATAATTTTTTGCTTCATTTTTTGTACTCTTGCTCTCTTTCTCTACACACACACACACACACACAGTTTTGCCATACTATTTACCTTTTTTTTTTTTTTGTATGTGGGTAGTTCTCTAGATGGGAATCGAACCCAGGCCACAGCACTGATAGCACTGGAGCCTTAAGCCACTACACCACCAGAGAACTCCCAGTTTTGCCATACTATTTAAAAGAAAGTTACAGATATCATGACACCTTACCACTAAATCCATTGGCATCCATTAATTGAGAATAAGGATATTCGCCTACTTAACTGCAATACCATTATGATATCTAAGAAAACGAACAACACTACGATTCCACAGTGTTCTTTAGCATTCAGTCCATATTCAAATTTCCCTAATTGTCATAACCATGTTTTTTACAGAATCCCCAACTAATACTATTACCACATAAAGAAAAATATGTTTTCAAGTAACTTTTGAAAATAGTGCTCTGTACCTCTTCATTTGAATGTACGAGGGCTGTTGGGAAAAAATACCTAGCCATTGTCAATATAACGAGAATGGTTACATGGCTGGATACTTTGCAGACAACCCTTGTATTCTAAGAGAAAAAGAACTGGAAAGAAATCCTAAACTTTAGTCAGTAGACTTTTTATTAGTGGTAACATTGGTATTGTGAACTTGAAATGTTTTACATTGGGGATAGGATGAAGTATATAAATGAACATTTTAGTGTTAACAGGACTAGGATTCAGTATATAAGAAAAGATACTAATATTAAATAAAAGTATGTTTAAATTATATTATTAAATATAAAATGAAAATACCAATAAAAACTTTTTAATTTTCTTCTTTTTTTAAATACAATTTTCTTCCTCTGAAAAGGGTCACTAAAAGGGCCTAGAAGCAATAACACTTCAGTAGCAATGAGCATACCTGGTACTATTTCAATAATGCCCCCCTACTTCTGCCTTCCCACTAGACTGGAGTCAGTAAACATTTTCTGTAAAGAGCCAGAAAATATGTATTTCAGGCCTATGAGCTAGGACTCAGACTCAGTATATAAGACAGGACATGCTAGGTACTAAATCACACAGTCTAGTTTCTGTTTATCTAAATCAATATAAATATATTGATGTCTCAGTGTAATTTTCACCTAAAAAAACCAAGACTAATTGAAAGAAAGGCTGATTGCAGTTCTGGAGCAGGGTAGTTGTAAGGTGAGCTTCGGCTTTTATATTGCGTCAGCTCATAAATGTTGAGTGAATGATGGATTTAGAAAATGACATTTTTCAATCCCTAATATAATAATTAATTCAGGCAAAGATCATCAATGGATAATAAAACCTTTAAATGAAAGATTTTTGAGAAATAGGATATTTAAATAGAACCTAAATATCATTAATAACAATCCAAGCAGATAACTATATTTTTACTAAAAATTGTAATAAAATTATCTTCCTTATTCACCTGCAATTTTCCTGCAAGATAGGACTTAGAGTTAAAAATCTCAGTTTATTTCAAAAATGTCACCAAGAAGCACCTAAGGTCTGTTACAGAGAAATAATTTAAAGTAGCTTAATATCAACATATCTTTTTATTGAAAATACTTATAAGAAAGTAGTTTTCCAAGCTTAAAGTATCATATACTTCAGAGCAAACTAATAAAGCCAAGTAAGGTCTCTTATAAACCAAGACATTTCTTAAAAATTCACATTTTACTTCCATGACACTCTTCTATTCTCCATAAAGCCCACACACAACTGTAGAGCTGACTTCTTTATGCTCATCTGATCTTTACTGGTCTGCCTGTTCCTGCTTCTGTTTCTTCACTCTTGTTTTGGTTTCCCTCCTTAAGAAGTCATTTTTGTGCGGACAGAGCTATTTCAAAATCAAGGTTGGTTTGATTTTCCTTATCACGATGAAAGTTTCTCTTGCTTTTGTTCCTGAGGGGACAAGATGTTCTTGAACTTTACAGTGGTTTTTTTCAGTTCTTTTTAACAAAGGGCTAAACTTTGTGCTGCCAGTGACATACAAAATCAAACATGATGAATTTAAACTCAGTTCACTGTTTCTGCTTTTTCTATCCTACAAACCGTGCTTACAGGACGATAGTTCTAAATGATCCTTTCCAACCAGAAAAAGAGATCCTGGGGCCACGACAGTTACTGCCCTGAAGATAGCCAAAAAGTTCAATGAAATCCCAGGCACCACTACGAAAGAAAGCAAAAGCATGAACTGGCATGTGTACAAAATCATCATAAATTTGCATTTATGGGGGGGCTGCATGATTCCTAGTGTGATTCATTACATGATGAATATAATGGCCATGGAATTGAGTCATTCTTTGCAGAGGCACAAAGCCTCTATCTAGTACGGGAACCCAATGTTGATATTATTTTAAATCCATTAACCAATTTCATTTATAAATTAAGTAATTATTATTGAATGTCTACTATCTGGACATAGAGTGATAAGCAAAAAAGACACAGTCCTTGTTTTCAAGGACCTGACAGTCTGATGGAAAAATTCCGATTTCTTGGTGAAGGCAAACACAAGGTACCATGGGAACACTGGAAAGCGGCACCTAACCCAGTCAGGCTGGCAAGGGCGAGTCAGGAAGTCTCCGTGGGGCGAGAAAAACATCTTCCAGAAATGGGAAGTATCTTCCTACCAAATATTCATGGCAGTTTTTTTTCTTTTTTTTTTTTTTTTAATTAAATGTATTGGGGTGACATTGGTTAGTAAAATTACATAGGTTCCAGGTGTACGACTCTACAACATGTCATCTGTGTGCTGCGTTGTGTGCTCACTACCCACAGTCAGTTCTCTTTCCTCACCGTAGGTCACCCCCACTCTCACCTCCATCACCCCCCTCCCTCCTTGCCCTCTGGTAACCACTAAACTGTTGTGTTTTTGTTTCTTTGTTGCTTTCAGTTTTATCACACATATGAATGAAGTCATATGGTTGTTTTTTTCTGTCTTATTTCGCTTAGCATGATGATCTCCAGGTCCATCCATGTTGTCACAAATGGCAATATTTCATCTTTTCTTACAGCTGAGTAATATTCCATTGTGTATATGTACCACAGCTTCTTTATCCAGTCATCTGTCGCAGGGACCTTTGGTTGTTTCTATCCATGGCAGTTTTAAAAGAACTGAATAGAGTTTAGTATAGTTGAAGCTCAAAGTTTGGAGTGGGATGGAGAAAGGTTATATTGAGAGAAGAGATTGAACAGATAAATAGAGGTCAAATTCTGGAAGTCCTTGGAAGCCTTAAATGTAGTAGGATTTGAGTAAGGTAAATTCTGATGGTTTTAATTAATTAATTATAATTAATTAAATTAAACAATTAGTGAGTACATTTAGTGGTTTATACTCTCCCTCTTTCCAAAAGAATATATATGCCTACATAGAGATTTAACAAGAACCTTGTAGAGAAATTACATCTATCATTAGAGTGGTGGTAAAAACTAGGAAAGGAATTATCCAAGAAGGTTACACATATTAACACATAAATGGGTTCAAAATGGGATTAGACACACAAATGGGATAATAGGTTATCATGGGAAATGGTTGATTTGAGGCCCACACAGGCTCTCCCACAACTGACATGATCAGAAACTGAGTTTCAACCAGAAGGGTGTTTTGGTCTAATTCCGTATTGTGTGTCTTAGGTAGTCATATCCTTATCTCTTAATTATACGCATGCATTTATTTGGGGTAGCTTTAGTAAATATGATCTTCAATTAAGCTTAGATCTTTGGAGAATATTTAGAAAGCTAATGTCCATATCTACTTGTGGGGGAAAATCCAGACAGCCATTTTCCATTGACTGCGTTTTTGTGTGACTTTTTAGTAATAAGACTCTCTACCTTCAAATTAAGCTTCTAGGGGATCATTGATTAAAATGGCTGATTAAAAACAACTTTGGGGGGAAACCTTCAGATAATTTTCTTTTACTGAGTTCTTTTAAAGTTCTATCTGTAAAGTGCTGTAAGTTGAATCCCTCTTGACTTATCCTGAGTGGAAACAGAGAACAATGATGCCTCTGTATTAAATTCCCAGTCATTCTCCGAGATCACTTTTAGTCTCCCATTAGCCTTATCATTGCCATATAAGGAGTCTCACTTTCTTTAGATTTTCCTGAGTCAGTTTCCTGATCCTTTAATAATGTTTGCTGACCGCTTCCTGAATTCCCTCTTAAGAATTCAGGTATTGATCCTAAGACACTTAATGATCACCTTTTCTAGTATTTTAGGAGATATGAGCTGGGCTTAAATTGTAATTATTTTACGTTAAAGTTAGCCAATCAGAAGTAACTGTACAGCTACTATACAGTGTGCACAGATATGTACACACAGACACAAACTCAGATGTAAACACGCGTGTGCAGAGGAGGGTCTAGGAGATGATGCAGGTAAAAGAGCAGGGATTTTGAGCAGAGAAAAATGAGATATAAAATTTATGTAAAGAAACTCCTGACTTCATCTTAGAGAGGAGGACCAGTAAATAGAGTAATAACTTAGTAAGAATATTATTGTTTGATACAGGTTATGCTTCAACAGGCCTTGACTTGAGAGATGTTAGACCACACTGAAAGGAAAGCAAGTTGGAGGGAATGTGAATGTTTTAAGTAAAATTGGGAACTTTTACATATATACTGTATTTGTGTGTGTGTGTGTGTGTTTTCTATCTTAATACTAAGTGGGTTCACAGCAATAATGTATGGATAAGCAAGTAACACCTGACTGGCGCTGGGAAGAGGGGACAGGGTAAGCCCTGATTTGTAGCATTTGCTGATTTCTGTGGTATAAATATTCCCACCATGGCTTATTTCAGACTACCAACTTAATGTCATTAAACACACAATTGGGATGAAATTGCACACCATTGTACATTATTTCTACCATATAGATATAATAGATGTAAATAATCTGAAGAGCATAGATAATAGCAAATAATTAGGAAGTGATGAGTTTTAAGTGTGTTACATTTGTTTTTAAATAACAGTCTACTTGATTTTAGGTTTATATAATTTAATGTTTATTAATGGCTGTGTTTAACAACTAGCTTGCAAAGGTCCTAAAAATTTAACCTCACACCAGCTGGTGTGAGGTAACTATGGCATTGAGTAGGGTTCACAGGCACCCCAGCAGATGAACAAAATCAGATGACTGAATCCCATGAAGAGAGAATTGTGATTCCCTACAAATTTGGAATTTCCTGTGTGCAGACCTGCTGTACCCTTTCAGCTGTGCCGCCTCCCCTGTGAATGCTCCCAAAATTCGGAAGTGAGGCCTAAGCCTCAGGCACCCGCCAGATACTCTGTGCTGGTTCTGTCTTGTATGATCAGTTTGAAGAAAAGTGGAAGATTTTCCAGAAACGTCAAAGTCTTGAGTAGAAGACTGAGGGAGCTGGGTATGGAGGTAGTGTTTCCCTCTGGTCTGCTCAATAACACTGGTAGCTTGGAAGCCGTCAAACACCGAAAATGCTCAGGATGTGCTGTATATGACCACAAAAGAGAGGCTCTGAGCTAGGGACAAAGGATAGTTCTCAAAGATAGAGAAAATAATTTTTGATAAGAGACTGATAAATAGGGCGGAGTATTATCCTAAATATTAAGAAATAAAGCAAAAGTTCACAGAAACAAGAGAAAACTTTGGGAGTCAATGTGTATTAAATGATGATGAATCCCCAAATTTGTCACCAGAGGACAGTGTAGAAATTAAGACCATAAACTTTAAAGTAGGATGTTGGATGTGCCTTCATGTGACATTGACAAAGGTGTAAGGCACATCTGAAGACAGTAGTATAAGCCAATGAGTATTGAGGAAAGTAGACTATAACAGGGGCAGTGACTGTACCTAAGAGCATTTGGAGAGCAGGAAAAGCATAAGATATGTACCTCAAATATAACGAGTAATGCAATAGATTCCATGAACTGGAAATAACATTAAAGAGCAGAGAACAGATCACGCCTCCTACCAAGGCCCACATCTGGGCATCGAAGGCCAGACACTGGCGAGGGGGTGTCTCACATCTTCCCATGAACAGCAGTGGAGTAAACTGATTCCAGGTGAGACAAGTAGAGATTGTCCCATGTGCAGAGCTATCCCAGTGAGCTGAGGAGTAACCAGCAGGTGAGGGAACATACATAGATGCCAAGAATCTGGGGCAGGAATAAAAAAAAAATTGATGAGCTTGAAGGGAGTGAATACTGGAAGGACAATGACATAAGTACAGTCAGAAGAGGCCAAACATATGGGGCCATTCAAGGTAAAAACATCAAGTGGGTATGGACCAGGCATATGAAAGTATTATGAGCACAGGACAGAAATGGGAAAGCATGAAGCAGTATCCCAGAAACTGATCACTAGGACAATTACCTACTTTCTTAATGCTAGCTTTTCTATTGTTCCCGTGCAACAGGCACTAATCCCAGGAAAGGCAGTGGTTTCCAAACTTTAAATAGCAAAAACACCACCTGGTAGGTATGTGAAAATATAAATCCCAGAACCTACCATCAGTGACCTTAGGTCTGGCCCAGGAATCTGCATTTAAAAAATAAGGACCATTGGAAGTTTACCACCCACTTTCTGAGAAATGCAACAGTGTAATTAATCCAGGGACCCTGCTGGTGAGACACGTCTGGAAACACACTGTTAGACAGTCCCAGGGGCTCAGCATTCCCGTGGGGGGAGCAAATGCTCACTCCTGTCAAAGGCAAGTTCATGGCCCAGCTGTTACAACTCTACTACTTTTACTTATTTTTTCTTTAATCCTCTTTGATTGTTAATGTTGCTGTTTTACCTTGGGTTTAATATTATATATCATTTCAAATCTTGTTTGGAAACAGGTGAAATATAAATCCTAATGAAATAAAAAAATTAACTGGTGACACCTTTCATATAATCAGGAGAAGTGGAGAAAGTAATGCTGCTTACGTATTTGTTAAATAATATGTTATTTTTATGCTGAATCTGTCTTGATAATGTATGTGATAGTACAATGAAAACTTTAATGTTTTATACAAATAGGTGATTTTTAAAATATTAGTACTTTATATATACCAAGTAAATATGTGTATGTCTATTAGAGTCCTATAAAGTCTTTATATACTCAAATGTTCTTGTACTTATGACATGGGGGTGGGGGGAAGTTCAAACATTTCCACTAAATATACCTGAAGACTAGAACACATGACTTTGTCAAAATATTGTGGCTCTTGATTCTTTGTAGCTCTTCTAAATCCCACAGAGAGCATTATCAGTACTATCTGAGTGTGTGTGTGGGCTTGAAAGCTCTGAATGCTTCGAAAAGAGTAAGGCTTTTTGATTTTTATGTTTTAAATACTGGGAGCTTTTGGTGCAAGTTAATCCTGATGATGTGTCAGACCATTGCTCCATATACCATACCTTACTGAGGCTCTCATGTAAGGGGCATAACTGATTTCACGTTAGACCAAGCACAGATAGAGTCTTGTTGTGGCCCGTGTGTGGTAACTGGCCTATTTGCAGAAAGGCTTCTATCCATCTGCAGTGATGCCAAGTTCTGCATATAAACATTTTTATGCATAGAAATGGAGTAGTCAAGACTTTCTGCTTAAACTGAAGAATATATGTAAGACAGAAATGTTGGCTGTGCCTGGCTAAGGTGATCAGATTATTTTCAGAACTAAGGATCCAAGCAGAAGATAGATTTATTGATGTGACAATCTTCAGAGAAACCAGAGACATGATCTCAGGAAGATGTATATTCAAAAGGAGGCCTTAGGGAATATTCTTGTCTCTTGAAATAACGGAGAATCTGGCAGAGAGAAGCTGTGACATCTGGGAAAAGACAATAAAGATTAAAATTTAGAGTCACTTGGAGAGAAAATGTGAGTTGCTTTTCACATATGTGTAGGCTAACCAGACGTACTGTTTTAAACAGGACAGAAAACAACAGTACTGTCCCATTTTCAGTGTACATATGGTCAGCCTAGTCTCACTGGGCTACATTCAAGGTTACAGTGTAGAGAAATATTGCCTCCCAGCACGGCCAATAGCCCGGTCCAGGACACGCCCCCCC
>PVJL010000007.1:760000-1028693 GCA_004026885.1 Lyroderma lyra | reverse complement strand
ATTCTTATTTCTTATATTACTTACCCTGAACTCTTAACAGAAAAATCATAATCGTTCAGTATGATTCACTTAAAAATAAGAGTGAATAAAAGAAAATATTACTTGGAAGGCTTTGTCTTGAAAAATATATCTCTAATCTACCCCTAAATATTTACTGAATAATATAAAACAAAAGTTAATTTCCAAAGTGTAGGTAGCTCTACAGGTAATATGAAGCATATGAGGTTGGACAATTAATTTCACAAACTCATCCTAGAAAAAGTGCTACATACCTCACTGCTGAATATCACTATGGTCACCTTCGAAGCGCTCCCCTTGGGAAGCTAGGCACCGATGCCAGCGCCTAGTCCACCCTTCAACGCAATTTTGGAACTCTTTTTCCGGAATGGCCATCTAAGCTGTCGTCATCCCCCAAAACCTGACAATTTTAAGTTTGTGAACTTGCCACCGTGCACTTACATTGGCAACACGGTACAAAGAACTTGGTAAGGTGTCATAACCTTGGTGGCACTGTACAAATAACCATGACACCTTATCTAACAACTCGGTAAGGTGTCATAACCTTGGTGGCACTGTACAAATAACCATGACACCTTACCGAGTTCTTTGTACCGTGCTGCCAATGTAAGTGCACGGTGGCAAGTTCGCGAACTTAAAATTGTCAGGTTTTGGGGGATTATGACAGCTCACATGGCCATTCTGGAAAAAGAGTTCCAAAACTGCGTTGAAGGGTGGACTAGGCGCTGGTGTTGGTGCATCGCTTCCCAAGGGGAATACTTCGAAGGTGACTATTCAGCAATGAGGTATGTAGCACTTTTTTTAGGATAAATTCGTGAAATTAATTGTCCCACCTCGTACAGTTAGAAAACTGTTTCTTGGATATTAAGAATTAGATGGTTAATATTTTAAGTACTACATTAAACATATTTAAGAATAATGCTAAGGCTTTACACAATAAAATGTTTGTAGTAAGTGTTGCTAACTTACCATTTTCTCTTTGTGGAAGTATTGGTTTCCAGTTTATTACTTTTTGTTTTTTCATAGGTTGTCAGTAGTCAGCAACAACATAGAGGGAGAAGGACTTGTTGCACTTTCACAATCAATGAAAACAAATCCCACACTCTCTAATATCTACATCTGGGGAAACAAATTTGATGAGGCTACGTGTGTGGTAAGTTTGTTTCTTCACTGAAGTATTTTCTGGGGTCTTCTCTATAATATCAGACATTTATAATTATTTACATTATTTTCAAGTGCCTTTAGGAATGATTACAGAGTATAGTGAAACAAGTTTGCATAAATTTTAACATTAAGCCCTAAAAATTAGCTACTGAAGTTTTATGAATTAGATTATCAAATTCTATATACGAGGTCTAAGAATTATTTTAACTTGCCACCACGCACTTATGTTAGCAGCACTATACAAGGTTTCATAACCTTGGTATATGTGTCTCACAGCTGTGTTAACGTCGACGTGTAATGGTGGCTTGCTGAGTAGCGTTCATTATTGTTGTTGTGTTTGCTTGCGTGCTGTCGCGAGAATGTTGGAGCTTGAATTAGAGCAACGAACAAACATTAGATTACTCGTTACACTTGGCAAGAGTGGAAGTGAAATCAGGGACATGTAGGTCCAAGTTTATGGGGATAATGCCATGAAGAAAACTGCAGCGTATAAATGGATTGAACATTTTTCTGAGGCGGGAGAAAGCATCACTAATGAAGAGAGCTCAGGGAAGCCAGTAATGAGCAGAACTGATGAAAACATTGCAAAAATCTGTTGAATTGTACATCAGAATCATTGGTTGTGAGAAACATAGGAGATCAAGTAAACGTCGATAAACAGGAAAATCTGAACTGAAAATCTTGGCATGAGAAAGGTGTGTGCAAAAATGGTCCTGAAGGAGCTCACCGATGAACAAAAGTTTGCCAAGACCATTTGGAGAGGCAAGACGATGTTTTGGGCCCTGTTATCTCTGGTGATGAAATAGATGTACCAGTACTACCCTGAAACAAAGCGTCTAAGTGCACAATGGAAGTCAGCCAATTCTCCACAACCAAAGAAGTCCTGTCAGTCCAAATCAAGAGTCAAAACAGTGTTGGTAACCTTTTTGATATCAGAGGGATTGTTCATTATGAATTTGTACCAACTGGATGAAAAGTCAACCAAGTTTACTATTTGGAAGTGCTCAAAAGGCCATGTGTAAAAATTGGATGAAAATGACCTGAACTTTTCACCAACAACTCATGGCTCTTGCATCATGACAATGCACCAGCTCACACGGCACTGACTGTGAGGGAGTTCTTTAGCCAGTTCACAAATAACTGTATTGGAACACCCTTCTTACTCACCTGATCTGGCCCCCAATGACTTTTCTTTACCTGAAGACAAAGGAAATATTAAGAGGTAGACATTTGATGACATTCAGGACATCAAGGCTCATATGACAACAGCTCTGATGGCCATTCTAAAAAAAAAGAATTCCAAAACTGCTTTTGAAGGGTGGACTAGGCACTGGGGTTGGTGCATAGCTTCCCAAGGAGAGTACTTCAAAAGTGACCATAGTGATATTCAGCAGTGAGGTATGTAGCACTTTTCCTAGGATGAGTTCGCAAACTTAATTGTCAGACTACATGTGAGTATAAATATCACACAGTACAAGATGAATAAGTTTAGAATTGATATGACAAGCTAAAGCAGAAAGTAACTGTAAACTTGTAAATATTTTACTGCCTAAATTTTTGCCTTTCTCTATAACCGAACCTCATTGTCCAACCAAGTTTAACATGTTAGTCTGACACCCTTACCTAGATACCGATGATCCATAAGAGATATACAAAGACATTTCTACAATGAAGAAATAATTAGGTAGCCAGCCAGGCCAGTACCAAATACTATGGGATTGTCTCTCTTAGCCTAAATCTGTAGACCAGCTCCAGGGAATCATACATTCCATGCAGTTGTATGCCAAAATCTGTGATTGTTTACTCTTCTGAGAAGTGGGTCCCTGGCTATCATCAGATCTTCAGGGGCATATATAATAGCCCTCCCACTCATTTAAGACCTCTGTGGGACTTGAAAATTTTGACCATGGAAGCTTCGGTCCACAAAGTTGGTAATACAAGGAACTGTTAATTCTGGCAATCATAAAAAGAAAGGTGCCTAATATATTAGAAATAAGTTTTATAAGATTCTTATTTCATTGTGTGAAAATAAATGAATAAAAGCTAGTTACAATACTGGAAGATACGAAAATTCAGCAATGTTATTTAGAATATTTTATTTTAAACTGCAAGTGAGCATAGCTAATTTAAGCACTGTAAAATGAATTATTTTTTTAATGATACAGTTTTTCATTTCTTAAAAATCTTAGGCATATTCAGACTTAATTGAAATGGGCTATCTAAAACCAGACAACACAGATGTGGAGCCATTTGTGGTAGACGGCCATGTGTATCTTGCAGAAGTCTCCAATGGACTTAAGAAGCACTATTACTGGACACCGACTTATGGAGAAGCCTGTGGAATGCACTCAGCTAATGCAGGTTTTAATCTTGTACCAGTAGGTCGACATCTATGAAAAACAAGCTCTAAGATAATTTTCACATATTTGTCTTACTACATTCACAGAGATTAATATTTTATAGTCTATTAAAACTTTTCATTAATTAGAATAAGTTACTTTTGTCAAATGTGTAAGATATGATTGTATTAAGCTTTGTATAAACTATCCATATGAAAAACTGAGTAGTGTAATTTTTTAAAAGAAATTTTACAAAATAGAGACAAAAATTTTAACCCTGGAGAAAGAAACCAAGGAACCAATTTATTTTTATAAAGAAAATATACCCAAGTAGTAAAGTATACAAGGAAAGGTCACTGTAGGTATGCTAACTGAAAGTTGTCATGGAGTGGTTAAAAGGTTTCAGATGTCAGATTCTCAGGAATTCCAAGGGGTTTCAAGGTTGAAAAAGTATTTTATATGTCTTCCTTATGGATTACAGATGGGTGTTGACACAATCTTACAAATACAGGCAAATATATATGAACATACACAAATATATATGAAAGTATAAAAGTATACTTTCCAAACAAGTCAGTGCTGCCAATGAACTTTTAAAGATGAGTATCTTTTGGAGGATGCCAGTAACACTTTAATGATTTGACGGCAAATAATGACTGTTGCCTGTGGACAATGTTGTCTTCAAATTAAAATTCCTATAAAGAGGCAATTGACACTGATCTTTGATTACATACCTATATTCACAAATTTATGGATTTATACATAGCAAGAAGAGGCTGCTTAATCTGAATGATTTATTACTGCTCAAGCTGGGAAAAGTGTGAAAAAAATGAACAGTTTTAAAAAGTTATTTTAAAAAATAAACTGAGGTTCTGCAGTCTGAAATACCATCTATCTCTAAATGTTAAGAGGTGGAGTGAAAGTGGTGGTCAACTTTGCAGTTGTCAAAGTATTGACCTTCACTTAAAGTATTGTAAATTCCTCAAATCATAGCTGTATTTATTCTAAAAACTTAACATCAAAAAACCCCAAATATGTGCCATTGCCCATTCCTTTAGCAGATTAAACAATTAAGATAAATATCCCCTACTCACTATTTCATTATTTTTAAAGTTTAATAGGTCTTTCCTTATAGTCAGCTCCTAACCACCTGTCTATACACCCTGGGAAGGGAGGGGTGGGGGTTGAAAATGGTGGTGGTGGTTATAAAACGGGAAGAACATTTGAATAAATTGAGTAAGGCATTATTTTCATTTAATGTTAGAGTCATTGAGCTAGAAAAGACCTAAATGCCTTACCAAATGCATTCTCATGCTTTCAGTATATGAGCTGCCAAAGCGAGCACCATTCTCGTGCTTTCAGAGTGATGAATTTGAATCATCCAGGACAGATGGCTGGCTATCAGGTTGAGTCTGTGCTGAAAAAACAAAATCTTAAAACATCTGCAATTGGTTGAAAAATAACACACTCAGTAGTTCATGTTAATAGCAAAATGTGTAAAATAGATTTTATTTTTTTTTTAAAGATAAATATTGTTTATGTTATATTAAACTACCACAATTTGGTAATGGAATTTTAGAAATAATATGAACTTCCACTGATGTAAAAAACACTTATTGAAGATTTGCTGTCAACAAATGTTTAGAATGGAATTGACAAAACTGTATTGAATTCCACAAATAACTTTATGTGTCCTGACACTTATACTGATTTTACTAGCTATTGATTTTACTCTTTGTTACTAGGTTTTATCAAACCTTATGTGGCAATGTTTTCCTCTACATGTTTCAAATCTTATTTTCTTTCCATTTTAAGATCTCTCTTCTCTGTAGATATAAGGACTAGCTGGTTTTTTACAGTTCTTTTATATTACTACATGCTGAATATATCTAGAACTAAATAAATATCTATCTAAAGAGATGTATATCCCAGGAATTCGAAATGTCTCTGTAATATTAAAAATGCAATAGGAAATGAATAAAATTTTTTAATCAAATCTGAAAAACTGCAGAATTCAATGGATGCAATAAAACCATGCTATAGAAAAAATACAAACATTTTAAACTGTCATTACATTTAGAAAACATTCAGTTAGTGAGGAAATGCTACTCCTAGCAATTAAAGATCTAGTAAACTCAAAGCCTGAATAACAGTATGACAAACTTCTTATACTTGAAAATCTCTCCAGAGAGTTGGGACAGTTCATCAAACTACAGATGCTAAATTAGCATTTTTTAAAAGTATGGAATATCAGAATTACCTGGGGGCAAAGGTTAAAGATACAGATTTCTTAGAGTGAGACCTACTGAATCAAAATTTCTAAGCTCAGTTTGGAGAAATCGATGTTTTTACAATCCAGGTCATCTTTAAATTCATTAAAGTTTAAGAACCAATGCTCTGGTTTTCTCGTTTTTCAAAATTTTGGTTTTTTAAACATATGAGGGCTGTCTGGAAATTATCCAGCTATGTAATGTGAAAAATAGAGGCATTTATGGCTGGATTTTTCCTGGATAGCCCTCATATACTTTTAAATCGAAGTATAGCCATCATACAGAAAAGTACACAAATCTTAAGTGAACAGCTAAATGAATTATCACAAAGCTACCCACTTACGTTAACCATGACACAGATAAAGATAGTAATGGCACAAACTTCCCAGAAGCTCCTCCAGCTCTTCCCATGGACAACCACTGTCATGACTTTTAACCCCAAAGTAGTTTTGCTTGTTTTCCTATTTTATATAAATGGAAGCATACAATATATACACTTTATATCTGACTTCTTTTGCTCAACATATTAGTATGAGTCATTTATGTTGTTTAATATAGCAGTAGTCCATCTTTTATTGCTTTGAAATATTCCATAATATGCTAGGTAGTAAAGGCATCTACAGCATTCTGGAAAGACAGCCTTTCAGGTTAGGACACAGTCACATCAAAGTAAACCTTAAAAATGCAGTTTGCTTATCTAGGCTACTTTTTATTCCTGTATGCTGTGGAGGGGACCCACAAATTCTCACATTCTCACTCCCAAAAGGAGACTCTGGGAAGCAAGTAGGTTTACCTCAAGCCTGCAGTGGGGTGGCATGTGTTAAACCTGCAACCTGATCAACACTGACTGCTTGAGATTAAGAGCTGCAGAAGTCTGAGTTCTCTGCACCTAAGAGAACCAAGGTGAGGCCAGTTCAGCCAAGAACTACTGGGCTCTGAGCAGGCTAGGAAAAACCTGATCACATATTTTGCAAGCTGTTGCCTAGTGCATCAGAGGCCAGTAGGATGCCCAGAGAATGGAAAAATAAGACACTGACTTCCCTGATGCCATTATGTCATGTAAGCCCCCTCCACCACATATCAACACCATTTTTAGAAGACAAAGGGCAGAAATAAGATAGCAATATTCCAAGAGTTTAAGAATTCCCTTAAAATATTATAAATTGTATCTCCTTTATATCAGGTTAAGTTTTAAAGTGGTTAGGACTAAAAGTTAATTCTTTCAAGACTTCCCACTGGTGGATGTTCAAGAGGAAGGACACATAAGTTCTGTAGGAAAACTATACTTCCTTCGCACATGTGAATTGCAATGAGTAAATAAATATGCAACCATATATGTGTGAGAAGTTTCCTTACAGTTTCCTGTTAGCGATCATCTATTAAGATCTGGTTCAAATACAGCCTGTATTACAGTGTTGAAGATCACATGATGCTCATTTTACAATGTATCAAATTTGAAAGCAAAAAAGCAAGAAATAACGTAGTTTGCACTTTTAAGATATTTGATAAAATAATAATCTTGTTTGCACCACACACTCTTTTTGAAACTAAATGAATAGTATTCATTATGTCTTATCCACCTGGCTTCTACTCCCCGTTACCCAACCCAAGTTGTCTTTGATTGGCATCCTATTCAATTTTTCTGTACCATGTGACCAGTACAAAACCACTTTGGTCTTCATGAAACTGGCGTCATCTTTTTTTGTCGTGTTACCACTTTCCATCTCCTCTTCTGTCTTTTGCTCATTCTTTAAATGCATTGCCCCCAAGGTTTTGTCCTCATTTTTTTTCTCCTGTACCATCGTCCAGGGATGCCTTAGTAATTTCTATCACAATAATCATTAGCCTTATGCTGCAAAATCTAATTTTAACTTCTTGGTTTCAGGCCCCATTTCCAACTACTGTTAGATATTTTCCCATGGCTATCACCACTGTTCACATTCAGGACATCCAAATAGTCTCCTCTTCCATAAACGTCCTCCTCCTCTTTCCTATCACAGTTAATAGCATCATCATCTTAATCACTAAGGATCAAAACTTAGGTGTTTAAGTTGGGGCTAATTGCAAGGAACAGAAACCGACTCAAGGCTGTTTTAGAAAAAGGGGGTTTACAGTAAGGATTTAACAGGCAAAAATAAAAATCACTGGTATCCAGGGACAAAGCAATGAAGCATAGCTGTGCCACCTCAAGAATGGAACTGCAAAGCTAGAAACTCAAGACTACAGGGCCTCAGTTGCCTGGTTCTGCAAACCTATTTAATCTCCTTGCTTTGCTCTACAGACCAGCTTTCTCTGCTAAATCGTAATTTCCTTTACACTCTGATTTGCTTCACTGACTCTAATTTTAATGATCTTTTTATTTATGTGTATATGCAATGGTTTCAGACTTTTATAGTTCAAATTCTTGAGAAAGAATCTAACTAGTTGAGTCTGGCCTAAGAATAGTTTCTCCCTGGTAAGGTGTTCAGTCAGCTGTGGTGGTTAAGTATGGAATCATGTGTTACAAATGTGGCTAATTCCTGCCCTTCAGCAGTCAAACTGTGGTTGGGTGTGTGAGCACATGGGCTATAAACTTGGCTACCTAATACTATTCCTTCAGCACAGTCTAAGGGTAGAGGGCTATTTTAAGTAAGATGGTATAAATATAGATCTGGACTTTCATCTCCCCATTTCATGCTTTCCATTCTGCCTACTTCAGTCTGCTATGTGCTGTTTGCCTATCCAGGGGAGCAATGGCTCTTTCTCATTCAGCTCCCTCTGACTGCTCACACTTCCTTTCCTGCCTTCCTCTCCGAAAACACTCGATATTCTGGCTTGTTTTATTCCCATTTATACTTAGGCTTGTTTTTCCCATTTGACTGTAAACTTAAGGTGGAGTTTATCTTATTTATCTTTGTAGCTTTATGTATCCTGATTTCAGTAACTTTCTAGCATTTGAAATACTGGCCAGATATTTTAATCCAAGTACCTGTTCACATCCATGCATTTACTGTAGTATATTCTTCCTGAAAATGAATACCCTATTTCTGGATGTTTATGACAACTATCCAATTCCTTAAACAAATACACCAAATCTCTCTTGAATGAATGGGGCAGGGTCGCGGAAGACAGAAGAGTAGACCATATTATTGTCTTAAGCAGTTAATGATCCAAAAACTAAATGTCTACATTGTTCATAAGTATAATAATGAGTAAAAATGTGGAATTTACAGAAACTGTATTAAAATAGAACCCCTTTTTACTTGGTGGTACTTCTAAGTTCTAAAGACTCAAAATTCTGAGCAAAAGATGGCACATTACATCAAGAGCTTCATTTGTAAATGCTTCCCAAAGGAAGAACATCAAGAAATGTTTAGGATAATAGTTCTCAATGTGTAGTATACATTAAAATCAACCGTGGGGCTTTTGCCAGCATGTGTATGTCCCAGAGAGTGTCTGATTAGTAGGCCTAAGGTGTGGTGAGGCTTGGATATCATTTTTCTATAAGTATGTTCTGATATGCATCCAATGTTAGAACTACTATTCTTGGATATTTTTAAAAACGAGTACACGTATACTGTCTTTTTATAAAGTATGTTCCAACTACTCATTTGCACAACTTCTGTAGAAGTGAAAAATACAAAAAAGTGATAAACTACTGTTGCAATAGAACTGACAGAACCTTTTGTTCTAAAATTTTCTAAATTTTATCAAAATAACCCTATAAAATTAAACATAAAACTATCATCATTTAAAAAGAGCAAAAAATCATTTATATATAATCTATGGTTTCTTTTTAAAAAGTCTAATCTCTAACAATATAGTAGGAAAAATCTAGTATGTATATGAAACAAAATTTAGAAAATAATTTCTCAGGTTTTCAGCATCCTCAATGGTTTCAAAATACTTAGTGATACTTTTTAAAAAACACAGCATTGTAAAAAATATATTTAAAGATGGACTTAATTAAAATGATAATCATGAGTGTTAGAATGATACCAGATATAACTAAAATAAATGTACATTATGATAAATATAGGATGGCATTATGAAAAGAATGACAAGAAAGGATATTCCGTCTTCAATCTTTCTTTACCTGTAATTCTGGAACAGTATCAAGCCATGTTAATATTAATATAAAATTATTGTAGTTAAGAAGCGGATAATGAGAAGAAAAAGCACAATGAATCAACCAATCCAATCTATGCAAAGGCGACATGCCAATTACCATCATATTAGAGGAAATTTGGTAACCACTTTCTCATATAATTATGACATCACTGTAAGCAGTTTAAAACAAATCTGTTCATTAGATGCTTGGATTAATGAAGGTGTGAATTAAATATAACCTCTACATTTCAGGAGACTTCTTGAAGAGGCTGAGTCTTATAATTTTTTGTAATTTCTTCCCATTCCAATAAATTTTTACTGAATTTAAGCCAGACTAGATTAGATGAACATTTTATAACTCTTATAAATTGTGCTTAAACTCAGTGTATTAAGTTTATACAATGCATAATTAGATTTCTTACATAAATAATACTGTATGATGGAAATATAAGGCAATACTTCAAAGCATTCAATTAAGTCAATCCCATTGGTGGCAATTTATTGTGAAAATACTGAGTGTGCTGTGAAACAGTAATCATTTCTATAGTTTACAAGAATTAAGTAGTTTTATTATGTCCTCTAGCTGGTTCCTCTGACTAGGACCCCAGAGAAAATACAATTAAAGAAATCAATACCAATAGAAAATACATTAACTTTATTACAGGTATAGTTTAAAACAAAAAACAAGCCATAACTTACGCATGGCAGAAATAAGAGTAACCATGGTGTTTGATCAGCAGTACAAACTGACTTTGTGGAACTGATAATTTAATGTCCAAAGACCAGGCAGTAAAATAAATCAGTATGTGGGAAGAGCGGGATGGGGAAATATCAGAACAATACTGAATTTTCTAAGTTCATGAGGAAGGAAAAGGACTACTGTGAAACTACGATGACAACCAAATGTGATTTAATTTATAAAATTTTAAAACTCAAAACTTATTGAAATCACAAATATAAAATGTTTAAAAAACTGGCTTTCTGATAACTCAAATGTTTACTTGTAACTGAATTTCTTAAATCTGTGTAATATAGTTTATCAAATTCAGAAGGCAAGTGATTCATAGTATGCATTTTTATTTAGAAAATATTTATATTTAAAATATTAAATTTTTAGAATTTAATATTTTAAAAAGTGCTTAACAGGTGAAAGAGAAGCTTATCAAAATTTTTAGAAACTCAGTATATTTTCCTCATCTTCGGCAATGTAGAAACCTATGAAAACATAACCTGAATAAAAATTTGAAACTATCTTTTAACAAGGTATAAACATCAAATATCTATTTAAATTCATTTTGAAAATGTAGTCTCAGATAACTCAAATCAAAAGTACTGACCACTGGTTTTCTCCAGAATACTGAGTTCTAAATTTTTACAGTTTTCCATCTTTTAAAAGAAAGATTTCTTTTTGTTTCATTAGAAAAGTTACCGCCAATGGAATATACGAGTATTAATAGAGAATTAGCACAATTCTTATCCAGTACCTAAATTATTTTAGGCAGAAATATGAAATTTTATATTTTCCCTTATAGTTTATGTATTAGTCCATAGGGCTTGGTAACAGCAACAGACTTGGGCTGATACCATTATGGATTTTACTTAAATTCTGAGGGGAAGAAAAAATTTAAATCCCACAGGTCAAAATGGAATCATAAACCGACAGGTTCCACTTTAACAAATGAAAGGCAACTGTAAAATGTAAAATAAAAATGAAATTAAGGCAGTTCTAAAACAATGTTAGTATAATTCATTCCTTAAAAGGTTGTATGTATACTAGACATAAAAGCCAAAAATGAAAACAGGCATTGCACAGTTATGATGTGGCATGAGGTGCTTTTTTACTTCAGTGAATGAAAAATAATGGTCATAACTCAAATGAATGGTAATTTAAGATGAATATATGCACCTTACCAGAGACATTGGTGTTTCCTACCAAAGACATCTTAGCAATTCCATAATCCCCACAGTCAGTATAACTGCTGTAAAAAAATCAATTGTGGTTCTGAATACCCATTCACAGTTGACCTCAACAATGTATCTGATGTAGGAGACGGATTATCTGTGACAGGCAGAAGCATGTGGTGGTCGTCAGTCCCAAGTGGAAGAGCTAGTGGTAGAGTCATATCAGAGGGCTTCACATCCAAAGTTTCTGACAAGGGGCTTTTTTGTATGGAATCTTGTTCACTCAAGGGATGGTCCTCTATACTAGAATCTAGAATTTTATCTGCCCCTGAAATGGAAGGGAAAAAAAAAATTATACTATCTTTAAAAACAAAACAAAAACCTTGAGGTAGAATCTTACCATTCCCAGAACCTGCATTCCAACCACCACACCTTTACTCAGCTGTTTCTTTGCTGATCTGCCCTCCTTATTAATAAATAAATAAATATATAAATCCAACTTGGGCCTCAAGCTGGGGTTCAAGCACCAACTCCATTATAAAAATGGACTTAATTATTCTAGATCAGGGTGAACATTACTTATCTCTTTTATCACTCATCTGTCAATGTTTCACATACTGCCTTGTGACATCTCTCTCTCTCTCTTACTGGTCTTTAACACTTAGGTGCTCTGAATCCTCAACTAGACTGTAAATTCCTTGGAGGTAAATGTGAAGTTATACTTCTCTAATTTCTTCAAAGTACCTAATAGTGCTATATACTTAATAAATACTCTATTTGTTCACTGATTATATTAATGAGTTGTCCATACTTTTCTGCATGTTGCAGTTCAGAAGTATGGCACTTTCATGTATTTCCAGAGGTGAGAAATTCTGTTCTACTCAAGGGAATAATTATCACATTTTGCCTTCAAATTTTCCACTAGCTTTACCATGCTTCTAATGCTCCAAAGTACTAACATGATTTCAATCTCACTAATCTCATTAGCTAAAACTGCATATTTGCTTTCATAAAATTATAATTCTCTCTGTTCTTGCAGACTCTTCAGTTCAACTGACCAAGAATCTACCCTGCATTTTGTCCCAGTGAATCTCTTCAGTGTTCTTTCTGCTTGGAATGTACCCTTCCTTTCCCTTCTCCAAGATCTGAACGCTCCTTTGTCCTGCAAATTGCCTAGGGCTAAGCATTTCCAATACTCACCTCAGAAGTACTTACTCTTTTCAGCACTTTTGTGTCTATTATCATCCGTCAATGTGTCTTGTAATAGTATTTATTTAGATTCTGGTCTCCTACACTAGATTGTAAATTCTTGTAGGATTAGGACTGCCCTGTTCAACTTCATATACCCAGTAGTTATGTGTACTTTAGAAGTGTTTAACACATGTTTGGTGAATTAATGACACAATGCAGTTCTCAGATGTTATGTTTATGTTTACTATCAAAGACTTACTATCATCTCTACACACTGAACCAGCTTATTTTGTTTCTAATCATGACAGAAGAAAGTGGTGAGCACAAGGAAACTTTTTCAAGGATTCATTTTAAGCAATACTTAAAATTTGGTAGTCTGGCTTTCTATTTGTATACATTATAACAATTTCGGGTTACCTGTTTCCCTATTTCTTCTTAAATATTTCTGGATTAGTGTTCATGATGCTCCTTTCTTTGTGTAACTACAGTAAACCCAGACTCTAGTATGGGGAACAGTGATACAGTTTGCTTATATAGGCCTTCATTTTTGAAACTGTTCATATATCAGATATTCAAGGAGAAAATATTTCAAGTTATTTATTAGAATGTCAAATATGAAAAATTCAGAATGAACTTATGTATAAATTATAAAGGTATCTTCCTTATGTGTGTATCTAGTTTTTAAAAATCGAATTTAAACTGTTATAATGTGCATCTCAACATTTTAAGAAATAGCACTCATATGAGTGCACTAAATTTTTAAGAAACATAAGCATTTACCTGAATGGACTTTTGTTTTGTGCTTCTTTAAATTTTTAATATCTGTATAAGAATTTCCACATAATTCACAGATAAATGGTCTTTCTCCTGAAAAACAAGTTAAAAAGTTTAAAACCTCAATATTTTGGAAGTTAAGACAAAAATATCCATGTTTGTAAACACACTGCAAACATTACTAAAATGGTAATTTTAGTTTCAAATGACTATTTTAATTATTTGGTTTTAATATAATGAAATGAAAACTATACACATAGGTACTCCTTTACTTTATACAAAGCAACCCCATTTCAGGGAAAATTGAGCATTTTCATTAACAGAAATTTTAAACTAAAAAAATATTTTTTATTTCTATCAGACATTTAGCAAGTGCCAATTACATGCCAGACTGACTAAGAGATATAGCTTGGGGCAGGGGGAGGGAGCATAATTATGGTTTTTGCTCTCACGTAGCTTACAAATTAGTATTGACAGAATAAATGGCTACAACATTATAATTCTTTTGAAGTAAAAATCGTTTAATGCTTCATAAACTAAAGAGTATGAGAATACAGAAGATGCTAACACATTTATCGATTGTCTCGGTGTCACACTCTTCTAGATAGGAATTATGAGGAATAATTTTTCAAAAGAAAAAGAAAAGCACATTTTCAAAGTGGCATCTTCCTTTGTTTAAAATTTTTTTGACATTCAATATTTTCTTCATATTACTACCTTTTATAATAAACATAATATTAAACTTTATTCCTAAAATTTGCATACTGAACTGTTTAATAAGAATACCTGATTTATCTTATTATCTATTCCCTTTCATTTTTTCCTGTATCTGTGCAATTTAATCCAAATCATTTAAAAGACTATTGATTATCTAGCATATATCTTAGAAAATCCACGTAATTCTCAACCAAATTTAAATCACACTCTAAACAACTAAAAAAGCTAAATAAGCAAATAAGAAGTTGATATTTATACACTGAAATATTGCTATAGAGAGAGTGTGACTAGATACCATATAATCCATAATGGTTTAAAAGTCAAGGTTTACATAAAAAGAAATTAGAGAGAACAAAGAATAATACGTTCTCCCTAAACACAGACCTGTATGGGATCGAAAGTGTTTGTTGAGCTCTCCTGAGGAAATAAAACTTTTCCCACAAATACCACATATGTATGGTTTTTCACCTAGATGGAAAATAAAAGATAGCGAAGTGGTGTACTATACCAATATAATATTTATCAATTACAATAATCTAAGTAAGCTGTTCTAAAATATTAAAACCTCTTTGTATTGTATTTTAGAGGTATTTTCAGTGTGATCCACCTTAAATGAATATTAGTCATTATTTTACACTGTTCATGTAACCTGATGCTTTCAATATAATAAAACTTTATTTCTGTAAATGTCCTTCTAGTAGACTAGGGCTGGGCTACAAGTTTGATTTTTATATGATTCATCAAAACATGTAAACATGTAAATTCATCAATCCATATTTCAATTCACTTTATTTCTGCAAATGTCCTTCTAGTAGACTAGGGCTGGGCAACAAGTTTGATTTTTATATGATTCATCAAAACATGTAAACATGTAAATTCATCAATCCATATTTCAATTCTTATTGTCTACTATATTATCAGAGGAATAAAATAATTTTTAAAAGCTCTATTAAAAATGTACCCTACAAAAAATAAAATCTTTGAATAGAATGTTTCAAAACTGATACTTTGCATTTAATTTGCAAATCTTAAAATGTCTGTGTAAGTAAAGTCCTAAGATGTTATAAAATCAATGTTCTACCCAAACCCATTCCCACCCTTTAATTTCACTCTGCAGTTTTATCCAAGGAAAATGAAACTTCAAGAGGCTAAGGAGTTTTTCTAAGGTCATAAAATATGTCTCAAATTTACATATTGTCAAAATTATCTTATTTTAATGTATGTGTTACATGATAAAAAATTTCACCCACCATTATTCTGGAAAATAAGTCTTTATATCTAATATATATCTGAAAATAATAAACATAAAAAATTTCAAGAAGCACAAACACAACAGATACACAAAGCCTGTCCAGAAAAAATCCAGCCATAAATGCTTCTATTTTTCACATTACATCACTGGATACTTTCCAGACAGCCCTTGCATAACTACAAAGTCTGCAATATACTTTCTATAAAGGCTCAATTTCCCTTTTTCTTTTATTTACAACTTTCCTTATTTTAAGCAATCTCTCCATGTCAAATTCTTACCTGTGTGTTTTCGAGAATGAGTGATAAGAGAACTAGAGACAGCAAATGCCTTCCCACAGGTGTCACACACGTAAGGCTTTTCTCCAGTATGCCTACGCACATGATAGGTCAGTGTGCTGGCTTGGGCAAATCTCTGTCCACACCTATCACAGACATATGGCTTCTCTCCACTATGCTTCCTATTAGTAAGTAAATATGAAGTTATTATGTTGGTAAGCAAAACAATTTGGAGGTCAATCTATATAGAAAGCATTTTCATACAAAATTTTATTTCATTTAATCTTAACAGACCCCAAATATGTATTTAAAACCAAGTTTCAATGTGTAGGTAAAAAATAAATGCTTTGGTTGTTATAGAAACATGAGATCTGAGACCTATTCAAAAAGTTTTGCCATCATCATTATATGGTTGTCAAGTGTGCCCCTAATACCGCAGACAATTTTTGTTTCTGCATTCACTCACTCTTCAAAACTTTACTCAAACGTCTAGCACCTCCTCACCCATCCTCACTTAGCTGATCCCCTTGATTCCCGATTCACTGAGAAAAATGTAAGCAGTCAGAAAATTCCTACTATTGCAACTCTCTACCTATAGACACCTGTACCTATACAGTTTGCTTTCCTTCTTAACTCTGAGGGTGACCGTTTACCTAAATCCAACTACTCCCACTTGTACACTTCAGATACTACTCCCTTGCCTATTCAATACCATTCCTGCAATTTCCTTTCTACCTCATTCATTTAGCTTACCGCATTGGATTGTTGCATACAAATATACTGATATGTCTCCCATCTTAAGAAAGGACCCTTGAGTTCACTTGCTCCTCTATTTCTCTGCTGCTTACACCCCAACTGTTCTACTTTAATTTCTTCCCTACAACCCTCTATTAAAACAATGCTTTAGTTGACAAACTAAACAAAGCACTGCTGACCTCTCACTGTGCTAAATCCAAGTCATTTCTCAGTGTCTGTCTTCCTATTATTCTATCGTTAGAATTTGACACCATTGATGGTTCACTTCTGGAATCATTCTCTTCACTTGGATTCTGGGGCAGCCCACTCTTTGGGTTTTTCTCCTATACTGGGTGTTCCTTCCTAGTCACATCTGCTGGTTCTTGCTCATCTCCCAGAACTCTCAGAGTGCCTCATGGCTCAGTCCTTCGATCTCTTTCTTATCCATACTCATTCTATTGGTGACTTCATCCAGTGTTATGGCTTTAAATATTATCTATATATTGATGACTCCCAAGTTTACATCTTTAGTTCAAACCAGTCCCCTGAACTCCGTCTATTGTATATCTCCATTGAGATGTCTAACAGTTACCTCAAATTTAACATATTCAGAACTCTACTCCAGCAACTTCTGTATTCCTGCTTAAACTGCTCTATCCACAAATGTTCTCCATTTCGGTTCATGGTAATTCTATCTTTTCAGGTGGTCAGGCTCGAAACCTCAAAATCATCTTTGAGTTTACTCTTCTTTCCTTCTTTCATATGCTACATCCAATCTGCAGCAAATTCTGTTTGTCCTACATTTAAAAATATGTCCAGAAGCTGACTGCTGCTATTCTTTTCCACTACCACCACTCTGACTGAACCAACTTTGCTCTCACCTGGGTTTTACCTACAGCTTCCTAACTGGTAACTTTGCTTCCACTCTTGCAATCCTATAATCTTTTCCTAATATAGCAGCCAGAATGATCCTCTTAAAAGGCAAGCAAGATCACATCACTTATTTCTCAATCTCAAAAGTGAAAGCTTTATAATAGTCTATAAAACCTTATACCATCTGGATGCCTTATCACCATTCTTATTTCCCTCCTTCCCTCATTTCCCTCCTTCCCTCATTTCCCTCAATCCACCATGGCTTCCTTGTGGTTTCTTGACTGTGCTGAGAATATTGTATAGTGGAACCACAATTAGAACTCTACTGTTCCTAATTCAAACACAGTAGTCTATTCGTAAGACCATGGTGAATGACAGACTCAAAGATCAAATAAGCTGTTTTGTTGTTTACCTTGCATGAATCTTGAGGTTGCTAGAAGTTGCAAACTGTAAATTGCACACATCACATTTATAGGGTTTTTCCTCACCATGATGCATACGACTATGGAAGACTAGCTGGCATTTCTGAGCAAACCCTTTATCACACAATTCACATTTGTATGGCTTCTCACCTAAAAGTAGTAAATAAAATCTATGTTTAGAAAAAAAAAATTCTGTTTTAATTGCTTAAGCCATATAAGCTTGCAGAAGAGTTCATCAACAGTACCAGTTTCAGTATTCAGAAAATATTAATTGCTAGAAATAAAAAAACCAAATAGGATCTCTTCTTCCAGACTGACTGTTGAAAATACCAGTGGAGTTAAAAGAAATGTGTTTCTCAATTCATAACAATGAAAAGTGATAAATGAGAATACATACTGCATTTTAAGTACAAATCTAAGTGTACCAACAAAGGTAAATATAGAAGCTGAGGAAGGAATATATGTGTAATGCTAATAAACATGTTCAGAAGTTGACAAAACAGGTAGTTAAGATGTGTTGGCAAAATGTGAAAACTGATCTGAGTTGTAATTATTTTTCTTTTCATCAGTTTTAATATCTCTGTCTTTATTAAATACTTAGTAAACTAGAACCAAATTTATGCTTATTTTAACTATGAGGGAAAATGGTATAAAGAGCTCATGTATTAGGACTTCAGAGTACCAGTTAACAATAAATAGCCATTAAACACGAGGTCACAATTACAAAGAAATTTTCAACAATCTAACATGCTAACTACTTTTATGAATACAGTTATATATCAAATTTTGGTCACAAATAGTCAACACTGAATAAAAAAATTATTTCAGTCATAATATAAAAACAAATGTATCTCCCAGAAGCAGCCTTACCTGTATGAGTTCTTACATGTGTTTTCAGCTGGTTACACTGGGTGAATGCCTTTCCACACAAGTGGCAAACGTAAGGTTTGACTCCTTTATGTATTCTCATGTGCCTTCTCAAGCTGCTGGCTTCTGAAAACACTTTTCCACATGTGTTACACATTGGCTTGGCCTTGGAATACCTTTGATCCAGCTCTTCCCCAGAGCTTTCCAGCTCATAAGAGTTCTTGACACTGGCTATATTAGACATAGAGTGTTCTTTCAGAGCACAGTTTGGCTGTGATTTTCCACGTTTCCGTTTCACTGTAACAGTCTGCACGATATCTTGTGCTGGAAAAGTATTCTCCACAACTGATGTCAACTCAAGTTCTGAATTATCATTTCTTGCAACCTGTTCTATTACAGGTGTGGATAATTTATTTGCATCTAGGAATAATTCAACAGATGCATTCTCTAAAATGTCACTGGGATATTGCACTGTTTTATTCTGCCCTGCTTTCTGGGAGAAGGCCTTTTTCTTCTTTTTAGTTTGAGACTTCTTTGCTAAAGCCCCTTGTTTAGGGTTTGCCTGAACTAAATTTGTAGACACTTCTGATTTCTCCCGACTGTTATAATCTCGTAGAGTAAGAAGACAAGTCTGTTGATTCAATTCAATGTTTCCAGTAATACTAGATATCTCTGTAGAAGAGGGATTAGCAATAAAAGCAAAATCTTCCATCTTTATTTTACATTTAGTGACCACCTCTTCCACTTTGAGATAGTCAGCAGCCTGATGAATTTCTTTAACATTCCAACTGTAAGGAAACAAGGCTTAATGACAATATTCTGATCCAAGAAAAACTATTTTTGAAAAAGAGCTGCATACATTATTTCAATGTCTTTTAAAGACCTAATGAAGCAGAATGATGAAAAAGGCATAACTAAGAGCACAAATTTACAAAATTCATTCATTCACTCACAGTAATGTTTAGGCAAAAATTTCCACTTTTACAGAACTTAAGATAAAAAACAATGGTTATTCATAGCTACCTAGGTATCACTACAGAAAAATAAAACATTAACATTTCTACCTGTTTTAAAAACACTTGGAACACAAAAGTACCTATTGGCAACTTACTGCCTCTTCCCATTCATCCTGAGACCTCGTCAGCTATCAACTAAAACTTTTCTGGATTGGCAACAGGAGGAGTCTAAAAAAAGTTTCCTACTGTCTTCCTCTGCTCCCCTTCCTCTGAGAGGGACTTTAACGGTGCTTCTCAAAATTTCCTATGCATATGCATCAAGGGATCTTCTAAAATGTAGACTGACTAGGTCTGTGGTAGGGCCCAAGTTCCTGCATTTGTAACAGACTTCTTGGTGATGCCCATGTTGCTGGGTTATCATCACACTTGGAGAAACAAGGTTTTAGAACGTGCTAAGCTCTCTCCTGCAGCCTTCCCATTTTTGTGTGTATGTGTGATAACACAAGTTAAGTGGAGAATCTGTCATATTAATATTATAAGAAAAACTTAAGTCACCTTGTTCAATATTTCAGTCAATATTTACAAAGCATCTACCATGTCTGGTACTAAGAGGGCTATTAAGATGCATCAAATAGTCCCTGCCTTCCAGGTTGTTTACAATGTAGTGAAAAGTTGTTTGATTACTCTAGCACAGGCTCTGACATTACCAGCTGAATTAATTAGGGTAAATTAGTACCCTAATTTGGGTGCTTCAATATTCTCAGCTGTAAAATCAGAGTTGACCCTCTTAATTATTTGAGGAAACTGACACCCACACACACTTCTCCCTCAAGTAACCTTTCTACTTGCTATTTTCCTCAAATATTTAATTCTCCAGGAAAAAGAAGTCTCTTCTTGCTATTCATTGTATGTATAAGCCAGAAAAGGATTTTAATAACAGCTAATAATATACAGCGCTACTAATACATCTTTATTGAAAAGGGAGTAAAATGAAATAAAAAATAACTAGTGTCATGATCATTCAAATCATTGAAAGTATACATATAGACAGACTACAGTTAAACGTGCTTTGCCTCAAGTACCACCTGTATGTTTTCTCTTTTTAAATTTAGCATTACAATAGCTTTTAAAATTTTGTCTTTTATTACACATATAAATCATTTTCAACTGATAACATTATATTTATAGGCTCATTTGAAAACCTAATCATCAGTTTAAGTAACATTTTAATCTCTGGGAAAATCCATTCCAAGTTCCTAAACATACTACAAATAAACTTTTAGAACATAACCTGTTCTTTCCCCAACATGAGCAAATATTAATATATTCTTTTCTTATGGCCCTTGGCTATAATTTTGGAATATATATAATATATATCTTTGTAGTCAAGTTAGTTCTCTATTTGCAAAGATACAGCACAAATGCCCAATATATAAACACAATCTTATTCATCTTTCATATAAAATATTTCTTCTCTCTCTCTCTATATATATAGCATCGCCATTCTCTAAAAACATTACGCTTAAGCATTTGTATTTATTTTGTTACATAATCTGTTATTTAATTACAATAAATGAGACACCACTAGAATGAAAGCAAAATTTGCTCTATCGCTTTTTATACTTAAATCTCAAATTATAATTGTGCTTAGTGCTCCATAAAATGAACCATCAAACACATAACAAGGTCAGGTAGTCTTTAAGGCTAACATAAACTAGCTATTGTTTAGTACTAAACAATAAATCAAATTATTTATCTATTTCATAGATATCCTATAATTTTAAACAACATTTGTTTATAAACATGAAGTTACAGTGCTTGAAAACTTGCTTTCACCTTTTGAACAGTCATAGAAAGTCATTTAATTACAAACTGCAGGAATACAGATGGCTAAAAGCTTTATGGGTAGTTCATTAAATCCTGAAAACATGCCTATGAAATCTACTATAATCCCCATTTTACATACAAAAAAGGATCACTGGTCCAAAGAAGTAACTTTTCCAAGATCACAGTGTTAGAACTAAAATTTGATCAAGGTAATCTGGCTGTTGACTCCACTTAATTCCTGTTTTCTTAATCACTAAATTACAGAGAATTTCTATTTTTGGTATGTCTTTTCCTAACTTTTGCATCTGGGCTCAAACAATTAGTTCCCTAGAGAAGATATGTACTGAAAAAGATTGAGCAAAACATCTAGCTCTTCTTCACATTGGTTCTTGGCATGAAAGCTCAAAAAGTAAGATGCTTGTCTGTGTTCAGATCAACTCAAAATTTTCCCAACTGTTAACTGAGAAAGGGAAAATTAAATTGAACAACTCAAAGTCACTGGTTTTGTGGTTATTTTATATTAAGTAGTTTGAATGTTTAATCAGAGGCACTTGTACAGTCAACTATTCAGTAAATTTAAATAATTCATCACTTCAATCTATGACACTGCTCTGTTCCTTTAATCAATTTATACAGAATTGACTCAAAGATTTCATTATATCATTTAAAAAATAGCAAAATAGCTGTTTCCTTTAAGTGTTAAGGAACATCATGAATCTAGCTTTTTAAAGATGTGTATTTCCATGACAAGCTGTAATGTAAACCAGAGGGAAAAATTTTCCTTAATGTGCATGTGTATATATCTACAGAGATTATCTGGAAAAGAATGAAAGAATATTTGTCAAAAAGTAAACAATGATTATTAGTGGGTGGTAGAATTTCAGGTGTTTCCTTTATTATTATTTTTCCCCTGATTTTCCTCCAAGAAATGTGGAATTAATGGGGAGAGGAGGGTAGAGAAGAGTAGGAAACTACTGTTCGCTGGGAGATGGGCCTTCAAGTAAACATCTTTAATTTTCACAGTAACACCAAGGTAGTTATTATCATCTTATTTTTATAGACAGGGAAACTAAAGCTCGGAGAGACTGCATCTTGCTCAGAGACAAAGTGACTGACAAGTATGATCTAATTCTAAAGCCCGTAATCTTTGTATGTCAGAAAATTATGATCTATTATTCACGTTCATACTTTCATAAGAGACGTAGGAAAGAACACCAGGGTAGTAAGACTGGATTCTCTTTCCTTTTATTCCTTGTATCTTTTCCCTCACAAACTAATAAATGCATTGGTATTAAGCTAATTACACAGTTTGTTATGTATGGGAGATACACAGTGCCTGCATTACCAGATTCCTCAGAACCTACTTTTTGTTAGTGCAGTGACAGCATTAAGTAACTTAGAGAAGCATTCAAGCACCTTGAACCTGACTTAAGCATTAGTATTAATAACTTTAGAGCGATAACAGGAGTCATTGCCATTTACACTCCAATAACATTATTTTCCTGAATCAAGATCCTGAACATTGCTATTTATAGTTTGAAATGGGGGCACTAGTAAATGAACACAGAGGTTCTTCCTTTTTTCTTCATCTCCACTCCCTCACCCCAAATACTGAAAGAGGAAGAGGACAGAGAGTGAAGGGGAGAGAAGACCAGAGGAATGTAAAGACCAAAAAGCAAGGGGAAACTGGATTTCATTTAGACTTCATTGTGCTTATCTCCAAGTTTACATAACTGAAGTCACAGACTATTTCAGTAGGTAAACTAAATGTGTCAGAAACAAGGCTTTAATGGTATTAACATCTGTGTTTTTTGTCCTTAAAATTGTGCTCTGTTCATCCCAAATCAGTGATACTGACTTCTTAAAAGACAAACAAACAAACATACAGAAATCCCAGAAAATAATAACACTGTGCACATCAATATTTGAAGACTGAGTTCAGGGACTGAATGTAAAAAAATACAAATCTGCTTTAGCTCTAAAGACTACTGACTAGCTTTTATAAGTGTAAATAAAACATGTACTTTACCTGTCAAGATTTAAAGTTCCTGTGTATATAAACTCCAACAGTTTCTTAAATCCATCAGCCTTCACCTGACTCTGATCAAGAAAGACATTGTTCTCAGAAGTGCTTCTGTAGATAGCACCAAAATATTCACTAAATGAGGCAAGCACATTCCTATGAGCTTTAAACTGGAATTCCCCAATCACTATGGTGCAGTCACAAAGAAAACCTGCTTCCCGTTGTTTGTTCAGTCTCTCTAAAAGGTGCTCACAGTGGTGCAAATACTGCATTTTGATATCAGAATGGAATTTTACCCTTGTTCTAAAAGACAAAAAGAAATAGTAAATCAGTAATCCTAAGTTTTCATCAAACGTTTCAGCCAAGGGGATAAGGAACACAAGATATAACATAAGCAAGAATAAAGTTGGTTCTCATTTTATTCTCCCCCCATTCTTACCAAACAGATATGGTTAAAAATGCTGAAGGAAAAGGAAAAGTGCCTTTCTATCTTGATTTCATCTTGGACAATTAACACAATCCTTTGGACACATCAATAAAGGGCAACAGATGAAAACACTTCCACAAGCTGAAAAAAAGCACCGCAAAATTTCACTCTTTTGCACCAGTTGAGCCTTCACTTTGAAGCTCGGTAGGCATGCATACGTTAAGAAAAAAAGAAATGATTCCTTGGGACAGATGAGGAAAAGACACGGTACAAGTTCTTTAAAACTGCTCTTAATCACCGAAACCTGTTAGTTTCCACGGTGCACACAGCTGCTTCAAAAAGCTAGGCGCTTGTCCAGGGGGCGGAGAATGAGCAGGGCCAAAGGCTGTCAAAGGTTTTGTCCCTCGCCCCAAAGAGGCCACACCCCCTTATTCCCCCTCTCCACTCGAGGTGGCATCGGAGAGTAGCAACAAAAGCCGGTCTCTCCCGGCTTCTGCCGCCCTACCCTTCGCCCAGCTCCCCACTCCCCTGAATTCCCACAGGAGAGGTTGTAGCCAAGGCCAACACCGGGGCTGCCTCGCACAAGCTTTCCATGAACACCTTCGCCCCGACCTGAGCTCAAACACCAAGATATCTGTCTTCCAATGGCCCAGGGTCTGGAGAGTGCCAGGATAACGGGCTGGGAGTGAAGAACAAAACTCACCTGTAACAACCCAAAGGGGATCAAAAATTTCTTCACTCTCTCTCCGCCATCTTGGGAGGACGTCACCACGCCACGCTCCGCCTCTCCCTTCTTCCTCCTCGGCGACGTCACATCCGGCTCCGGGTATCCAGTGGCCACATTGGAGGCTGTAGGACCGTGGAGGTCCAACACTGGTCTCGGGTGAACCGATTGGCCCAGAGACTGCATTCGCTAGCACGCCAAGGGGCCCCCAGAAGGGGGCGTCAATGATACGAGACCTAAGGGTTCGCTCACAGCGCCCGCCTGTGTTCCTCATTCTCAGCGTTCTGGTCTCTCGACAGCCGGCATCTCGCGTTCCTCGCGCCTTCTGGGCCGAAGCCTGAGAGGGCTGCACTGCAGGACTCTTTCCAGGACCCAAGTGGGCACTGCATCCTGGGGCTGATAGTTGCTTTTCTTCTCCCATCATCCTCGCCTTCCTTGGGACCGGAGGAGTGCGAGCTGCTGCGTTGTGTACTTAGGCTCTCGGCCATGGGGAAATTTTGAGTTGAGACTAAATCACTCCCTTTTCAGTTTACTCACCCGAAGGCTCTTGAGACTCCCTGTGTTTTTGTCTGCATCAGCTAAGTAGTAGCCCAGTGTCCAGGATACTCTTACCTGGTAACAGAAGTCTAAGGCACCAAAGCGGAGCAAAGCAGTAGAGCACAATGGGCATGCGCAACATTGGAGGAAGGTGCGCGTTATCCCGGAAAAGGTTCCGAGTCTGAGCTAGAAAAATATTGATACAATTTCTTACATTGAACTCAGATTTTGTATGGTGAAGGAAAAGGATGCCAGGTATCTGAGCAATATACAAAAGGCTCAGGAATGGTGAGATAAATCGTGTTATGTTAGTGTGGGTTCTTCCCTAGTGCTAACGGACAGCATAAATCAGAAAACCAGAACTTCAGTATTTTTTATTGTTAAAATTTGTGTCAGGAGCATAGCAAATTTATTCGTGACTTTAAAGGACAGTCTCAACTTGAATTTATTCATTTCTCCTACCCTGAGATTCTTTCCAACCAGATTCTGTTTTCGCTTTTTTGTCTACTCAGTAAAAACCACATTTGGGCCAAAGTCACAACCATTTATAAGGAAAACATTTGAGGCTGGTTTTTCCTTGATTTAATCGTTCTGCCTTTTCTGATTTCTACTTTCATTTTTGTCGGAATGGTTTTCAGTAATTATTAATTCAGAAACATTTATGAATCTACTAGGTGCCAAGCATGACACCAAGTATATATATAATAAGATTAAGCCATGGTCCCTGGTGTTTACAGAAATAGCAATTTCAAAGGGAAAACTAATTGGACAACCAAATGACTTGTAATACAAAGAGTGCTCAGGAAGCTACAGAGCTGAGTTTTTACATTATTTGATTTCTTCTACACTGTACATTGCATAATTTTTCCAGTATCGAGCTCTGAGTTGAACTCATATTTTTTATGGAACACTTCTTGCACATGGCAAGCCATCAGTAAAAACATTTGGTGAACCAAGAGAATAACACCTAAACTGGAAGTTCAATTTTCCAAGGTTGGGGAAGGTATTAGCAAGATTACAGATTTAAAACAGGTATCGGGGGAAAATGAAGGGATGTTTCCGCCCGGTTTCGAACCGGGGACCTTTCGCGTGTTAGGCGAACGTGATAACCACTACACTACGGAAACTCAGCTGTTCAACTTGTGTTAAGAAAGCACTAGATATAGGTACACCATGCAGTTCACTAACTTGAACTGAACAAGATTAACTTTTAGCAGAAAGAAGAAGAAATAAACTCAGACAAGGGAAAATAACCATATGTCCAATTAATGCTATTATTTCAAAAGTTGGAATTTACGTGGCTTTTTGTTTCAGAGTCCCATAGGTACTGCCGTAGAAACCAGGCATGCATTAAGTACTTTCCTTTGGGTACACTTTGTTCAAAGGGTAAGAAGTGTTTAATTACATTTCTTTTACCCACGTGGAGCTGTTGAGAGTCTTGGGCGAGTTCTGGGGCTTCAGCGGGACTGGAAGTGGGGCAGCTCCTGGATTCCGGAGTCCTGGCTCCCTCAGCAGCATGCAGCACCAAACCCCAATACTTTCAGTTTCAGAGAAAGCGATTCTTCCAGCCCCTGGTGGAGGGACGTGTAAATAGCTTTTGAATTTCTTTCCTGCTTCTGTAGACTAACCAGAGATTTCTAATTTGGATAGTTATTTTAAAATCCTCAGGTTGTACACAATTGAGGGGGTTAAAAATCACACACCAAGATGCACTTTGTGGCACTTAAATTTTTAGGTACTTAAATTTTTCTAAGCCTAAACTTCATCTGACTTAAGGAATATCACTTTTCCTGCAAAAAAGCAGATATATCCTCAGGCCTAAAAATCAAGAATTTTTAGGGAATGAGGATGAGCTTCCATATTACCCCGGGAGATAACCTAATGTGATTGCTATAATTATTAAATAAAAAGTGAGATTCTGACATTTTGTTTTTGAGTACACTTTGCTTAGAAACCACAGGGGGAAAAACCAGTATTGTCCACTGCATACAAACTGTAATAAAAGTTTTAAAAACTTTTAATCGCAGCATTTCCTCCCTTTTCAGAAGATCACGAGGGTTTCAAAAGCACACTGTGCCTCCCCTCCCCTCCTGAGACCACTTTCCCTGTCAAACCGCCACCTTTTCCCAGTTTCAAGTCTGTTCCAGAGCTTTCTGCAGGACCCTGGACAGACACCTATTAACCAGACTTCAATCAATGGCTTTGGGAAACAAAACTTTTTATGGCTCATCCAAGTATTAGAGAAAGCCATTTGTGAAATGCTAGATTCGTTTCTTTGGGGAGGAAAGTCAGGTTTTCCTGATAACGGTATTCCGAGATTCCACGGTGTGGGGTCTGACCCGGCCCAGGGAGACCAAAGGATGGGCGGTACTTTGGGCAGTGCCTGGAGGGGAGAGTCTACGGGCCCCGCAGCCTCCACCAGGGGGCTTCAGGCCCCGCGGGGGCCTATGTGACGTGGCATTCCAGGCCGTGAGCCCCGTGCACCACTGGAACCTTGTAAGCCTTCCCAGGGGCTGTGCCGCGCGCTTTATGTCCTCCCGGCTCTGGCCGCAGCCAGGGCCGCGGGAGCGGCCAGGCGACCAGAGGCAGCGGCCGCGCCATGAGCTACTACCAGGTACCGGTGGTGATCGACAACGGCTCGGGAGTGATCAAGGCGGGACTAGCTGGGTCTCGGGAGCCCCACTTTGCCTACCCGAACATTATCGGCCGCGCTAAAGGCCAGTACTGGGAGGCCGAGGGCGTGCTGGAGCTGTACGTGGGAGACCAAGCGCAGGCGGAAAGAAGCTCCCTGTCCTCCATCAGGTAGGTACTGCCTTCTTCTGGCAGGGAGGACCCCACGGGGAGGGAAAGGATGGAGAGCCCAGATGAGAGGCATAAGGGTGAGAGAAAGGTAAGGAAGCCAGGAAAGTCTCTAAGCCGGTGTTATTGCAAACGCGTGGGGCACACATCTCCCGGGGGGGGGTACCTAACAGCTAATGAATGAATATTACTACTCTCTCTTGGTCTATACAAGTGTATTCAAAAGCATAAAGTTATCGTTCAGAAAATACACGTTCATTTCAGAATGTTGCTTAATTTATGGTATCTGTCATTTGGGTTATTTTCTTCATGTAATTGATATTAAAACTGTACTATTATGTGAAGATTCCACCCTAACCCCCAATTTTTTTTAAGTTTAAAAGGGTCTTCCAAAGGGTCTTCCAAAGGCGGTGGAGAGAAACAAAAATTGCAGATGAAGGTAGCTGTGCTCACGTTTTGCTGGCAGTTGCCTTCTCTGAGAGGCTCTGGCAGTCACTGCTCATAAAGGGATACTGCCCATAAGGGGCAATAAATATGGAGGTTAACCCAGGTTTGTAGGTAGAAACTGGAAAAATTATTAAAGCTGTCATTTATGTTATTGCTCTTCCTGTAGCTACCCAGTGGAGCGTGGTCTCATTACTTCCTGGGGAGACATGGAGATCATGTGGAAACATATCTATGACCATAACATGAAGCTAAAGCCCTGTGATGGTCCAGTCTTGATTACCGAACCAGCACTGAACCCACTGGCCAATCGACAACAGATCACTGAAATGTTTTTTGAGCATTTGGGGGTTCCTGCCTTCTATATGTCCATCCAGGAGGTGCTGGCTCTCTTTGCCGCTGGCTTCACAACTGGCTTTGTGATGAATTCAGGTGCTGGGGTTACTCAGTGTGTGCCTGTCTTTGAAGGTTACTGTCTGCCTCATGGTGTCCAGCAGCTAAATCTGGCAGGCCTTGACCTCACCAACTACCTCACGATGCTGTTGAAGGACCGTGGCATCATGCTGCTTAGTGCTGCAGACAAGATTGTTGCAGACATTAAGGAAACATCTTGTTATGTGGCAATGAACTATGAAGAGGAAATGGCCAAGACACCTGCTAGCATAGAGAAGGTTTACCAGCTACCTGATGGGAAGATGATCAAGCTTCATGACCAGCTCTTTCAATGTCCAGAGGCCCTCTTCTCTCCATCTCTCATGAACCTTGAGTCTCCTGGCATTGATAAGATGTGCTTCAGCAGCATAATGAAATGCGATACAGATCTGAGGAATTCCTTTTTCTCGAATATTATCCTTGCTGGGGGATCAACACTGTTCTCTGGTCTAGAAAAGCGGCTAGTTAAAGATATAGCAAAGGTGGTGCCTGCCAATACCCCTGTGCAGGTTATAGCTCCCCCAGAAAGGAAAATATCGGTGTGGATGGGAGGCTCTATTCTTGCATCCCTGTCTGCCTTCCAGGACATGTGGATCACTGCTGCAGAATTTAAAGAAGTTGGACCCAACATAGTACACCAAAGATGCTTCTGAATACAGATAAAGTGGTTAGAACCAAGTGTTTTGAGTGTGTGGGACAGAAGACTTCGGATATTAAGTTTCTGGGAAAACAGAAAATATTTCAATTATTGGAAGGTCCATGTTTCTGTTTCCCCATTTGTGTAATAGGGGAAAATAATGGAGAAGCAGTCAAACATGTTTATTGACTAGGACCAAAGTATGCTAGAAGAAACATTATTCTTGACTTTGGAGAGCTTACATTTTCCTTGCAGTGAGAGCAAATGAGTGATATTGATTTAAGTTTGATGACGTTTAAGGAAAGAAGGTTGCTATGCAGAAAGATTTCATAGCAGAGGTATGCCAGCATGGCTAGGGTGGCATTAGGATGGGTAAGGGAAGAGGGGAAGAGGGCAGATATCAAGAAAAGCATAATGGAAATGAGAAAAGGGCTAGAAATGAAAATGAGCAAAGCATATTCAAGGCATGTTCAGTCGAATGGTTTTGTTAAAATGAAGAGCTCATATGGCATAGACTAAAAGCAATATGGAGTAGGTAAATTAAGGCCAAGGAATGGAATGCTTTGTGTCAAATGTCCTATAGGCAAAGGAGAACAGTTAAGATTTAAAAACAGGCGATATAAGGAAATTAAGATGAATATGGCAGTAGTTTGGAGGATAATTGCACTGGGAAGGCCCTGATGATTTGGCGATACATTAAAAAGTTAGTCTAGATACAAAGTAGTTAAGTCTTATACTCAAGATTATACGCAATAGGAATTAAAAAGAAGAAATTACGAATAACTGATAAGTCTTGGTGCCTAATTAGATAGATATGAAGGGGAAAGAAGGGTCTGAAATGACCTGTGTAGCTGAAAGAATGATGGCAGGATTGACATAACTCAAAGTAGTATCTGATCTATGCAAACCACTATGCTAAGTGCGATGAGTGCTAAGACAGGAGTCAGATCCTGTCCCAACGACACCAGCAGTCTAGTACAAGAGGTGAAATTCATACCTTAATTACAATAATACAATGATTGTGTTCTAAGAGAAGTATGAAATGCTTCAATGGGGGTCCATAGGAGGGAAAATACCTTGGAGGGCTCAAGGAAGACTTTTTGGCTTTGGTGCTGGGCTTGAACGATAGTTGAAATTTAAACCTAATGGAGTGCCCTTCCCTCTGAATTTAAGGGCAGCATATCTGGATTTAGGTCCAGGCCCTGCCACCTACCAGCTGCACGACTTAAGCAAAATGTTTAAACATCTTGAAGATCAAGTTCCTTATCCATAAAGTGGGGTTACTAATCCCCATCTGTCTCACAGCGTCATTGTGAGGTTCAAATGAGATAATGTCCCCACAAGTCACGCTTTTGCTTTATAGAATTAGAGTACTTATAGGTCCAGCTCAGATGCTACTTCTTCCATGGAGTCTGAATTGATTATTTGTATCCTCCAGTACATACTACTAGTATTTCTATTGACCATTTAATTTATGCATCCTTATTGGTTTGCTTGTCTTTCTTCCTTACTAGATATGCTCCTAGAAGGCAGGAATTGAAGACTTTCCCTTTTCATCTGTTTCCTTTCCTGATGCTTTCTATGGTGCACATGCAGTAGGTAGTATGTAGATAACAGAGACTTTGCCAGAAGCACATTCCTGGCAGAGGGAACATTAGGACAAAGGCTCCAAGGTGTAAAAAAGGATGAGCATGTCCAAGAGGCAGTAAGTAACTTGAGTTTGGCTGGAGTCAAGAATTTGTTAAGAGGTGCATTTCATTCCTTGGCATGTGTCTCCCATTTTAGTTATTGTATGCAAGACTAGATTGGATAAAGTGTAGAAACTGAGGAAAGTTTGAATTGATGCTGCACTGAATAGATTTACAAGCACTATGGAGAGGCCGATCCTAACCGCTGACTTTAGAATTCTTAAAAGTGTTACTGAACTCAGGGAGTTTACCACTTGGGTTGTTCCATTCAAGAGGGACACATAGTTGTTGTGAGGTAGTTTTATTTAATTGCAGCAAAGAAAATACACAACTGATCCACATCCAAAGCTGTCTCTCTGAAGGGAGGGTTAGCTATTGATTGTACTACACACTATTTGGTTAATTACATATTGATTTCTTCTTTGCAGTTGGCTACGCTTATCTGGTTGAGTTCCTGTGAAACTCATCCTGTTTATAGCTGCCTCTGCAAAATACTGTGATACATTTTAACATTTAGCAAGAATAGCATTTAATAAAAACTGCCCAGACCTCAAGACCCTTGTCCTAACCCACTTTTTTTCCTTAAAGAAATTAGGGCACACCATACATTTATCTAATTGAAACTCCAACATCCCAGAAAGATGAAATGTTATTCCCATTTCATAAATTAAGAAACTGAGATTTAAACAGATTAAGAGATTTAAATTTAAAGTGATTCCAAAGTAGTAATAGCTTGATAGATTAGGTGGGCACACAGTCCTTAACCGTGGCCTTTTAGGTAGTTAACCCAACAACCTGCCAGGAATATTCTCTATAGATTCCAGACTACAGGAGGTCATAGATGATCCTTTTCAGGTAATCTAGAGATAGGGAATGAAGTGTGAAAATTCCATTTATATTCTCCCTACCCTTACCATCATCTGAAACCCCCCTTCCCAACATTTTACTTTTCAGGCACCAATAGCAACTCCACGGAGTTCACCTAACTGATTAAGATCAGCCAGTTATATATAAAACATTCTTATACCAGCCATCATAAAAACGACAAAAACAACCCGCTCCTCTTTATGGTAGATGGTTCCTTTTTTTAACCTAACCTCCACAACATTATTAAATCAAGTCATTTCCTACTAACAGATTCAGGCCTCAAGGTCAAGGTTTAGATTAAGAATGAAGTAATTACTGAAAAAAATCCATCCTTTTCTCAAGGAGAAATGCATGCATTCTAAGGAGAAAGGAGCAGGTCGGGAAGTCGGACGCAGCCCAGAGGGCCGAGTCAAGATTCTGATTTAGTCAGTGCTGCCCGGGAATCTATTTTCGTGGAGTTCTCTAACGAATTTGACTATCAGAGTTGACAATCACTGTTGTGTCCCCGGCCCTAAAATTTTTCTGTGAACTCCTTTTTTTTTTTTTTTTTTTTTTTTAATGTAGTGGAGTGCACCGCGCCTGGTCCATAGCGGATGGAAAAGGGAACTCCGAAGCACAAATTAGTTTTCATCTTGAAAGTACTTGGGATGAAATGACCCCAAGGTTTCCCTAAAGGGGCATGGGGGAAGGGCAGCCATTGATCTTATGGCCGGAAATAGAACTTTTGAAAATAAATTTTTGGGTGGCCAGATCTCGCGAGAACCCGGGCGGCAAGCCTCGGCCAATCGGCTCCGGCGGCGGCCGCTCCCTTATAAAGAGCTGCGTCCTGTGCACGGCAGGTTGTGCAGGTTGCGGTCGGGTCGGGTGGCGGCCGATTTTATCTAACCCTATCTGTGCAGGGCGTAGGCGCCGTGCTTTTTGCTCCCTACCCGCTGTTTTTCTCGCTGGTTTTCAGCGGGCGGAAAAGCCTTGGCCTACCGCCGTCCACCGTGCAGTTTCCAGCAAACAACAACAAAAAAAATGCCAGCGGCTGGCTAGCTCACCCCTCCCGGAAACCTGTGGTGCTCGCCCGCCCAACCCCCGCGCCCGCCTGAAGGCCGCGGTCGGCCTGGGGCTTCTCCGGAGGTTCCCGCTGCCGCCGCGAAGAGTTGGGCTCTGTCAGCCGCGGGATCGTTGGGGGCCAAGGGCGAGGCTCTGGTCGCAGGGAGAGAAACGGAGCGGGTCCCCGCGCGCGGTGCACTTCCCTGAGCCGTGGGACTTGCATCCGGGACTGGGCTCAGACAAATGCAGCTTGCTGGGGCGGGGGAGTGGGGCGGGGGAGGGGAGTGGGTGGTGCAGTCGGTTTGTCCATCTCGAAGGCAGGCTCTGTACGCGTCCGTTTCCCTTCATCGTCAGTGGTGGGCCTGTACTTGCAAAACGGCGGATTGGACCTAGGGGCGAGCGAATTGCTGAAGAGCACGTGAGGGCACCTCCAAAATTGGCCCAAATGAATGGGCTGTGAGCCGAGTAGCCTGCCACGGGCCCTGTGTGGGGCTTTTTGTCTTAATTCCCCTCCCCTGGTTTTGCCCTTTATCTTGGTCATAGCCGAATTCCTTGCTCTGGGGATTTTGTTTAGGTTTTTGCCGCCCCCAAAGTAGATCTTGACCACTCCTCAATCGGGTGTGGAAGAACAGAGATTGTGTGTGTGTGTGTGTGTGTGTGTGTGTGCGCGCGCGCGCGCGCGCGCGCGTGTGTGTGTGAGAGATATTAAACATTTAAAAAGTATTTAATTGGAAGTTCTTACATGTTCTCAAACTTTTTAAATGGTCGTTGATTTGCATTTTTGCCTTTGGACGCAAAGTATTAAGTGGTGTTGGGCCTTCTAACAGGCAAGTTCCTTTGCATTACTTTTCTAATGACTTTTTAATTTAGAGGTTGCTGATAATGGACCTGGACAGTGCCTCCTTTTCCCTCCTATCTCTCTTCCTTCCTGCCTCTCTATCAGTGTCAGACAAAATAAATTTTAAAGGGACCTCCCCCCCCCCCCCCGCCCCCACTACCTGTGCCCCTTCTCTCCAAAGAGAATTGGGTCCGGTTTCCTTTCAGAAAAGAAGACTGATGTCCTACTCGGTACAACCCACAGTCCATTCTGCCCACTCATCCCCAAAATGTAACTCTAGGTTTATGTGTGGATTTATCCCAAATCAGTGCCTGCCTTCCCCTCCTGAAGGCAGCTAGTCTGGGGGCAGTTGCTGAGTAGCCAGCGGCCAGAATTATAAAGGCACGCATTATCAGGGTGATAACCAGCCTGAATCCTGTGTTGTTGCTGGTATGTTCTCACTAAATAAGAAGGAAAAAGATTTTTTTTTTTTTTTTAGTTTCAAAGTAACTCAGCTGGCTTCACTAAGCTTCCTTTTCTCAGAAGGTAATCTTTTGAGATCTCTTGCAGAGTGCCAGGGTTCCCTGAACAACAAATAAGTAGATGACTTTTGTTCTTGCTCCATCTAGCGGTACGTTTGCTTCTCCACATTTACAGTTCGTGGTGGTGTCGGGCCTGAGCCAAAGGACGGCCATGCACTGGAAGTAATTCTCATTTTTAAAAAGAAAATAGTGATTTAATAAATACAATTCAAAAATAACCCCAAGCTGTTGTCTAGTTCTTATATTTGAAATCCTCCCTCTGTCTTGTGAACATTACAAAGGTAAATTCTTAGTATTACCTTTGGTATATTCTTTTCTGTTTTGGCGAAATTCTCTTCAGTTATATAATTTTGGAGTAAGAGGGGGCCATTAGTCACTCAATGAGATAATTTACATGAAAACTTTTTGCAGATAATAATGAATTATGGCAAATGTAACTTCTTATTGCCACAAGATTTAAATCCCTCTAGCAAATGTAGACATTGATGCTTAGGTTTAAATGACTTGCCTAAGTTAGTTATTGGTTGAGTTGGGACCAGGAACATGGTCTTCCAACTTCAAGTCCAGTGTTCTCTTTACTCTGTGGCACCTTAGTGCTGCTTTGGTTTGCCTAGGAAAGATAATTAACATTAAAGCCACCATCATTTTCTGACTTAAAATAACATGCGTGATGGTTATTTGCCTGTGAGCTTAGTTTCAATCCCCAACCCCTTCCTCTTCCCTCCACAGCCTTCTTCGATGTGATTTTGTGTTGGAAAGGCCAATCTGTGTTTTACCATTTTATAAAGACAGTTGATCCATTATTGTATGTGGTAGTTAGTTCTATAAAGTCACAACACTGAGTTAGTGAATACTGAATCATTTTTGCTAGGGGAGATACAGAATTAGGTTCCCGTGAACTTCTGGTCACATTTCCATCAACTGATCAATGCATAATCTTGTTTTATTTATGTTTCTGTTTAAAGACACCTTATTTAGTATATATTATTGATTCCTTAATATTGAACTCATTTACACCAGCACTATGACTCACTCCTGCACAAAGTATTTTCTCTATAAGGCATGTCACAGCCTACTTGTACTTAGGAACACCAGACAGCACTTCAGCCTTATGCTTGGTGGTCATTTTAAACAGCAAAATCACCAACAAAAAGCACAAAAATGCAAAAAAAAAAAAAAAGTGTTACTAAACCCCCCAAAAGACACTTGTTTATACTGTTCTTTTTGGAACAAGAAGGTAGAGCATTACCTTGTTTGTCCTCAGCTGGAAACCTTCATATCAGGTGACTCAAAAGTTTTCACTACTCTGCACATTCCCATAAATGACTACAAAGACATTGCAGGTAATGATTTTGGGCTGATAAATTTTACTGAGTAGATGAATTCACAAATATGAAATCCATGAATAGTGAAGACCTACTGTATACTTCAAGGTCTATGTGACACCTGTACCTAAGAGAGTTTATAGGTGTCCACATGGTCCCGGAAGTACTTAGGGTTTTTTCATGCCTTTTGTATTATTTAAACTGGTGATTTGCAAAGGGGTATAAAGACAGAAGGTGTATATGAAGTTTGAAAATAACAATATTTGTCCCATTTACTTATTTTGTGTTCCCGATGTTGAATTTCTAATAATAAAGGAAAGTGTGAGAAGTTTAGGCTCATGCAAAAAGCTATAGCTTTAAAAAATATTAAGCATAGGTTTTGTTTTGTCTTTAGAATGAGAAACTTTTTTTCTAAAGTAATAGGTTGGCTATAGCTCTTGACTCTGAAGATGACATGAGTTTTAATTCAGCCTGTCGTGTTTCTGCAGTAAAAATTTTATATTAGCCTGGCTCAGGACTTAAGAGACGAATAGGTGCTCAGGCATACATATGTACACACATGCACCCCATGCACACAAAGTGTACAGGAAGAGGGGTTTAAGATGACAAAATGACAAAGATAATTTCATTCCTTCTCCCATTTATTTATTTTTTTAAGGTAGTAATGTGTGATGGAAGTAAAAACAACAAAAATACCAAAGACTTAGGCCAGGGTTTGGAAATTTATATGTCTGAGGTGGTCATGAAGGAAACAAAGGAGGGAATTACGCCAAGAACAAGGAAATAAAGACTATGGCCATGGTGGGGAGAATGAGTGTCCCTGTAACAAGGAAAGCAGCCTTATGGGAATGGAGGCCTAAAATTGCCAATACTTCAGGGGAGAATACAAAATTTAGATTTTTATGTGAATACTGATTTTTAAATGTTGGTAGCTAATTTGAAATGAAATTTAAATATTGTGTGGGTGTATAATAAAGAATTTGGGTGGCCTTTGTTCTTGAGTCCTGGGAAGTAGCTTCTGTACCCTTGGGATTTCCCAAATGGTAGGAGGGCCTTTCGTATTCATGCTGGGCCCCTCAGCTAATAGCTTATTAGGTGTCGCACGATGGGGCCAGTCACACCAGAAAGACTAAACGTGAGATTATCATTTTGACCCCCTGGGAGAGGGGCCAGGGACTGAGTTTCCTGATTCAACCAATGATTCAACCGGTGATGCCAGTGTAATGAAGCCTCAGTAAAAACTGTACACACTGAAAGCTTGCATGAGCTTCTCTGGTGGGCAATACTCTGCATTATCACGTAGCAGTGTGTTGGGCAGATGACATGCCCCTGAGGGCACTGGAGACAACAATAGAAGCTTCGCATTTGGGACCCTTCCAGAGCTCACCCTCTGCATTTCTTTCTCTGCCTGGTTCTAATTTGACTAATTTTACTACAATAAAACTGTAATCATCAGTGTTATACTCTCCTGAGTTCTGTGAGTCATTCTAGCCTATTAGCAAACCTGAGGAGGGTAGTGGGGACCTCTGAATTTGTAGCCAGTTGGTCAAGAGCAAGAGTAGCCTGGGATCCCCAAACTTGTGATTGTTGTCTGAAGTAAAAGCACTCTTGTGGAGGACTGTACCTTTAACCTGTGAACTTTGACCTAATGGGTTGTTGGTGCCGAAAGTTATTGCAATGGGCCGATCAAAAACCTTTTGAGATAAAATCTGGCCCGTTTTAGGCTACTAATTTATGACCTTTGGCCTAAGCAAATTCAGTGATACCAGAAGTCAGGAATGCCTTCCCTGGAAGTGTGGGAATTTGAGCCACCCCACCAGTGGAAGGCCTACCCAAGATAATTGTATTTGAGAGGAAGCTGTGCTGTTGGCACCTTTTGTAGCCCCCTGGGAATATCACCAAAGAGAGAAACTTCAAAATTAAACTTCAGTAATATTCTGAAATATTAATAATACTACTCCTTCCCCACATATAAGGCCTAGGAAATTTGTGCCTGTGGCTCTGCCTGAAGGATAGGCCTGTCTTTCAGTGTTCATTTTGTTAGATCCTGATGGGCCTGTGAGGAGGCTTCTACCATCACTGGTGTACATGAGACTATTGCCCTCCCATCCTCCTTCTATCCTGGTTTAGATTTCCCCTCCTGGAAAATCATCAGGTGTGCAGTGTCTTCACTTGTGTTGTCTCGATTCTCATTTCTTCTGAGAGAAAAGGAAACAGCAAGAAATGGGAATGAGGGTATCCTCGTGGGCAAGCATGTTAGCCTATGTTCTGACCTAGCTGGGGAACCCAGTGCATGTAAATCACCCAAGTTCAGGTTCCACACGGGTCAAATGGAAATCCTAAGACTTACCTGGGAGGGTGTTATTAAGGAGAGGAGAAGTAGGTCTTCCTCTCTTAGTTGGCAAGGAGTGCTTTTATAGCACTTCGATGGGAGTCTTGTGGCTATGCTAGTAGGAAGTTCTGATTATTGTTGGGTCTATAGGTAAGGCATATGTGGACAAGAATGGAAGTGCTAATCCTTTTTGAGTTTTTTATATAACTAATTATGAACTTGATGCACATCTGAAATAAGGAATGTTCTAGATGATGTTTACTATTTTGTATTTTGTCTTAAGGGCTATAGGTTTTTACTTTGGTGATATTTATGTGTGTACCGTGGCTGTCTATAATAGAAATGTTAAAATGCCTAATCATAGCTATTAAAAGCAATTTTAGGAAAACTCATCAGAAGAAAAACCATCAATGAGGAAATAAAAATACTGAATTTTTATACCAATTTTTGAATGAGGATATTATAGTTAAAATGAAAAACATTTCTACATATTATTTACAGAAAATAGTTATATTCACCTCACAATCTTTTTTTTTTTTAAAGAACGCAAGTAGCTTACTAACATGAACCAAGCGACTTATTTTCAACCATGGAGGAAAAACTCAATTAAAGTTGCTATTGAACTGTAATGGCACCAAGGAGTTCAACTTGACCTCATATGCCAGATGATAATCATCTTTCAAGTATACAAACAAGGAAGCATAGTTATCAAAGACTGAGAAATACATTTGTTCAAAGCCCATTTACTGCTTTAACAAGAGGTGAAAGCTCGCCAGAAATGTATAAACACCTAACGTGGTGCTATTTATAGGCTTAACATGTTCAAAGACTTGGGGGGTAATTTAAAAATATCTTTGAAGTTCTGGGTATTCATCATCATATCTAATAATGTTTACTTTCTACAGCCCCTCTCCAAGGAGGGCAAAGCCATTTATCTGACTTATTGTCATGACATCCTTCTGCGATAAGGCAACTACCATTATCTCCCTTTTGCAATTGGAGAAACTGAAACACTGGGAGGTAAAATCACTTGAAGAAGGTCAGTAGCAGGCCCAAGAATTTAAACACACACATTAAAGCTTTTTAACTTCCATTTTAGTTTAACTAAACAAACAAAGAATTAAAAAACAAGAATCTCATACATTTTCTTTCTCTTTGTAAGTTAAAGAATAATTAATGGTCAATTTTTCATTGTCGGCCTCGGTAAGGAAAACTGTCTGGAATCAGGCTTTTCACAGTAAGTAGAATCTCATTACACTGAAAGGAATGAAATGTTTGCAAAGCTGTGACACTCACTTAACAAACATTTACTAAATGCCCAGTCTGTGACATGTTGCATTGTTCAGGATGTTGAGACTTCAAAGGTGAAAAACACACTCTCCATCCTTAGAGGTCTTCCAGGAGAGGATTCTATAAACAGATTATATATTGCAGTTCAGTGTTATATAAATTTAACCAACTTCTTCATTTTATCCTCCAAATCTATTTCTTGTTCATTTTTCCCATCTCTGTAAGTGCCACTGCCTTATACCCAATTGGTAATCTGGGCATTGTCCTTGACTCACTCTTCCCTCACCCCATCAGATCCTCTGTCTATCCTGAACACATATCCTGAAGCCTTTCAGTCTAATGCATCTCCATTGCCCACACCCTAGTTCCAGTTCACTGTCTCACAAAGACCTTTTGCCTAGTCTCTGCTTCTTATGTTGTCTCCTACTCACCGCCAAATCGTTCCTTAAAATGCAGCTTGCGTGATCTCATTAAAATACAAACTGAACCACATCTCTTCTCCATGGAACACTCCAATGGTTCCACATTACACCTGGAATAAAATACAAAATTCTTATCATGGTTTTGCATGATCTGGTCCCTGCTTACCTCTCCAACCTCACATTAACCCTTCTTTGCCTCTGGCATTGTGCTTCAACCACATGGCTTCCTTTCAGTTTCCAGGACTTGCCAAGCTCTTTCTCAACCTTAGGGCTGCTGCCTAAATCGCTCTGCTCTGGCTCCTGCAGTTTTTGGCACTTTCTCATCCTCCTCTCAACTTAAATACTACCTTCTCAAAAGCCTCTCTGACCCCCGTTTAAAGTAGGCTCCCCCTCTTGTATGCTATTGTGTTGGTTACCCTTATACCATGTATTTGAAATTAATTATTTGCTTATTGCCTGTCTCCTTCACTGGGCTGTAATGATAGGGGCAGGGACCACATCATTTACCCCATTGGTAGATCCTTGGTGCCCAGTACATAATAGGTGCTCAGTAATTATTTATTGGATAAATGAGTGAGTGCTGTTGGGACAAAGGACAGATCACCTGATTGTAACTGGTTTTATCAGCACAGAGGCAAACTGCTAAGTAGATATATGCCAAGCAATAATATGTTTTAATTTTTTTCAGTTATAAAGTTAATGTATTAAAAACAATATCACAAAATAAATTGAGAGTAGAAAACAATCACATGTCAGTAAAACTCAAGTATCATTTAGTATATTTCTTTCTAGTCTCTTTTTACATGTATATTTTATGTAATTATATCTGATATGTATTTTTACATAATTATTTTTCAGACTTGTTTTTTTTTGCTTAGTAGTAAATCATATATTATTTTGTGGTATTTAGAGCCTTTAGAACCATTATTTAATATTCTTGCCTAATGTTTCATTGAATGGATGTATCATAATCTATATATAACACTGCTTACTGGTAGCTACTTAAATTGTTTATATTTTTTCCCCCAGCTACTGTGAATAATTATTATGCACAACATTTGCCATATTTTTATTTCTTTACTTCATTAATAGGAATTCATGCCTAATACAAGGGGTTCCAGGACACTTCCTCAGGTAACAAAATCCTCAGATGTTCAAGCCTCTTATATAAAATGGTGTTGTATTTGCATATAACCTGTATTTGCATGTAAGCCGTAGTAAGATATGCCTAGACATCATGTCAGTCCCGTGATTCAGCATAGTGTTTGGCATGTGGTAAGTTCAAGTTTTGCTTTTTGGAACTTTCTGGGATTTTGCTTTGCTTTGTTTTCAATCCGCAGTTAGTTGAACACACAAATATGAAACCAACAGATACGGGCGCCCAACTATAGTTGGTTTGAAGAATTGTCCAGACTTGTTTAGTACCTCTAGGTAATCTATTTTGCTTTCTTTTCTAAAATTTCTCCAAATAGAATTTTTTTTGATCACCACATACATCTTTTTACTAAAGTGTTAGATCTGGCCACAGCTGCAGACTTGGGTAACTGCAGATTGAATCACTAAATCTATTCCAGAGTCCTTCTACTAAAATGAAAGACACATAATATCTTTCCTGTCTTATCTTATCTTCCCTGATCCTCTTTCCTACTTTGTTTTCACTGCCAATCAGTTTTAACAAAGGAGATAAAGATGGCAGGAAGAGAGAGAGAGAAACAGAGAGAGAAACAGAGAGAGAGAGAGAAAGAGAGAGAGAGAGAGAGAGAGAGAGAGAGAGAGAGAGAGAGAGAGAGAGAGATAGGAGATAGGAGGAAAGAGGGAAGGGGAAAGGGAGGAAGAAAGAATGACTAAAAATACTGAGTGAATCTATTTTTCAGCTTTGTTTGTGACTCCAAATTATAAGGACCAAGGAATTCTATGCAGCGGCTAGGTATGGGCATGATGGTGCCTCTGTTACATCACACCCCCTCCTGCATTCAGTTGCAACCATGCATTATAGGTGGGATGGATTGACCCTTGCCAATATTCATCTCTCTTGCCATCATGACTGGTTCTGGAGTCATCTAATTTGAACAAGTCGAGCACTTCGGGTTAATGGTTGAGTGAAGCAAGGGTATCTCTTTTTGGATGGGAATGAAGAAGCAAGAAACCAATGTTGCTACTATTAGCAATGAAAGGAAAGCCAGTCTGAGCACAGTCGATACATAAAGAAAGGCAGAATCCAGAGAAACACGAGAAAGACAGGTGGAGCCCTTAAAGATCCTACTTAAAAGCTTTCTCCACTTTTGGGCTATTCAAATAGATGAGTTGATAAATTGCCTTGATGGTTTAAGCCAGTTGGAGTTGGGGTTTTTGTTGCATCTACTCAAATGTACCTTAACTGAAGCAGAAGGTTTGGCATGTCTGCAATATGGTTGGTACCTTGCGAAGTAATCATGTGACTCTGTGACTCTGTCCTAGGTGAGGGGTTAAGATGTCTTCTGCCCTAGAAGGCAGTGTTCTGTACAACACAGGAGGCCTGCCTCAGAAACTTATGGGATCTGCTCTTCTCCCACTACGTATTCTCAGGCCCAGGACACAATGATAGGTGGCATTACCATTTCTAAAGACAGGACTTGCAACTTTCAGATAAATTTTCTCCTATTAGAGATGTTTTGTAACCACCAAATGTGATGGATGTAGTTTGTGATTATTTGTAATATTAAATAGTAGAGGCACAGGGACTGTAATTCTGGGGCAGAACCAATCTTGATGACAGCGCTATGCTATTCAGGGACGTAGGCCCAAAGGCTAGGAAGTTGGAACCACAGAGTGTGCTTGAAATGTTTCTCCTTAGAGGTAAAAAACTTCCTTTTGTGTGTGCTCGTGTCTGTGTGTAGCTTTCCAATAATGAGATATGCAGTAATGAAAACTCCCAGTTCTATCCTTCTCCATCTCCCACTCCCAGTCTTCCCTGTTGCCAGCACTAGCTCTCACCTTATTTGGTTGTTTATTATCAAGCGATTCATATGAATAATGTTAGAATTGAAGGGAAAATAACTGTCTAGTTTATTTTTTGTCTTAAAATTAATGTTTAAAAAGAATTAGTACTTTTGGGTGATGGATGACGTCCAACATATTATTTCTGTTGTGGATTAAGTTCTCCTTTGGTATTTATTGGAACTACCTGACTCTAGCAAAACCTAGCACTGCTGATGATAGTAACTTCCATATGAACAGGTCTTTACTGCTCTATCCGACGGAAGGGTGTCTCTGTGGGGGCTAAAAAAAATTAGTACTTTTCTTCCTGGCTTCTAAGTTCTTCTAGATGAGCTAATAATCATCTAATAGTTAATAGAGACAGATTAACAGGAGTAAATCAATTTTTTTTGGGGGGGGAGGGTATTTCCTTGGCTGGGAATCGAATCCAGGCCGTGGCATTGAGAGCGCCAAAGCCTAGCTACTACACCACCAGGGAACCCCCAAAATCAAATTTTATTACACATGTGGGGAATTCACGTAAACATGAAAATTCCCAAAGAATTTGGGGTACCCGGGTATTAGATTTCAGAGGTGAGAATGGGTGGTTTACATATAGGCAGTTGAAGAAGAGCAGAACACACGTGGCAGACAAATTCTTGTGGGACAAATCAAAACAACGGGCACGGTAGCTGTCTGGCTGACAGGCTCCTGCCCGAAGCTCTCTTATTTACCATGCTTCATTTCCAAGAGTGGGCTTTTCCCTCCGAATGTCTTAGACAGGGAGAGGGAGGGTCAAAGTTTATTTTTGCAGATTGTTTTTTACCTGTTTAGTAATGTTATTTTCTCTGCTAGTGCAAAATATGGAATTAAAACAGCTATATAGAGAGCAAAGGAGAGGAATAGAGAGAATGCTTTGCATTCACCAATTCTCTTTATTTTTCTTCACATTTGTGTTAATTCTTGCCTTTTCCCAGCCCTAACTCTGACCCTACTTGGTATTTGTCTCAAAGATTCAGATGCTGATATTTTAGTAGGACCATGAAGACCTAGCTATATTATTCTCAATTTCACACTATTTATCTTAGAATTTCCCAAAGGTGTTCTGTAGGATGTTTGCTTATTTTTTTCCCATCTGATTACTCATGTATTCATTCATGTATGCAATAAACATTTATTGAGTACTTGCTATGTATTGGCATTATGCTGGATGCTAGGAATGCCAGATACTGGATGAGAAAACCTCAGGGTCCCTGGCAGTAAACTAGAGAAGGCAGACAATGACAAGTAAACTAGCAAATATATAATTACTGTCAAAGTAAGAAACATCCAAAACTGTAGAGAATTGTTTATGAATTTATTTGAGCCAAATTGATGACATATGCCAGGGAGCAAGATCTCAAATAACAGTTTTGTAGCTTCTTTTATGCATTTGAAATTAAAGCAGGAACATAAGGGAGATTGCATGAAAGTGGAGAAAACAAGGTGGGGATTGGATTACAGGATAATAGAGATTATTTGCTCTCTTGAGGATGGTTGCAGTCTTAGAAGGAGGGTCTGAAAAGAAGCATTTTAAAGTTGTCAGAAACAATGGACGAGGCTTAAGGCAAAGATAAACATTTTACTAAAGAAGTTAGATGCCTGGGACGTGACGACCCATCATGACCTGCCTAGTTAGGAATTTATGATTTATTTTTGTCCACATTACAGTGTAAAGGAAATGAATAGGGTGCTGTGCTAAAGTACAATGAGTGAGGGAGAAGGACTTAGGTAGTAGATGGAGGAGGAGAGAAGTATATATTTGGACTATGCTTTGTAGGTAATTTTATGAAATAGATGTGAGAGAGAGGATGGGGGAATGAGGCATGATGCTCAGGTTTCTGGCTTGAGCAAATGGGATGACTCTAGATAGGATTTAGTAATATGAGGAAGAACAGGGTTTTTAAAATCAATGATTGAGTGTTTTTATGTTGAGTGAGATGTCCAAGTGGAAATACTTACAGAGTTGCCATAAGTCCCAGTTTATATATAGGACAGGCCCTCTATGTGCCTACCATCCCAGTGTAATTATTAATAATGATCCCTTTCATGCTCAAAAATCTGGTTTTACAATACTTTATGTGGTCATTTTATGTATCGGTAAGGGTAGTTTTTGTGGATTGGGGAGTTGTAATACTGTTATTTATAATTATATATATTCCTCCTCATTTCTGGCACAGAGCTCCTAGAACCCTTGGCATTTCCTAAATGATAAAGGAACAAACTCCTTTCAACCACACCTGAGCTTGTATTATAAGGTGACCTTTGGAAAGCACCTAAGGATGGAGGCTGGTTGCTGGGGGAATCAACCAGACAGTTAAGGGTTTGGAACTTTCAGTCCCCCCCAGCCCCCCATGTGAAGTTAAAGCCTGGGTCATGTGCGAGGATTCCATTATTCTTCTAATACTCAAAAATCCTTTGTTGAATATTTTCAAAATGATGATCTTATTTTATTAGTACAAAAACACTGTAGTATAGTTAATTGGATAAAATTGAGGGTGAGGATGGTCTGTGATCCCCTCCCTTAAGTAATGCTGCCTCGTACCTTCAACCTAACCATACTCCATGTACTTATTCAAGTTTTCTCCTTTCCACTCTTTAGTGGGTGGAATGGAGAAGAAGTAAGCGAGCCATCTCTTCGTTGTCCTGATATTTGGAGTATTACCTTGAGGGTCTGACCTGATTCCTCCTTTGGGAGGCCTCCCACAGTTTTGGTTACAGTGTTTAGGTATTCTTAACTTTAAAACCAACTCTTAATGTTCCAACAATTATGAGTGTAGTAATGGGAGACTGACTCACATGTGCAATCTGGACTGGCCCAGGGGAATCAGACTTAATGTCCTTGAAAGTAGAAAAAGCACTGTAGGGACAGATAGAATATCTGGGCTTAAAATCTCAAATTTGCCACATAGTTTCCTCAGTGACCTTGGGCAGTTCACTTAAACTTGAGCCTGTTTCCTCATCCCAAAAGTTATTAATATCTGCTCTTTCTAACCGACAAGGGTTTGTAAAGATTAGATTAGGCAAACCACGTGAAAGTACACTGCTATGTAAATTTAGGTATGTAACTTCCTTACTTAAAGGAAATATTTTGAGTCATCTCTTCATGTTCTGAGAATAAGAATAAAGGAACTCCATCTAAACCCATGAAAGTAGCCTGATCCTGATATTAGAAAGGAATCTTGGGCAAGGTATAAATAAAACACAAAAAATGATCTAAAGAAGAATTTCAATCAGAATTCAACTAACCAAAGCCTTTAATTAATCAGGATTAGTTTTTAAATTTTCTGATTCTAAACCTCTAAAAGAAATTCCTTAGATTTATCCTGGGATTGATACATTCTTCTCAGCCATCTACATTTTGTGGCCACAAGGGTTAAGTGTGAGGATGATGGCAGAAGCAGAGGGACATAAGGAATGGATGGAGTCCTTAATGACATTGTTGTGCTGCTATTTTGACTTGCTCTGGAATCCCTTGCTCTTGAACTTTGTTACATGAGTGTATACATTTTTTTAAAATTGCTTGCGGCTCCTTCAGTTGGGTTTAATTGTTATTTGCAACCAAAAACTTCCTAATACATTCATCTCTACCAATCTTACATGAGGTAAAAATCTCAATTCTTTGTTCTCATCAAAGAAAGGATCTCGTCCTGGCTAGAACGACTGCCCCTCAAGGCACAGGGCATCTCAGAGGCAGCACAGAGCAGAAAACAAATGAAAATCAAAAGTTTATGTTCTAGAATCAGAAATTCGCTCATTTGCCTCATCTATTCTGCTAAGCTCCTGGTAGTTGAGTTGACTCTGGTTGCTTGGACGTGGGTGGATTTCTGCCTTTTATTGACTCTGCTGGCCTCCTTGAACTTGGCCATACATTGTCTAAACCTCTGCTTCTATTTGACATTTCCTGCTTGTCCTGGCTTTTTTAAAAGGACCACATCCCAATGTCATACCCACCTCAACATGACACACCTTTTTTTTAAGCACGAGTCATACCATTTACTGAATTGATCATACAGATGTTTTATTTTTCCCTCTGCATCCACCTCTGACTCCCTCACAACACCTATAGCTTTGAAAACCACCAGCAACCAGAACCCTGCTAGACAGAGAATTTTTATCAAATCACACATCCTATTTTCTTTTTTCCTGCGTAAGCCCCGAGAGTGGGTTGTTTCAGATTCTTCTTCAGCTGTCCAGTTATAAACCTTGTCAACTCCTCATCCTCCTCTCCCACTTCAGTCCCCAGTACTTAACTATAAACTGCCTCATATTCTTTTCTGTATTGTCAGTTCTATTCAGTCCAGCTTTTCTTTTCCTTACGTGATAACAGGCGTAATTATACATTTCATACCTAGGAATCCTACCTGTCCTAATGCCATTGAAAGATTACAGAAGCTTACATATGAGGAAAAATGAGATATAAGTATATCAGGGTTAATTAATTTACCAAGTCTCACAGCTGCTGATAGCAGTGCCAGATTCAATCCCAAATCTATTTGTCTGCAAAGCCTGAGCTATTAATCACCATGGTTCTCATTTCTTACTTTCAAAACGGAAATGAAATCAAACTTCACTTAAAAGAGAAGCCTATTTAATTTCTTTAAAAACCAAGCATACACTTACCACGCGCCCTAGCAATCACACTCCTAAACATTTATCCCAGAAAAACTTACTTTTTGACAAAAACCTGTACATAAGTGTGCGCAGTAGCTTTATTTTTAATATACAAAACTTGGAAACAACCAAAATGCCCTTCAGTGGGTGAATGATTAAGCAAACTGGTACACTCATGGCATGGAATATTACTCAGCAACGAAAAGGAACAGACTACCAATACATATGGGGCCTGTCTGCACTGTATTTGCAACTTCTTGTGAATGTGTAATTATTTCAAAATAAAAAGAAATTAAAAATAGTCTTATTTTCTCTCATCTCCTTCCCTGCTCTTTCCCAGTTTAGCTCATCACTCAGCCAGAGACCAGGGAATATTAGCCTCTGCTCTTTCTATTCCCTGACCCCCCAACCTCCCAAAATCTAAGCAGTCTTGAAATCCTGTCTGGTCCATCCCCGGGTAAACATCTCTCTCTGGTCTGCCTGTCCTCCCATCCTCTCTGCCTCTGCCCTGTGTCAGACCCTCTTGTCTGACTTTCTGCAGCAGCTCCCTGGCTGGTCTCCCAATCCCCATGTACTTTTAAAATGCTGGTGGTTTCTTTAAAATACAAATCAGATCCTATTACTTACCTGCCCAAGAACACTTGGTGGCTCTCTGATGTCTAAAGCTTCAGATCAACTCAGTGTGGCAAGCAAGAGCCTTCAGTTCCTGTCTTCCTCTCCTCTTAGGAGCAATAAATCTGCACATCCTAGAGGTTTGTCTGTCCATTTTTGGCAGATCTTAGTAGATCTTGGTATATCTTGGCTTAGCAAGTTGGAGTTAACGCACCAGACACCAGCCCTTGGAGTTCAGGGTCCTCCCTTCCTATGAAGGCCACTTCTTTGACCAGGGAGCATCCGTGGCACACAGGTGTTCCCTGTTCCCTAGAACATTACGGGGCAGGGCTCCTTTCTGCTGGGGTGTTAGCCATGGGGCATGCGGACCACCTACATAGGGCCTAAGCTGTGCGATGAGAGCCAGGGGATTGTGGACACTCTGCTACTTCTCTGCTTATAAACTGTTCTCCTATAACCTTTATTTTCCATAATATCTTGCCTGCATATAAGACACTAGGCATAAATGCCTGGGACTTTGCTGCATGACATTTCCTCATCACACACACCTACTGATGTGCGCTGAGCATGTCACACCCAACAAGGACCTGTGGTTCTTAGGAAGTGTCCCCTCTGCTGGTTCATGTGCTTTACAGTTTTCTGTCACCTACACTTTCCTGATTCCTGCCACATCACCCATGCAGACACAGATCTGCTACCCTTCCTGTTTTTTACATAGTGCCGCTTTATTCCCCCCGTCAGGAGACTTCTAACATTGTTTTGTAAACCCAGCTGTGAGATTGCTTCCTTCTCACCTCAGCTGGACTAAGAAGCCCTTTGAAGGATGGGATGGTTTCTTTTTTTAGCTTTGTATTCTGATGCTTGTGAAAGCCCTGCCTGTGGCTGGTGTTCTGTACACATTTGTTAAATGAGCAAATAAAGTGTGCCATGCGCAAGGGTGCCTTCTAAACAGTAAATGCCATACCAGTGTGATACCTTAATGAAGCCACTAAAACAAGCTATACTGGTGGGAATGAGAATTGTTGCTATGGCAAAATCAGTTACCAACTTTTAAAAAACCATTTATTCCTCTGTATAAACACACACACACACACACACACACACACACACACACACACAATCACACATGGTGTATAGTGTGTAATCAGCTTTCATACTTAGACGGATGCACTGCAAGATGAAAGGTCTTCCCTTTCTCCCCATCGACATTCATGCTGGGGATTTGCTGTGCACCATCCACACAACACACTTCACATCCGATCCTCTCAGCTGTGGGATAGCTGACGCAGGACGTGGGTGGTGCTTGGCTGTTGACGGAGTTAAATAAATATTCTCTAAAGGGGAAAATGCTTTTTTATGTGCGAAAATAACTGAATTTCGGCCACCAAATCATTTCCTCCAGCTCAACACCAGCCACCAGAATAAAGACAGGTCATTCTTCACCTTGATGGAGCTGGAGGCACAGAACTCTACCCCCCCTTCCAAGTAGGAGAGTTTTAATGTGACTGCCTTCCCTGACTCAGATGCATTGCTTTTTGCCCTAAAGGGGCTCTCTCTAAATTTGAGCTTAAATATGTACTGTGAGAGACCTAAAGAAGGCTAAGTGTTAAGTACCCCATTTTTCTAAAGAAAATTTATAACTAAATTTAAAATTAAAAACGGACTTTGTCTTATGTATTCTAGTGGTTTTATGAGAAAACAAAAGAAATTCATCTGTATCTTAAGTTAAATTTTGAAATGAAGTTAAGGTAATTAAAAAGGGACATTTTACTTACATTTCTTCTTCACTGTAGAATCTACAAGTTAGATGGTGGCCCAATGGAAACCCTTGAAACAATGATCTGCTTTCAACCTTTAATTAAGTGTAAGAATAATTACACATAACAATGTTTCTGATTTTAGGGAAGAAACTTTGCTGGTTTGTTATATTTTCTATTCTCTTTTGTTTTCAAACTATTTTATGGATGTTGTATAAGCAAGGAGAAACTGATTGCTTTCATAAAGCTATTTTTTTTTCCATTTTGAATTTATGATCTGTCAAAACCTTAATAAGCCTGAAAACTTTTGGCTTAACCATTTTATTTTTTTCAACAGTAGATGGCAATATATGTTCATCTGTCGCAAAAACCTCAATCAGAGTAGATTTTTTTCTCTCACCCCGTAGAGTGAAATCAGTCTACTTAAAACTGTAAATCTGAGACGGTATTATGATAAGTGAAATAAGTCAGACTGTGAAAGAAAAATACCATATGCCCTCACTTATATGTGGAATCTAAAGAACAAAATAAACTAACAAAACAGAAACAGACTCATACACACAGAGAACAAACTGATGGTTGTCAGAGTAGAAGGTGATTGGTGGGCTGGGTGAAAAGGTAAAGGGATTAAGAAGTACAAATTGGTAGCTACAAAATAGTCATGGGGATGTAAAGCACAGCATAGAGAACACAGTCAATAATGTTGCAACGATTATGCATGGTGCCAGGTGGGTACCAGCCTCATTAGGGGAGATCACTGCATAAATTATACACACAGGGTTAACCACTACACTGCACACCTGAAACTAATATAAAATAATGTTGACTGTTAACTGTAACGGAAAAAAAATAATTAAAAATCTAAAACTGTAAAACTGAAGACAGAAGCAGTTTGCATGTTAATACGAGCTGACTGTAAATTTTTTGGTTGAAGGGGTACATGAGTAGATGAAAACTATGTATGTCTTCTTTCCCTCCAGGCTAGAGAGGCTGGCGGTTCTAGAAAAGGCTGCTGGCTGCTGTGAACAAAGCACCCAGTGGCGGGCAGTCTGAGGCAAGAATGAGAGAGGTTAAGCTAACAATTTTTAGCTAGTTCTGTTAAAATTTATGCTCAGATCTTGTTACATACTCATAGGACCATTTTATTTTTGCATATTTTTTTAAATCCCAAAATGTGGTTTTGCCTAGAAATTTTAAACATCACACATTTTTGTTTTTGAGGAATAAAATAAGAAATAAAGAAATAAAACAATGCCAGTTTTGTACTCTAGGCTCCCGTTTACTCTTTCCTCCTCCAGCTAGTAGGGCGGACAGGGTCTAGACTCGGAGCTGACTCTCCTGCTGACCCCTTCCACCGGAGCGCTTGGACTTCTTCTAAAGTGGATTTCCAGTGTTTGTTTGAAGACATGTCTCCATGGTATCAAAAATTTCAAAAAGCACAGCTAATGGTCAAACAAACTAGCTGCTCTACAGTTTAAACAGTTTTACTTCTATGATAAATAAATAATAAATAAAGGAGATTTCCTCCTTTTTTTTTTTTCAAAAAGGAGATAACAGGTAGAGGTCCCCCCTTAACATCTAACGTCATCTGTGCCTTTGAAAATGCTAATGTATGGTTTGTGCACTCTAACTTTCTAGCTTTTACTTTAGGAATTTCCATAATGAGTGTTATTTTCATTACAATCTCTTAAGGTGTAATTTTTGATACTAATTTCACTGCTTATTGGCTGTAACTTGCTGCTTTGTATTTTAAAACAAAATAGTTCCTTTCCTTTCATCAAAATAGTTCCATGGTTAGTTTGCTCGCTGGAGGACTGGGTGGGGAAGCAGCTGTTTTCAGACAGAACCTCTGGGAACAGGGCAAGCGAGAGTCTGCTACTGCATCACCAAGCTTCAAGACACATACAAAGGCAAAGACAAAGAAAAAGGGGGTCATAGCTGGTAGTATCAACTATGTCCAGCTTCCACGACCTTATACTTGCCCAGACTTCAAACGCTTTTATGGCCCACATTAATATTAGGCCAACTTTCCTTTAAAAATGACTGTTGCCTCGTTTCTATAGTTGATGACCAATATATCAGAATCAATATATCTGATTATAGTCCTTTTTGATTCTTTTTAAAAGTAGTTGCCTTTAAGTAGCTAGATTTGAAAAATAAATGTTTAGACACACCAAGGAGGAATAAGGTATAAGCTATTTCTAGGTCAGTCTGTGTTGGTGACTGTTGAGTTCAGTAGAAAATTCCTTAGGATTCTGGAGATTTACATCGATACTTGAATTCGTATTACAGAACAGGTCCCATGGCGGTCTGTCTTGTCTGTCCGTCACATTATTTAAGAAGGCTATAGCATGTGAGATGAACTGAACACACCGCATCAATAAAGTAACCACATTCCATGAAGTTTTGATGGGTTTATGGTCAAATGAAGGAAATTATCTTGGCAATTTCTTGGTGGATCTTTTCTGTAGAGCACGGCTGTGTTTCTCTCATTATTCCCTGTACCGTGATGCGTTTCACAGTGGAAGCCTACCTATTTTTAGGACCACTGGACTTCTGGCCAGTTTTACTATTTATAACGAGTCTTCCTTCAAGCAAGGAACCAAATCTCACCATTTCTTTTATCATATTAACGTGCCTGTAAACGAATGCACCATGAGGTCTACTGTCCTTAGCTGAGGCGTATCTACAGTGTATATGTATATCTATGTGTTTTCATCACAGAAAGCAGCTTGGATTTCTTTATAGCAAATGGAGCTCTCATTTATATTGCTTCACAACAGCCTTTTGCTGTTCACCTGGTTTTATGTATAAAGGTAAGTGTGAACCTAAGAGCAGGCCTTATAATTGTAAGCTCCCTACATCGGAATACATTAAAGGTTCAATTTAATGTTATGCACTTGTAGGCAGCTTTGAACAAACAGAGCATGATGGTTTTGCGTGTGACCTGGCAAAGCCTGCTAATTTCGCTTTCTTTCCATTCACTCTTATCTTAAATTCTCCAAGGTGGGGCTTTTATCTGCATGTTTCCAAGAAGGTGTTCAATTAATAGCAGAGAAGAATTAAGACTGATATGATCGCTTTATATTTTAATATAACTCTTTTAAACAGACTGCTGGGAAGAAAAAATAGCATTTTCATGTTTTGTTTTATTTTTCAGGTTTTTTTCCCCATTTATTTGTCATGTTACAGATTTAATATTTTATTTTCAGTAACTTATCACAGATAATCTGGTATTTGATCATTTACCACACAGCGTGTACCACATTTAACTTTAGGTGAGCAATATTTAAAATGTTAATTTATAATCTGTGCAGGGCTTGCTCAAGCCATAGACACCCCTCTGTTCAGAACAATGATCTCCTGTCAACATGTCCCCACTTGATGCCCCTTATGAATCATTCCCCGCAAGCTTTTTCTTCTAAACTGTTCTACTCTTCTCTTGTCAGCCCTGGGTTCTAAGCCTCTAAGCCTCGGTTCCTGCTTTGAGCTTTCTCCCAGCTGTTAGAGAGCTGGGATGAAAGACAGCTCGTGCAACCAATGTGCAGCCAGCTTATTGAGTCTTCATTCAAAGGGCTCCACCCTTCATCCCATACATGGTGCGATGGGAGGCATCCCTTGCCCCGCTCCCATCCCCATCATGTCTGAGGATTCTTGGGGGAGCTTCTGCTTCAGACCAAGGCCCTTTGATTCTGCCTTTCTGCTTCTGGAAGTCAGTGCATTTATCCTACTCTCTATGTTTTCTGCCTGCTTTGTCATGTGGCTTCCTGGACATCTCTCCAATCAATAATCCCTTCACTGCTCAAAGTCCTGACATGTGTGAGATCTTACAAAAGGCTTGGGGCCACGAAGGCTTGCACACCACCTCCAACTGGATTTCGGATGTTTCCATTCTCAAAAGTCCTTGGGCATTCCTGCCACTGGGCAGCTGTGGTCTTCCAGATTAGGAGGAGGACCCAGAGCTCTCTTTCTCCCTGCTTCAAAGTCCCTTTTTCCCTCTGACTAACTGTGCTCTCTACCCTACAATCCCCGTTCTTTTTCTTCTGCAGAAGAATTTTGCTCCCTTTGTCTTATTCCTGCCTCATCCAAGCTGTGCCCCAAGGACTCTTTCCACAGTAAAAATGGCACAGGATTCTGAATCTCCCCAGAGACTATTCTTTTTGTCTTTTTCTCTCATTTATTTTTATTTTTCAATTACATTTGACATACAATATTATTGTCAATTTCAGGTGTATTGCATAGTGATGAGAAATTTATATAACTTACAAAATACTTATTCTGATACCTCTGGTTCCCATCTGACACCATACACAGTTATTACAATGTTACTGACTGTATGCCCTGTGCTGCGCTTTACACCCCTGCGACTATTTTGTGACTATGAATTTGTATGTGATTTCTTTCCCTTTTTCACACACCCTCCTCCTTCCTCCCATCACCCCAACAAATCTAGTGCCCATCTGATACCACCCATAGTTATTGCAACATTACTGACTGTATTCCCATGTTATACCCTATATCCCCATAACTATTACTTTGTAACCTCAAACTGAACTTTCCAATCCAGTCCTCTTATTTCATCCCTCCCCCAACCCTCCTCCCATCTGGCAACAAACCAAATGTTTTCTACATCTGTGTCTCTGCTCCTCCTGTTCCACTTGTTTATTCTTCTCTGGATTTCACCTATAAGCAAAGTCAACTTGCATCTGTCTTCCTCTGTCTGACACTCCACTCAGTGCAATATCCTTCATGACTTTTGATTGGAGCTTTTAATCCATTTGAATCGAAGGTAATTGTTGAGGTGTACCTATTGCCATTTTATTGTTCATAATTTTGCTTTTTTTTCTTAAAACGGTCCGTCTAACATTCCTTGTAATACTGGTTTGGTGGTGATGAACTAACTCTTTTAGATTTTTCTTGTCTGAGAAGCTCTTTATTTGTCCTTCGATTTTGAATGATAGTCTTGCTGGGGAGAGTAATCTTGATTACAGGTCCTTGCTTTTCATCCCATTGACTATTTTCTGCCACTCCCTTCTGTCCTGCAAAGTTTTTGTTGAGAAATCAGCTGACAGTCTTATGGGAGTCAGAGACTATTCTTTTAAGATGAATTCTGCTGCCAGTTATTGAAGTAACATTTCTTTAATGCTCTATGCTAAGTATTAATAATTAATGGATTAATCTTCTTCTAGAGATATTTGCATATTTTAAGGGAATTAGCTGAAGGTCTGACTTTTCAAATAGTTTCCATACTACTTGTGGACCCCTTTGGTGAAATGTGTCTGACTAAGACAGCCTTTTTCAAACCCTACAAATTGTATTATAGAGGTCACTGATTTGTTCATTTTTCAACCTGTTTTATGTTTTTTTTCCTTTGCAAGCATATATATATATATATATATATATATATATATATATATATGCATATGCAAGAATGAGAAGGTCCATAATGAAAACAGTTTAAGAAAACCATTTATATGCATTTTATTATTTAATAAACAATCCTATGAGGAATCTACTGTGCGATAGGAAACAGTCCCCTGTGAAGTGATGCATCCAAGGTCATGTAGCCAGTCGATGTACTCCAAAATCCTGCGCTCTCACCACTAGGCACCATGGAACTTTTCTCTACAGACATGCTCGTTACATTTCTTCAAGGGCAGAAGCCCATTGACTTCAATGTGCTACTTTTTTTGTAGTCAGTAAATACAGCGTTGTTTAAACACTATTTCTTTATATATGAACAAGAATCAATTTGTAATGGGACATGTTGGTTGTGTGACAAGTTAAAATCAGTGATAAGGGATTGAGATAATACAAATGTCTAAAAATTAACCTCAGTTCATATATAAATATGTATTGTGTAGGTATACCTATAATATAAATAAATATAATAAATATAACATAAAATCTATTTCCCCCTTTATCTTCCTGTACTTGCTTCAATATCAAGAGATATTGGTATGTATATTTTTCAAGAGAGACTGATATTTGGAAATTTTTGTTTGTCAAATTATAGTAATGTGATAAACTTTATGTTAAAGTTAATTATGAGCAAGCAATTAATATTTCTAATTGAAATATAATTGCCTTTACCATAGTTCTATTAAAAGGTGGGGATTGTCACAAATACATTTATAAAGTCATTTCGTGATATAAAAAGATTTATTTCCAAATAATTCAGAGGAAAAAATGCTCAATTAAAATTTAGTTTAAAATTTTTAATAGATAATGAATTCACATTGTTTAAAAATCCAAAGTTATAAAAAGGTATACATGAAAGTTATAAAAAGGTATAATGAAAACTCACCTTTCCATCTGTGGTCTTCCATTGTAGTTCCTAAAACCCACCCTCCCTTTTTCCAAGTAACCATTATTATTATTCTGCATTTTAATGTATATTTATATTTTCCCTTTGTTTCTGAGTATTTGCATATTTGAACACTCTCTTGTAATTGAACTTTTTCTATAATCAGTGCATAAAGATCATTTTTCTTTTTCAGCTGAATAATATTCAGTTGTATGGATGTATCATCCTTTATTTAATCAGTTCTCAATCCAAAGATATTTGGCTCTTTTCAATCTTTCACTATTTTAAACAGTGTTTCAAAAAATAACTTTGTGTCATTTTCCATGTATGTGAATATATCCGAAGGAAGAGGAATTGTTGGATGAAAGAATACATGCATTTATAATTTCGATAAATATTATGCAATTGCCCTCCATAGAAATGTAACTGATTTGTAATGCACAAACAATATAATAATATTCAACACATGTACAGTAGTACCTATTTACCCATAGCCATGCCCATGGGGTGCTATCAAACTTCGTTTTTTGTGAATTTGGTAGGGTGAAAAATGACATTTTAGATGTATATTATTTTACATTTTTCCTTTTATGAATGAGGCTAAGCTCCTTTTCATATATTTAATATATTTCATGTATTTAAGACCAACTTGTATTTCTTCCTTTGTAACCTATTTGCCACATATTTTGACTATATTTTTCCATCAAGTTCTTGCTTTTTTTCTTATCAATTGCTACTTGGGAATTTTTCTGTCATATGTACTGTAAATATTTTCCTCAGCTCCATTTCTCAGAGATGACCACTATTAACAGTTAGAGATTAAAATGAACATATTAGTTTGGTGTCATTTAAAACTTTTTCAGAATTGCTTTCTCCTATCCAGGGATAAGGTCTGTCTCAGGTTTTTCAAAGCTCATTTCTTGTTTTTGTTTGTTTGTTTTATTATTGTGTTTACGATGGTCTTGAACATTCTTGTTATGTTTATTTCTAGATATTTCATGGATTTTTGTTTTGACTGTTCCTTTTTGGTCCAGAAATATCTTATCATCTTTCTCCAGTTCAGTGTCCTGAAGTTCTTATGTGCGGGTGCATCGCTCCGTGGGTGTTCTGACCTTTTCTGAGGCAGGAATCTCCTGATGTCCACATGGCCATTGGTGACTGAAAAGAGCAAAAGAGAAGGGTCAAGTTGAAGAATTACTCTCAAGTTGAAGAATTTTATTTCCTTGTAGCATCCTGTGATTGGGAAGGAAAGTTTCTGATTCTAAAAGTATCATTCCTTAATAGGAAAGGAGTAATTCAAGCCTAAAGTGCAGTACAGGTATTGCTGTTCACTTCAAAGGGGTGAAATTGTAGGCAGTGGTTTTAAAGTTGTTCCTTGGATTGATGGAGACTGTAAAATAGAATGTTTTTAATGAAATCAATATTTTCTCCAATGAATAGATTTTTAAAAAGTGTACCCCTATTCAAAGAAGTGTGAACCTTACTTTTACTCAAAATATCAGCTGTTTCGGACAGCAAAAACCTGTACTAAGTTAGTCCCTGTGCACAGGGACATTCTTCATTCTCAGAGCTAGTAAAACACCCATGACATTAAGATTTTTAAGGCATTTCTTAAGGCATTTCTTATTCCCTGGAAATTCCTATGCATTAAAAACAAATAAACACAACAACATACTTTGGGGGAACATTGCGACTTCTTTGAATATGGCAAATTCTTATGTTTGTAAGTTTCTGTTTACCCCAATTTATCAATTCATAATATACAACATTTATGTTTATATAGCAGCTATGTATTTTTGAAGATATTCCATACCTTTTAGTTTATATTAAATAGTACTCTCCAAAAGCTTTTATTTCTAATTAAAAGATCATCTGTCATTGTGTAAATTATGAATAAGTTGTCCTTTATTACTGCCTTTTCCTCCTTCTTTGGAAATTCTTTATAGTGGGGATTTGAGGTCAACCTCAGCTTTGCATGTGGACTTTGGGCATGCCCCTTTGCTCACTGTGTTGAGACCATGTTTTTCTGCAAGTGAATAATCAGGTGGCAGGGATGTGGCGTCTGTGCTTCAGAACACGGTGGCTGGCTTAGTGATTTATCTGATGGGAATTTTCCTCTGGAGGAGCAATGTTGATGATGTCCCCCTAATTCAGCTACCTCTGCTTCATTGAACACAGCTAAGCCAGATTTGAAAGCAAGTGGGAGACAATGTGGTAAACCACAGGCAGAAAGACAGAGCTCTTGAGTATTTCTGACCAAATAAAAGCCTGACAAGGAAGAATATGTGTTGACAGCATTTCTTCGGACATGCTTCAAGGATCACATTAAAACATTTCCACAGGGTACAGGCTTCAATCAGTAGAAGATGTTCTTGTATGTCAAGTACCACAGGGTCGAGTTTTCCAATGACCCCAGCATGGCAGCCAATATAGGGGTGCTGAAGTAATTAAGCGGATTTCATTAAGTGTCCGCAAAAGCTCCCAGTTAGCTATTAGACAAACTTCTATGCATTATTATACACAGGTCCTTTCAAAAACATCTAGGCTACTCTAGTTGAATTGGGTATTGAAGTAATGATACATTTATTAATAAGGAAGTTTCGTTCTTCTGCCTTAGGTGACAATGTTTTAAGAAATCCTTCTGCTTTTTTTCAATTTATAAAATATATAAGTGGCTGGGAGAAATTCTGCCAAGGACACTTTTCAGACAGATGCATGTACTTTCTTCTAGAAGTTTTACTGAGTTTGGACTCACATTCACCTAGTGTTAACTATTTACCGTGTTAGCCATTGAATTCTAACAAACTATGACATAGCTATTGTTCTCTCAATTTTGTAGTTGCAGAACAGAGGACTCAGAAAGGTTAAATAATTTATCCAGGATCACACAGCTAATACATAGGAATAAACCCAGGTAGAATCATGCAAGCTAACTATATTTCCTTCTACATCACTTCTATTATATATATTTTAAAAATGGTTGTTTTACGTCAGATGTATGAAGGCTGTCCAGAAAGTATCCAGCCACATAATATGAAAAATAGAGGCATTATGGCTGAGTTTTTTTGGACAGCCCTCCTATTGTATGCTCATCTTGTTAGTGAAGGCTCATTCTATGTCATAAGAAAGATTTATTTTAATCACACTTACTAGGAATTTGTTCATAGAATAAAATTATTTTCCTATTCCAGTTTGCTCACTATATATAGTAGACTCTCTGTTCACCAGAAATCAAGCAGCTGGTACTTTTACACAACCTGGTTGCTTGAGATTTTGCAGGTTGCTTGAATTCTGGTTAATGGAGAGCCCACTTACATTTATTCAGCATCTACCAATCCCCATGGGCACCAGTTAACTGAGAGTTTACTGTATTTTCCATTGACTTTACCAGTGTGAGAAAGATGAAAACAAATTGCATGTGAAACATTTCCCCAAAGACAACAACTGGGATATTTGGACCATGACCTTTAGCTTACAGCATTTCTCAGGGGCTTTTATTGTCTCTGCAAAACTTGTGGAGCTCCGGGGAGAAGTATAAGTAGGAACATGCATAACTGCAATGAAGTGGAAAGGCTAAAACTTGGGAGACAATAGCTTATAAACAATTTGGTTTCTCTGAAAGATGCTTTGGTTTTGTTTGATTGTATCTCGTTATTTCAGTCTTGAGAGTTCATTGAACTGAGAACATTGAGAAGAGACTGTCCATTCCCCACCTTAAGCCACCCTCCAGTTAATAACCTTGAGAAGACAAGTGATTATCTTAAAAACTCCAGAGAAACAAATTCTAAAATTTCTCTAGTAATCTATGCATTTTAGTGTCAGGTAGTTATTTTTTTAAAATATTGAAGTGTCCAATAGAGTATCTAGCATATGATAGGCCCTTGGTAAATGTTTGGTGAATGAAGGAATCAAATATAAATCCATTTGTTACCCTTAGAAGAGACGGAAAGGCAAGAAGTTTCTTTCAAAAGTGAGATAAATGAAGACTAAGAGTGGAAATTGGATTAAAATCAGACTAAAGTGGGGGTGGGGGTGGGGAAGAGAATGCCCTTCATCTGTATTGGCTTTTGGTATTAAAAAAACAAAATTTTAAAACAAAAACCTTTTAACAACTGTGAGAAGAAAATCAATTTTAGTAGTTTTGTGGTTCAAATATAAATCACTATTAAGTTGACAGGGTAGGAGAGTAACAAGAAATGGCATAAGAAACAGTAATGAAAAAAATACTTTATGAGTATATTATAACATCCATATAATTCTTAGACTTGATGGAAGGAAATGCCATTTTGGCATCTTATGCCTCAAGCCTGAGCTTTGTATGCACAAAAAAGGTCCGAAGCTGCATAACAAAGGTATTGAAAAGTGATCTATGACATAAATTAGTGCACAATTTAGAGACCAATCCCCGAGAAGCACATGTGTGGTAGAGAACAAAGCGGCATAGCAAAAGATTTGAAAGCAGAACTGACAACGAAACTAATTGACCAAAGAAGGGGAGACAGAACTTGTAGTCTGAATCTAACAATGCTATTTGCCTGTTAAAAATTTTAAAAGTCAACATTCTACAGAGAATTTGAATAGAAACTGGAGTTTCATAATACAATAAATAATCAAAATGTCCAGAATACAATTCAAAATTACTCAACATACAAAAGAGCAAAAGAAATATGACTAAGTCTCAAGTGAAAATATCATCAACAGACACCGATCCTGAGATGCCCCAGATGTTGGAATTATTAGACAGCAGCGATTATAAGCATCCTCCAAGCAGTGAAAGTGACCACATTTGAAATGAATGACAGAAATTCTGAGGAAACAAATAAAAACTATAAAATGAAAGAGCCAAATGGGGACATCAGAACTGAAAAATATAATGTGTGAAATAAAAAAAAAGCATTCACTGGATGTGCTTAACAGCAGAGTTGAGATGATGGAGAAAGGAGTCAGTGTTTTTTGGAGATTGATGAACAAAAAATCATTCAATGTAAAGAATTGAGAGAGAAAAGATTTTTTAAAAAAGCAAACAGGTCATTAGGTACCTATAGGTGAATATTTAAAGATATACCATATATATCAGTGCAGTCCCAGAAAGAGAAGGAAAGAGATTGGCGCCAATATATAAATAGGTAATTGAAGAAATAATGTCTGAAAACTTTCTAATTTACTGAAACACAGAAGGTTACAAAACAAACTCAAAGAAAATCACACCAGACATGTTATAGTCAGCAGGCAGAGAAAAATAACACATTAATAACTGTTCAATTAATAAATAATTAAACTTGAAAAGAAAACATAGGAGGAGATTAAGATTTTGAAGTTTTGTAGCATCTGATGAAAGGAGGAAGCTTCATCAAGTCAGGTTCAAGAAATATACAAGTTCTTACTCTGAAATCAATGATTTATCCTCCATGGTTTCAATGTTCTTCAAGTTCAGCTCAATAAAAGTGTCTGACAGTTGGCATTGCGAACCTTGTCAGGTAATTAAGCAGTGTTACTTCCTGTTATCACAGCCTTAAGAAAACATGCAATTAAGCATTTTACAATAGTTATTTTTCTTTTTGACCTTGGTTTTTGGTGATTTTTATTCTTCAGGTTTCCTGAGGATTGAAAAATTGCTGATTGGGAAGACATATGAAAAAAGATGATGCTGGATTAATACGCTAAACCACATAATAGGATAAACTCTGAGTGGATCAAAGATTTAAATGTAAAAAACAATACTATGCTAGTACAAGAAAAATAACATGATGATTGCTTTATAAATACTGAATGGGGAAAGCCTTTTTCTATACGATTCAAAATTCAGACGCCATAAAGAAAAGGATTTGGCAAATACAACTATGTACATTAAAATTTCTTTGTAGTAAAAACTTTATAAGAAGTCAAAAGATTGCTGCTCATATCATAGAAAAGGGGCTAAATTTTCCAAAAACTTCTAAAAATTGAGGAAAGTCCAACAACTGAATAGAAAAATAAGCAAAGAACATGAACAGACAACTCACAGAAAGAGAAATACAAATTTCCCTTCATCTTATGTTAAGATGCTCACCCTCACTCACAAAAATAAAAATCACAAGTGAAATGTGTACTGGGACATCTTGAAAGGAGGGGAGCGAGATGATATCATCTTTTTGTAGGGAAATGTGGCAATATCTAGCAAAGAGTTTTTGACAAGAAAAAAAAGACTACATAAATTTGTTAATTGTAGCACCATTTGTGATAGCAAAAGAAATGCTGAAAACAACAGAAATGGCCATCAGTTAGAAAAGGGTTCAATAAAATTTGGTATATACACAAAATAAAGTACTAAACTGTTGAAAAAGAGCGAGGACTATTACTATATACTGTTATGAAATGAACTCCAGATACTCTATTAAGTACAAAAAGCAAGATAGACAAAAGCATGTATTAGATGACACTGTTTATCTAAGGAGATGTGTGTGTATGTGTGTATGTGCACGTGCATGCATTTTTGCTTTGCTTTATATAAAACACAAACCCCCAAAACAATGGAAGCTGCGGTAGGGAGAATTCTAGGATGGCTCCCAATATTCTGTCCTCATAATACTTATACCTTGTATTATCTCATCTTCTTGAGCATGGGTGGGATCAGTAAATATATGCTGGCCTGGAAGAAAGAAAAAAGCCAAACTGTGAACTACATAGGAGAGACCTATGTAGCTAGGACCAAAGGGAGGTCTCTAGGAACTGAGAGCAAACCCAGGCCAACAGCCTAGAAGGAAACAATCCTACAACTCTAAGGAGCTGAATGAGCTTGGAAGATGACCATGAGCTCTAGATGAGACTGCAGTCTTGGCTGACACCTTGATTTCAGCTTTGTGAGGCCTTGAATGGACTACTCTGTCATATCCTGAGCAGACTTTTGAGCCACAGAAACTATGAGATAATAAATACGTTTTGTTTTAAGTCACTAAGTTTGTGGTAATTAGTTACACAGCAATAAAAAATGAATATAAAACCATAAACCAAAAACTTTAGGAAACTTGATGGAAAAGGTGGAGGGGTAGGTGAATAAAACTTCTAAATTTGTATTTATCTTTTTTATTTAGTTTCAAATTTCAAATCATGTAAATATATTTTTCTAAGATAAAATTAAACAAAAAAGAAAACGAACAGAAAAACAACATAACATGTGAGCCCTGAAGAGTTTCTGAGTACAGTTAAGGGCTATTGATGTATGTAGTTCTGCTCCCTCCACTTCAGTTTTCTGAACACTTGAAGAATCTATTACAGAGAATGATACAACTCATGTTCTACTCACCTTTGTGAGTAGATTCTTCAGGAAGAACAGGAGGTACCCATTGCCAGAGGATGAATGTGGAGCTGAGACCTTGGCATTCTTGAGGAACACACAGAAGAGGACATAGAGACATACACATTATGCCATTGAAGAAATTTCCTCCTTTGGAATAGCCCTTCCCTTTCTACCTGCAGAACAGGTCACTCTCAGAGAGCCATGTTCTTATTATTATACTTTCAGAAACGCCTTTTGAAATAGTGTAGGGATACTTACTCAGCAAATACCACTTATGAATGAGGGCGTTGGGAAAGAGGTCAATGGAGAAAGGGAAATTGATAAAAATATGGTCCCAAAGAAGAGGGAGACATAGCAGGGAAACTGTAAACAAGCACGGTACCTGTCAGGGATAGATGAAGTCAGAACAAGTAAAGATATAAATAAATGGGGAGATTGAGAGGAAGCTATAGGTCAAGATGGTTGCAAGCACAGAAACTGGCTTAAGTAGAAAAGAAAATTTATTGGATCTATAACTGAAAATTCCCGTGGTATGATTACTTCAAGACAGGTGGGTCTAGGAACTCTAGGATGCCATTAGGACCAGATCTGCTTTGTTTTGGCTTTTTAAACAAGGCAGGCTCTTCCCTTATGGAACAAGATATGGGTTTACAGGACCAAACTTTTTTCTTTACAGATTAACACTTCCCAATGCATAAGAGAGTTTGGACAAGGGTTTCACTGTTCTTGCTTGGTTCTCATGTCCATCTTTGACTCATTTACTGGGCACTGGTTAGGCAGGCCCGAGTCACTCTCTCAACATTGGAGGAGAGGGGAGCCAGCCCACTGGAGGTACATGGACTGGGGAATGGGGAGAGAGACTGTTTCTTCAAGGGAAATCAGGGTGTAATGGAGATAGGTAGGTAAAAGTAACAGGTGTCCGCTCTAAGGATAAATTTCAGGGACTATAAACTTGCTTAACATAAAAAGGAGGTTAACAATTTATTCTCAGAATTCGAGGAGAAATTAGGAGGAAGGAATGTTAGGATGTAAAGAAAGAGGAAAACAGTGGGCATCAGTGCAGTAGGAGCCTACAGAGATTAGTAAAATATTCACTGAGTAGCCCTGAGGGCCCAATTAAAGTTAGATAATGTGGATTTGTCATTAAGTTATTAAACCCAGTTTTCAGGACATTTTACGGTAGCTTTCCCAGGACTGGGGATTGGCATAATGTGGGGAGAAATCACAGGCTAGTAAAGTCATGGCTCAGCTGTGGCGTGACCAAGGGAAACTAGATGGTGGCTGGTGTACTAAAAACGGGGGAAGGTCAGAGGACTGAAGGTCATAAGGTATAAAAGCAGTTTAGCAGAAGCGGTGGAGTGTAGATGATAAAGGACAGGTTTTCTGGTTTTCTGGAGATCTAACACATGTGGGTAGAGACAGAAGGTGTACATGGAGTCACAGCTAGCTATCTGGGGACAGTTGTAGGTTGGGTTCTCCGGAAAGCAGGTACTGAAATGCAGTTAAGGAGGGCAAAAGGCTTATGGAGTGGGTAACACCAGTGAAAAGAAAAGGGGAAGAAGTAGGATTGGCCAAGGGAAGCCGCAGATAGATGCAGGCCTGACAAATACTCTTTGAGTTCCTGATCGCCAGGACAAGAAATGCCCGTGAGAGCAGTACTGTGTTGAGTGGCAGTGGCTAGGCTCTTGAACCACCATCTTGCTTAGTTATTGGCTTGGGGACACGCAGAAAAGAGCATGAACTCTTGGAAGCTGAGGTAGACTCTGAAGAAGCTAATAGCAGGAGGCTGTCAGCTACCTGCACTCCTCACAGCTCGACAGCTGGTGCTTTCTTTAAGGGAGCTCTGAACTTGCGCACCACAGGTAACCATGCAAATTGGAAAGGGGCACCTCCTCTTAGAGTTTTGAGCCCAGTGCATATATGGTTTGGTGAATGTAGGAGAACTTGATGGTATTTGTAGGTCAATATCCCTGCTTCTGGGCAGTCACAGCTCTGCACCAGGGTGCACAGCTTGGTGAATAGAACAGCCCTCATTCACTCCTTCATCAAGGTGCCTTGGACTGTGCACAAACTGCAGAATTATATGCAGTGAACTTGGGGGACAAACTGAAATCAGTGGTTGTAGCAGCTAGTCCCCTTTCCTTCTCAGTGCAACCCAGAAGATGCCTTCCCTCCCCGCACACAGGGAAGTGATCTTCCAGGTCCTGAATAACCTCAGTCAGTCACAGTGGTCCCATCCTCTTTGTCCAGGATTGGCTCAGGAATCTGGATTTAAACCAATCACTTTGTGTGCTCATGCAGGGGTAGTCAGATGACCTACATTTGTTCAATCAGACATGATGGGAGGAGAGGTCCCACTCCCATCCCTCACTCTCATAGTGCGTCAACAGCAAGGGAGTGTGCGGTGCCAGTGGCTCCTGGCAGCCATCCTCAACTCTCCAGGGGAGCCAGTCTTTAGATTAGGAATATAGAAGGGGGAGAGGGAAAGAGCCTTGATCCTTGGACCCTTGATGGCATTGTCCAGTTGCTCAATCATGCAGCCCTGAAGTCTGATCTAAACAACTTCAATTATGTAATAGCAATATCCATATGATTTAAGCTGGCCTTAAATAATAGGGCTAGGCATTTAAATTCTTGCAACCCCAAGTATTCTAAAGCTGACACAGGGCATTCGAGACATTGTCTGAGCAATGAACCTGGGAGGAGCCCCCCGAGTGATGACAGAGGAATAGGTGGAGAGGGGGTTTCCGGTGAACACCATGGAGTTAGGTGGGAACTTTACCTGAAGTTGGGAGATAACGGTGATCTGAGCAAGGGGCAGTGTAAAGAGAGGGCTAGGCATTTTAACTCTTTTGCTGCGACATTTGGGTATATCCAAATGAGTATTTCTATCTGCTGATTGCCGTGTTTGAGTTTACCCCACAAGCTCAAACAAGCTTTATTCAGTGTGAAACTGTTTCAAGGACTTCTCCATTTACAAGATTTTAAAATCCGTATCCCTGTGGCTTGCGCTATCATCAGCAAGGATATTTTGTGTGCCACTTTGTGTAACATTTTGTTATCGATTTTTTTATGTCATCAATGCTATTAGATTCTAGTTTATCTATACTTACATATAATTGATGCCATTTAGTATGTTTTGAGTATTTTTTGCTAGAATTCAATATAATACATTATATGTAAATTTATTACCACATAACAAAAAATTTAAATAAAAATAACATCATTTATATAAAAAACAACTCAAAATATTATTATTAAATGCATAAAATAGCCAGAATAGCAACTTTTTATTTTCGTGGCTTTTTGACACATTTTGGAAAAAAACTTGAAGTCAATGCATTGAAAGGGTTAAAAGAGGGGGTACTTACTTCTAGGGATTGGGCATCAGACATGCAGTACGATTCCAAGTATGGGTTCTGGGCTCAGAATGCTTATGTTGCATCCTGGCACTACCATTTATTAGCTCTATTACCTTGGAGCTGAGTCTCTCTGGCCCACAATTTCTTCCTCAGTAGTATGGTTGTGAGGATTGAACAGGATAGTATTTATCAGGCACCAAGTACATAGTAAAGCTCAATAATTATTACTTTAAAACATTATACGAGATGAATGGTGCCCATTTCTCAACTAAAATCACACTGTTGACCAAAAGCGCTCAACTATCATCCGGGAACAAAAGGCTGAGGGATTGGGACAGCGTCGGAAATGACGCTCCTGTGGAGGTAAGACCTGGGAAAGACGGAAGGTGTGAGGTTTGAGTTTCTCTCCTGTCTGTGCGTTGGCTGTTGAGAAACCCTGCGGGGAGCGGCGTGGGGTGCAGGGGGAGGATCCCCTCCTCGGCGCACGGAGAGGGCGGGACCCGGCTGAGGCGCGTGGGCGTGAGCGCGGGAGGGGCTGCTGCCGCACGCGGGGAGGGCGGAGCCTCGCGGAAAGGGGGCTGGAGCGACACGCACGTCCAGGGCGTAGGGCGGGCTCATCCCTGAGGCCTGAGTCTGGGAAGACTTTGTAAACTGACCACATTCAGAGTCCCACAGGGGTCGAAAGGACAGCTGGGACCTTGGCTCAGGCATTGGTGGAGAACACCTACCCTAATGTTGAGGGCCAGAAATAGGCTAACGAAGGGCAGCACATCTCCTATTTGAAGGGAAGGTGTTTCTTCTTCTTCTTCTTCTTTTTTTTTAACTTTGTTCAGGCTATGCTAATTTGCATGGCAGAAACAAGTAGACTCACTCTGGGGGACCTACCCCCCATATCTGAGGGGCCCTGGGGTCAGCTACCAGGGAAAGAAGAATCATTCTCTTTACTCCTCAAGGGGCCTGTGGTTAATGCGCTGCCAGGTCACTAGCAGTTTGTAATCATGTTTGTGTCCACTGTGGTGAGTTCTCCAGGGAGATTCAGGCGATTTGGAGACAGTGGTGCTGCAGAGCTGTGTGTGTGTCCAGAGGTCACTCTGCTGCTCTGCTTGAGGTCCGAGATATAGGGAGAAGAGTCAGAGGGACATGGAGTGGCGGCATGAGAGTATTTGCCAAGATCAAAATGTTCTCCATCGCTGCGAGCAGATGAGATCTTGGAACCTGGAATCACACAGTCCCAGCTCCAGCAGGGCCTCTGGCAACAGCCCCAGTGTCTTCAGCTACAGACACCACCTCTGTGAGTGCCAAGAAAAGCAAACACAGGCCCCAGACCTCCTGTTGCACCAACTGGAAAGAAGCCCACAGCAGAGGAGCTGAGCTGTGAGGACAGTCTTCCCATAGCTCTTGATTTTCCGCCATCCTTCCCCGACCCGATCGAACAAACAAACAACATACTGGTAATAAAATTTGCAGGTGTGGCTGGCTTATATTCTGGGATTCTCTTTTCATCAAATTCCCTATAGGATGCTGGGGTAAAATGGTGAGTAAAGCTGGATAACACAGTATGCCCCAGACGTTTGAGACTGAATAGCAGGCCGAGGAATCCTGGAAAAGCAGAGATTCCATTCTGCCCCTGGGAGCTGGTTTTTTTTTAGTGGCCTGGGATGGTGTCACTCAAATGCCCGCTAGGCAGCCTTTGGGAAACCTATACCAAGTTTCTCTTCTTAGGGGTTGGGGGTGGGGTGCAGTAGGGGTTCTGTGAAGCATAAAGAGCAAGGCAATAAAATGGCATCTGAGACTGCTGGCTGTCCCACATTGGATCAGAAATCCATCTGGGGGAAAAGCTTTTCTTAGCTTTAGGAGAAAAAAATGTAGCATTAATAACATCAAGTGTGACAATAACTACCAGAGAGAGGCAACTACCCACAGTTTACCAAAGAAAATTGTAAACCACTGGTAGCACCCATGTGAGTGGAGAATCTGAGGCGTGAAGAGTCTGAACTTCTAGAAAACAAACTGAGGACTGTCGGTGACTCAAGTTTTCAGATGTTCCTAAAGATGTAGTTTTCTGATTGAACCAAGGTCAGTCCTGTTTCAGTCGCCAGGTTTCTAGGTTGACCAACAAATGAGTGTTGGTCGTATTTAATGTGTGCGGTGTTGGGTTGCCTTTGAATTGTTCCTAAGAGTTGGTCCTTCTCAATTAATGTTTCTGTGAGCCCTGCATACCCTTCTGCAAGGCTCTCTCTTCTTCTAATTTGTCCTCTCTACCCCGCTGTACTGTTCAAAATACTTTTCTTTTGTACATTTTCAAACATAGAAAATTATAAAGACCACCATACCTGTCTCTCAGTTTCAAAAATTAACATTTTTTAAATTTTCTCCCCTATTTCAAAGCAAACCCCAGGCATTATATCCTTTTCACCCTTGAACATAATTTTTATTTTGCTACTTCTGTTCAAAAACTGGTTCTCTGTTGTTTCAAAAATTTTATTGTGAAATATACATACAATATAAGTAAGTAAAATATAAATAAATGTGTTAAAATGTATGGTAATACTTCAAACAAATAAAAAGTAAAACACTCATGTACATATCTCCCAGGTTAAGAAATAGAGCACTGACCCTTTTTCAAAAAACAAAGCTGGACTTTGACTTGCAGTTTCTATCATGATGGTAAACTAGCTTGGATTGTTGGCTTCGTCCCCTAAAGTTGACTTCCCAGCTGAAGTCGTCACCCCTAGAAACACTGGTCTCTCAATTCAGCCATGTCCACCCTGAGTAATCACACTGCCCTTGTCTCTGTGCATCATCTCCCCAATATGTGAAAAATCCTGGGACGGGACATCCGATTGGCCATGCCTAGATCACATGACCGTGTCCTGGCTGCTTAAGATGGGTGGCAGGAAACCACTCTCTTGCTGATTACTCTAATAGGAGGAGGCGGTACGCCCTCCATTCTTTTTATGCTTTCTGCACATAAGAAGGGGACTCAGATATTGAGCACAAAGACGAAAATCGCCTGTATCAAGTATGTATCTCTGGCTTAGGCCAGTCTTCTGAGTCCCCGCTGCTGGTGTGAAAGCACATCCAACATCCTATTCCTTCCCTCTACGTGGCTGCTCCTCGGGTGTCTCAGACTCAGAATATTCCTCTCTGAGTCTATTGTCATTCCCCCAGTCCTCTTTCTCTTCTATTTCTTTACTTGGTGAATGGCATTGCCATCCCCAGTTGCTCAAATCAGAAACCTGGAGGCCATCCTGGATTCCCTGATACATTCTGTATTTAGTTTTAACATTTTTTGAACATACGTGTGTGTCCAGGCCACTTCCTTCGTCTCCAGCTCTACGTCCTCTGCTTGAAATCAGGCCCTAGTCATCCTTCATTCACAGTGGTCTTGTCTTAGTTTAGGTTTCCCCAGAAGCAGATCCAGAAATAAAGATTTGAGTTCCAGTCATTCATTTGGGAGGTGAAGCACACCGGATAGGGGGGATGGGTAAGACAAGGAAGAGGAAGCAGCCAAAAAGTTGTTACTAAGACAGCTGCCATGGTGGGTCACTGGAGCTCAATCCCACGGGGGCATAGCACAGCCCCAGAGTTAGGTGCCAGCCCTCCTCCGTCCCCGGTTGAGGGCATGACTGCAGCATGAGTTTTCTGACACTTCAGCCTGCCACAGGCACCAAAGCAAGCTCCAGCAGCAAGAGGAAATGCTCAGGTGCTGGAGTGCAGGTGCCGGCAGTGGGAGGACTGGGGGGTGGACAGCAAAGCCCAAGAATGAGGCACGGGTAGCATGGGAGACAGGCCTCCTAGCTTCCTTGCATAGATTGCACCCTCCCCACTAACCTAATGTTCTACTTTTCAGCCAAAGTGATATTTCTAACATCGTCATTTGATCGTGTCGTGACCCTGCTGACAATCCTCTCGAGGCTTTCCGTGGCTTTTTATATAAGACCCAAATAATTTAGCCAAAGGGACAGGATCTTTCCTTCACCATTTGCCTCTCAATTACTTCTTCAGCCTGATCTCTTGCTACCTCCTTTTCTATCCCCTCACAAATACTATATCCCATTCTTGTCGAACCTCGTACGGTTTCCAGAACGTGCCCCACTCCTTCACGCTTCTATACCTCTGCTTATGCTGGCGCCCTCCTTGGAAGGCTTCTCCTGGCTCCTTTGCCTGGCTCCTTCCCGACTATGGAACAGCTGAGCATATGGGGTTCTGGGTAGACGATCAGAGTTTTAATCAGAGCAGAGAGGGCGAGAGGGCGAGCGAGCGAGCTAGCAGAGGTATCTATACACGTCTGTATCTGTGTGTTTATTCCTTATAAGACTTTATCCTGAAAAGGTGTTCTGCTGCTAAGGAAATAAAAGAGAAATGGAAAAATGACTGAATTAGACAACCAAAATCCAGTGCTATCAAACATTTGAATTATACAAATAACTCCCTTAGTTCAAATTCCTTACTGCTCACCAAGCAACCTTCTGGTTACAATGTGATTTATTTTTATTTGTTTTTTATTATTATTAGTTGCAGGTGTATACAATATGATTTAAATATTAACTGCCTACAGGAAAAGTACCATTCCAAAATGAGCATTCTTTTGTGTGTCGTGGTCATATTTCTTTTTTAAATGAATAAATTGCATTATGATTTACATATCAGTCCCTAGTGTGTTTGGTTGTCATGAAGTAGTCTCCTTAAGTCTGATAACTCTGGTTACTATGGAGATAAAATGTTTTAATCTGCAAAACCAAGTACCTTACATACCTTTGATTACTGTGATGTCATCCAGGTAATGCCCACCTGTCAGGCAACCAGCCAGCTAGTTTTCCAATGGAAACACCACCTATTTTTTTTTTTTTTAAGGTACAGTGATTCAGACCCAACTAATGTTGTTGATTTATTGATTTCTGGAGTCATGTTTTAAACATACACCTTCTGTATCCAAAGATGTTGCCAGTAACTGTCAGGACATTTTTTGGTGACTTTTCTATGAGTGGTTACATGTGGAACTAAGCCACGAACATCCTGTCATTCAGTTCCCCCTTTGACCTACATACATAGTGTTGAGACTGCTGATAGGCTACACTGCTGAAAAGAATTTATCTTTGGGCAATATGCAAACTGGGTGACTCACACAGACTGACTTTGGCCTTATCCAACAAGTCAGCCTAAGATGAAATGATTGAATCCTCCATTTAAGGATGGAAGTGTTCTGTTTTGTTTTATTTCCAGACAATTTCATGTAGGAGAAAATGTTGCAGGGGAAGATTGACCTCTTCTATGATTAAATGGTTCCAAAGGGATGTTAAACTAAGAAATATCAAAACTGAGAAATGCTTTTTAATTCCCCCAAAGAAAATTAGCTAGATAAGTGTTTTAGGGTAGTAATATGTGGTTCTGTTCACTCACTTTGTGCAAGCTGAAGAATGTCTACATAAAATGTCACTCATCAACAGTTTAATTTTAGTTTCCAGTTGTGTTATGGCTCTAAATATCCACCCTGAGGGGTTTTGTGCTCTTAAACATATTAAGTAAGTCCATACTAAACTCAATGTAGGAGGTGATCCTAGACAGAAGCAATATTGATGCAAGCATTGGATTTGTAACAACCAATTTGATGTTTTATGAGTATATCTTGGTTTACCAAACAAGAAGTTAATCTATAGAGTGTAGCCACCTTTCAGACAAGAAAACATGGAGCAAATAAAACCTTCCCACTCATGTTTTTCTTTGCTTTTTCCTTTTCTTCAGGCTGGATGCAGATAATGACAATGCCCTTAAAAATGACAGTCACAATATAGAAGAAGTTTGGGTCCCTGAATTACTGGGTGGAGGAGAGCCAATGTACTGGCTTACATTTCCTACCAGGACTGTTTTGGGAGAAAGAACAAGTATTCTATTGTTGGAGCCATTACATGCTTTGCTTTATTTGTCATGTCAATTAGTCCATTATGAGGAATATAATGTATGAAGTTAGTGAAATCAGAGGGACATGCAATGTCACTTGGACCCTGTGATGAAACAGAGAAGCAAGGGGAAGAAAACTTTAGAATGTTTAAAAAGTGAGTTTGATGAAAGAGAGTTAAGGTTTTAGTCAATACATACTATACATGCATCATTCCAGGTTACACTGGTGATACGTGTCAATCTCATGTTATCATAAAGAGATCCATCACATACAAATGAGGTAAACAGCATTACATTTCTAGCATGCACTTGCTCTAGCTAGCTTTACCTGGAGAAAAGGTTTAGGGTGGAGTCTGTTGGGGTAAGTAGTGGGGATATGATGAGATAAAAAATGGATAAAACAGAAAAGAAGTTGAGGGATGCAAAAAGGATTCAATTGAGCCCATGTGTGTGAGACCTTAGGAGTACTGAGGATTTGTTTTGCAACAGACTTCGGTCAAGGTCAGTGAAGATAGTAAACCAAACAGTGCCACATCCCCCTGGTCTTCATGATTCACATTGCCGGCAGGAAGGGACCTTGGGCTAGAACATGGTGGCTTTCCTGGTGATTCCTGTAAATTGTCTTGAGATTATGGCAGCTACAGCTGAGATAGCAATCCACACCAACAGCAGGGTTTGAGGGGTAGTGGAGTACAGCGAGGAGACAACAGTATGTTTTACTAGAAATAATTTAACCACTCTCCTAGTCAAGGACATTTACTTGTATGTGAGCAACCTCTGAACATTAATGCACCTCTCTGCATGGGACATGAGTGTTTCTGAAGACTATAAAAACTTAGAAATAAAATGTATTTTTCTCCTTTTTATTATGTCACCTTTTAGTATTATTTTTCTTAACCTTCCACTATTTTAAGTTTAAAAAAAACGACAGTACAGTTATGTATCAGGACCCTTTGACAGCAAGTAGAAAAATCTACCTCACAATTGTTAAAAGAAAAAAGGTGCAAATGCTGTTGTCTTACAAAAAGGCACCCACTACGATGGCTTCAGGATTGGGTTATGCAGTGGTTCTACATGTTCAAGGACTGGGGATCCTACCACCTTTCCACTGTGCCCTCAAGTATATTGACTGTCTTCAGGTTAGCTCACTTCTTGATGGTAAGGTGGTTATAGGAGATAGAGATGGCCTCTCCCTCATGTCTCTTTTTAAGAGTGAGGACATTCTTCCCAGTTGCTTTCCAGCAAACTTCCCCTAAAATCACACAAACAAATGCCTGGACCGATCATTGCAAGGGGAATGGGACCTTCACTGATGGTCTCCGATCAATCAGAATTCACCCTCTGGGGATGAAGCAGGGACAACCTGCCCTGGTGCAGAAAGCCCGGGAGGGCAGGTGCACTCCCGTAAGCAATCCAGGTTCTATAAGGGAAGAGAACTGAGCGATGAGGTGTGGTTGTTGGCTAGACAGCTAACATGTCTACTGCAGATCATGGGTGTTATTTCTTCTTTCAGACAGTCTGTGCTTTGATGTGCAAAAAGTGGAATTTCTTATCCTTTTTGAGGAATATTTTTTATCAATATGTAACAGTGGTATTATTGAACTGCTAGCAACCATGCATATTCCCAGAGATGTACTAAAAATAAAGTTACTTCCAGATGCGGAGATTAATACAACTAATGTAGATTTAAGAGATATTTAAAAAATTTGTTCTTGTTCTTTTGAAACCAGGTCACTAAATCTTTGTTATAGTGGTCACAGCTAAAAGAAAGACCAAATTTATGTGTAAGAAATCTTGTTTGAAGTTTGTAAATCTTTAACTATGTTGATTCAAAATAGAAATATCATTTTAATTTTCTTGTATGCTAATTCATATCATATTGGCCAACTCATATTTTAAAATACTAATTTGGCCTTGAAGATTTATTCATACACTTTTAGAGTAGACAAATGTGACACATTAGTTAAAACTGACTTAGGGACAGCTTATTGGCTTCATGTAGGTTCAAAAATTCAGATGTTATTTTTCATTATGGCTGCAAGTTCCAATCACTATTCATCTCAAACTGTTGCAATTTAACCAGTTTTTGTGTTTTAAAAACAGTAATTATCTAAGAGAATGAGAAAAGGAGACATTGGAGAATTGAGAGTATAATTGATTCAGCTGAGATAGAATATTTCTGAAAAAATTTCAAAATCAGAGTGCTTTGTGTATGAAAATTACATTTTAATTGCAAATTAAAATTATTATATTATAATGAATTTAAAAATACATTTTTAAATGCCTATGTAAACAAAGGTGGGCTTGAAGATGTAAATAATCAGTTATCTCTAGTCCAGTGATCTGTTCTAAATGTTAGACTTATATTTTCTGTTCCTGGCTATTTCTTTTCTCTTGGCTTGGCAGAGAGTGGAGATGATAATGAGAATGATGAGAATGATGATGATGATGATGATGATGATGATGATTGCCTTCAACCTCCTCACTCGCCCTCCTATTCCCAGCCTGGCTCTCCATGCATATAGTCACCAGCTTGCTTAGTGCCAACATCATACCCAGATACCCAAGCCTGAATTCTGGTATCATTTCAGAGTCTTCCCTGCATCACACCCAGATTAGCCAATTGTTCGTCTATGTCTTGTGCGTTACACCTAAATGTCACTAAAATAATTTGTTTTCTGTAAGAGACATTTGCTACTTTGGCCTGTTTTATTTACTCCCAGTTTTCCTTTGGAGAAAGCTTCTTTTGCACTCTTATTTCAAATGGTCTGGCTATGGCTCCAGAGGTGGACATGGATCCCAGCCTTGCCCAATCAGCATATCCCATTTTCCTGTCCACAGTGATAGGTGAGAGTGACGGACACACATCCTAAGTTCTTCCAATGAGATGCTTACTCAGAACTTCATTGGGTTGCTGATAGGATAAGATATAAGCCTGGAGCTGCTTACTGGCTATTTCAAAGCACAAAGAAGATAGCCAGCAATATTGAGTCTTGGTGACATCATTTGAGCTACTGGAGCTAGCCATACCTGAAACCTTGCCTCTGTACTTTTTGATTCAAGTTGCGTTTCCACCAGTGGCAATGGAAGATGTTCTAATGTACGACCATTTTTCCATGCCCACTTAACCCTCTTAGTCTTCCTTCTGAAGTAATTGTTTCTTTTGTCTGCTCTGACAATTCCATTTTTCTTTGAAGTTCAGTGCAGCTCTTACTTCCTCAGTGAAGTCCTCTATAACAACAAATCTCTCCCTAACAAGAGGCAGACCTATTTTCTGCAAACATTTATTTTGTACATCTCATACTGTAGAGCAATTGTCAAGGTATTGTTAGTCTATGACAGACACTACTTGTTGCTTAACAAATCCTTTTTTTCCTTCTTATAGCAGAGGCCCTAACGTGTTTGGAGTGGCAACATGCCTAGCTTAACCATTTGTCTTTCCAGAATTCTTTGCAGGTAGGGGCACCTTTGTTGCACACTTCTGGCCAGGAGATGTAAAGAAAGGTCTAGTAGAGATTTCTGGGGAAGAGTTTGTTTTCTGATTTGAGTAGCTTGCTTTCTCTCCTTGTCCTTCCTTGCTGGCAGAAGCCACGAGACTGGGAGAAGAGCTGCTACCTGGCAGCCTTGAGTGACAAGCCACATGTTAGTGATGGTACAACAGGAAGATATTTGGAGCTAGAGCCTGGATGGTTCTGAATTGCCCATCTCTGGATCTAAATCTGGGAGGAATACAACCCTATTTAGTTAAGCCACTATATCTGTTTTTTTTAAATCTGAATTGCATCATAACTGATAGTCTTACTCCAGATTATGATCTCTTCTAAAGATAGAACCTTGACCCTTACATATGAACCCTGAATATACCTAATGCTTGGTACATAGTAAAGATTTATCCTAATGCTGAAAATGGGCTTCAAGCCTCAGATCTATTCCAATCCTGGCATTTTATGGTTTTATTCTGTGAACCACTTACGAAGCCTGTCCTCACTCCAACATCTACCCCTCTCCCTAGCCATTCTCTTGCATGTTATTTTAAAAGGAACCCCCAAACCAGGAAGCAGAGGTTGGTCTCCACCTCTCTGTGGTTGCGGGTGATAGTATCTTTTTTGCTTAATGAATTTCTAACCCATCCACAGTTGTTCCTGTTTCCATTTCAAACATGGGACCTGTAAAGATTTTTCAACGTGAGATTGAAATTTCAGATTCCCTTGAATATGGTTTCACTTAGAAAACACTTAAAACAATAATTCTGACTTAGGAATTCAATATATTAACAGTTACCAGTAATAGTCATTAAATTTGGCTCTCTGTGAGGCTGCCCTGGGCCTCAGGTAAAATTTTTCATCATCCTAGATAAAAATGCATTTTCATAGGTTCTGACTCGTGCCCCAGGGGACTGATCAGGCTGATGGTGATGATTATTGTAATGAGCAGTAATTACTGTTGGCTGAACACTGATTCCAGACTTTCCAAAGTTAACCTCCCACCCCCAAGAAAACCCCAGCTATTATTACAGAAGGGGAGAGAACTTTATTTTATAATACATGTGCTTTATTTTATAACACTTATTAGCAGTAAAGGAAAATGATCCATGTATATTTCTCATTCATCAATAGCATCAAAGACTTCAAAATAGATATCTTCCAATTAGCTTCTGAAAGCACAAGTTCTGTTATCACTCAAAAGGATGCAAAATTGTTATGTCCTTTTATTAAAAAGAAGTTTATTGAAAATAATTACTTCTGAAATTAACCACGAAAGGGCTTTTATGCTATGAGAAGTAAAGACCAGAGTACTTAGAACAGGCGTGTCCAACCTGTGGCCCAGGATGACTTTGAATGTGGCCCAACACAAAGTCTTAAAACACTATGAGATTTTTTTTTTTTTTGGTGACTTTTTTTTTTTTTTTTTTTTTTTTTTTTTTTAGCTCATCAGCTATTGTTAGTGTCAGTGTATTTTATGTGTGGCCCAAGGCAATTCTTCCAATGTATCCCAAGGAAGCCAAAAGTTTGGACACCGCTGCCTTAGATCACAACTAAACTTAACCCAAGTCACAGATGCTGATAGGTTAAACATTTGGAAGAAAGATGAAAGTGTCCTCTGATTTGGTGGTTTCTTGCTGAGACAAATATAGAATATCTGATCCAAAATTCTCTGGGCCATGTGACTTAGTCAATGAACCTAGATATTAGAACTACAACTGAAATAGTGATTATAGTCACCAGATTTTAAATCTTTGCAAAGGACATTTGAGAAAGCCAGTGATACTTACTTGTACAATCTAGGCACTGCTCTTGTAAGTGAGGTATTGCTTTTAGTCTTCCTCAGAGTTCGTCTCACCAAAAGGCTTTTCCTTATTGAATTAATCCTTGGAGAATATCTTTAAAAACTAGCTTTACCTATTCTTGATATGTCAGCTAAAACCACTTTATTTGTAGAAAAAGTACCATGAAACAATGAGAATGAGTAACATAATAACAAATGATGGGTTATAAATATGCAGCATAATAAAAAGTGGTGGCTGCATTAGAATAAATGATCTGAGAGAGGAAGTGATTTTTAAACTGAGCGAAGAAGGAGCTGGACAACAGAAAGTTTAGGAGGTAAGTATTTTGGGCAGACCCAGCAGAAGTGAAGGCTTTGAGATTTTTCTGGAATACAGAGTGTTTGGGGAAAGTATAGAAGCTCCCTAAGCTGGAGCAAAGGTGGAAGTAGGTGAAAGGAATTATCTGAGATGAGCTTTGAGGAGTAGGCAAGGGTCCGGTTAGTTAAGCCCTAGGAATGTTTGAATTTATTCTGAGTATAATGGGAAGCTGTTGAACATGACTTGATCTCACCTATGTTTGTAAAAGACACACAACTTGTTGCATAGAAAATGGTTGTTGTGAGACAAGAGTGAGGATGGGAGACTGTCAGGAGGCTGTTGGGTAAGCCCAAGTGAAGAATGGTGGTGATTGGACTGGAGTGATTGGAAATGAAGAAAGGTGGGTGGATTCAGGATATATTTTGGCTGAATAGCCAACACAACATTTTGACAAAATGCACATAGGTTATGAGAGAAAGAGAAGAACCAAGTCTTGAATTGAATGGATGATATTGTCATTGAGTGAAATGGGAAGACTCAAGAAAGACCAGATTATTTTGTGGAGCTAGAAAAAAAATTGTGCACATAGTCTGTTTGAAGTTCTTTTTAAATATTCAAGAAAAGTTGTTTGGAAGGTGAGGCTGACCTTGATAATAATTTCTTTTCACTGGAGTACTGAGGAAGTGGGTAGAGACACAAAAAACAACTCTTTAAAAGAAGTTTTAAAATGAAAAGAAACAGAAATATGGGGCAATAACCAAGATGGATGTGGAGTTAAGGCATGTTTGTGTTATTTTAAGATGGAAGATACTGAAGCATATTTGTAAAATGTGGAAAGAAGTTAATAGCAATGTATTTCTATGAAGGGAAGAATGAAGTCTTTCAAAAGATAAGAGGAGAAAAAATCAAGAGCAGAAATAGAAGGATAACTTTTGGTAGAAGCAGAAAGATTTTATTCATAGCTAATAGAGAGAAGGAAAAAGTGTGGGTGCAGTCGTGGGTGGTTTTGTAGATTAGGAAGCAGGAAGATGAGGAATTCCCCTCTGATATCTGTATTTTCCCCAGTGAATTATGGGGCATTGTCATCAGCCAACATGGTGAGGATGGGAAGGGAAGATAAGAGATTTAGGGGAGAGACCAGAAGGTGTAGTATGGACTGAATATCTGAAAGCACAATAGGATGTTTGAACTGTGCTGTGCACCCAAGTAAGATCTGTGATTATGGGGTTAAAGTTAAAATAAACAACATTGTTAGTTATGTGTTTTTACCTACACACATGGCATCTTTGGGAGATCTGGTCCAGGCGTGGAGTGGTTGTGGCAGTGAGTTTAATGGTGTTGGGGGACTTTATGAGGGGACTGTAACGGTGTGGAGAGATTGAGCATTTGCACATGATTGCAGTTATGGACTATGGGAATCTGGGTACCAAGAAATGGGGAAGTGATAAATGGTAAAAAAGCAATCAGGCAATGGATCAAAGATCTCTAACGAGGTCAGAGACTTACTGTGGAGAGAGAGTTTCAGTAAGTGGAAATCATCTGGGGAGCTATTGCGACATAACATTGTTCATGGTCCAGCCCCCAAAATTCTGCTTTAATTGATTTGGATTGGAACCTTACCATGAGTGTTTTAACAGTGTTTCATAGGGAATTACAGATGCCACTCTGGTTAGGAATCATGGTATAACAGAAGACAATCCATTCACACTTGTGGACAGGTGGTTAGCTGAAAGGAATGGGGCCCCTGAACAACTGGTGGTTGTGTGGTAGCCTGGGAGCGACCTGCGAATGAACAAGGCTTCCTCCTCCCCTGATCAAACAGCACCCAAAAAGGTACATTGGAATGTAGCTATAGTAAATATTAACTGGGATGATAATCCCAACTGTTAACCTGAGTACATTTCCATTGTTCCGAACATTTGTCCTTGGGCCTCTCTGAGCTTGCTGTGGTGTGGCAGCCTGGGGAGTGAAGGACAATGTCACCAGAGTGGCAAGGCTCTGTGAGGGCCCTGTCACAGCATCTGAGTCATAGGTGTCTGGAGTCGTTCATGGGGCCTCTCCGCTCTCTCTGTGTGGAGGAATGAAGGTCACCCTTGTGTGCATATGGCAAAAAGTGCTAAAAGGAAATCACTGCAAAGCAACCCAAAGTGCGAATTCCCTATCAGCTGCTTCTATTTTATGCATTGAAAGCATGACACAACGTCACTTATGGCCCAATAAGATAAACATAATTTCCTTTATATTAATCAACAAGAATATTATGATGAAACAATTTCAAAAAAAGTCCTTAAATTACAAAATGTGTTGATGATACACTAGTTCCTAGTGCTGCTGAATTCTGCACCCAGGAATTGCCAGGGTTACCCCAGGAGCCAGTAGAAAGTTGGCTTCATGTGAGGTCCTATCTGTCTAGATAGGCCGTCCTTTCTGCACCCTCTAGGGTGGCACAGGAACCAGACAGGCAAACTCCCAGCTTATAAAGTCAACATTGGGCCTCTTATCTGCATGGTCACAAAGTAACCAGGTGGCAGAAAACAGATGTAAAATCAAAGAGAAATCAAGAAACGTGCCATGTAGTGTTCAGCCACGGCTGGGTCTAAGCATGATGAGCGCCAAGTAAAGTCAAATGTGGCCAAAGACCTTACAGAACTTTCTCAAGCAGAGTTTTCATTGTTTACGCCCATCACTACGTGGGCAGCAAGGTAAGCAGCAGCTTAAAACAATAAATAAATATGAAATGAAAAAAGCATAAACATTTTAAAAGAAAACGAACTTCAAGGCTTTTAAAATGTCAAAAGCTGCTTTCTGTTGGTTTTAATCTAAAATGGAATTTATCAATAAGAGATGAAAATATAGTGTTTAAAAGGGTAAACTAAAGGGTAAATTTGAATGTAACTACAGTAAATATTCACTGGGATGATAATCCTAACTGTTAACATGAGTACATTTCCATTGTTATAAACATTTGGTTTAACTTAATCCCCAGAATATGTTACTGCCAAAAGGAATCTCATTGACAAGAGCTAATGCGTTGGTTATTCTTCAAACTATTCTTTTTTAACTGTTGACTTACTGGTAGTGTTCGTCATGGAAAAGACTATTTTTATTACCATTGTCATCAATCTCAGTGAAGTTCAGAGATATTTGCTTGTAGTCACTATAGCATATTCCTTTGCTGGTTAGAGTCCACATGTGTGAACAAGAGCCCAGAGGTTTGGGTGATGCTACATTTCTATCAGATGACAGCGTGACTGTGATTGGATCCGTTGAAAATGTTTGGCTGAGCTTCCAATCCACATTCTTTTGACTAAAGCCAGCAGGAAAGAAGCAGCAGAAACAAAATGCACAGCAAACTCATTAAAAATGTTTTTTGTATTACTTTAAAAACGCTTGCTTGGAAATGCTAAGAGTGGGGTGGTGGGTGGTAGTCCTCCAACACTTCCCCTTAGCTTCTCAGACACTCCCCAGACTCAGATTGGCAAACACCTCTCAACATCTCAGAACCACTAAGGAAATAAATACAAATTAGAGAGCATCACTACACCAGCATTTCAGCAAAATGATGTAATGTGATGGAAAGACCTTTGGCCAAGAAGAGATTCAGGAAATGTAGGTTGAGCCTCAGTTCAGTCATCAAATAGAAAAGTCATCTTGGTCAAGTCATTTCCTTTCTGGGCCTAATCTATAAAATGAGAGAGGTCTAGAATAGCCAAGATTTACAGATAGCATTGCTTTGGACCCTTCAGAAAAGGAGCAAATGACAGACCCTACCAAATATATTGTTTGCTTTAGGGCTTTCTTTGAAGAAAGATTTCAGTCATCAAAAAACTTCTCAAATGACTAGATTAGATGTTCTTTAAGGTCTCTTTAAGAATGAATACTTGGAGTTTATAGCAGTGGTTTCCAAATTTTTTTAATCATGCATACTATTCAGTTTTTTTTTGCCATAGATTTCCAAAATAAATATTCATAAATCCACATGTGTATGACTGTAAAATATAGCCCTTATAAACCTTCTCCCCAAATAGAAATGTCAAGAGGGAGTAAAAGATGAAATTTTAAATGTAAACCATAAACATGTTTTTTAACAGCAAAAGCCTTTCATTATCAATAATAATACTTTTATTACTTACCATTATAACATTAAGGCTTTTAATGAAAGTAATACTATTTAAATATGTCACATCTGATTGGCTGTCATTGTTTTTAACATTACTGCATGGTACTTGTTAATTCCCTATTAGTACAGTAGAGCTCACCGTAAATCCTCAGTATAGCACTCTCTGTCAGGATCCACAAACAAAAATTAACAGAATGGTTTATGGCTGCAGGATTTTCTGAATGACTCAAAGATTACAAGATGTTGGAAGACGGTAAATTCATAGTTCTTAATTTCAGACAAAACAATCCACTCTGGCTCGTTTAAGCAGAGAAGTTTGGGGTTCCCTGGTGGTGTAGTGGCTAAGGCTTCGGTGCTCTCAATGCTGCAGCCTGGGTTCGATTCCCAGCCAGGGAACTCCCGCCCCAAAAAAAATTTTATTAGAAGGTAGTAGGCCGATTACAGATCTCTGGGAGGACCAGAGAACCAGGGCATTATGCTTTACATAACAAAGGGAAGAAATGCCGCCCCACAGAGCCCGACTGACCTAGCAGAGCACGAGGCTGTCCCTGCCCGCTTCTCAACAAGGTGCTGGTGCCTGGATACCAGGAACTCCAGCACAGCTGCCCCAGGAGTTCTGACGTCTCTGCTTCTGGGCTTGCCTAGAGATCCAATTGCACTCTACTGACCACTGCCTCCTTATCTCTGAAGGCGTGTCTGCTCTTAGACGAACCCCTGGCCAAGAGTAGGGATGTATTGGATAGCATGGCTGGGAGTGGAGAAAGTACTATTCCCTTTTAAGGAGGGGCCAGAGTCCAAATTTCTGAGTCCACAAAGGCAAAGCTTGGCTGGCAGTCTGGGCTGGAATTGGTCTTTGCACGGTCCTGAGCATTAGAGTGGGCACCAGGGTGCAGGCTGAAGCAAGACTCTGTTTCTAGTGAGTGTCATGGCTGCTGTAGGTTAGGTTAGTTTCTCAGAGTCAACGTGAGGAATGGCAGAGGCAGGGTCCAGCCCCAGGAAAGGGGAGTGACTATAATGAGTTGGGAGGTCTCTGCTCCACCAGCCAGGATGGGTGCAGTCCTGGGACAGGACTGAAGGTCAGTAAGATAGACTCAGCACACAGAGGGAGAGCCAAATGCTCAAAACACATCCCAGAGCTTAAATTCACTAGAAGTACACTTTTGATTCTGGATGTGCGAGTCGTTACCCACCACCAGACCCTTATCTTTAGGGGGAAAGGAGTTCCCTTATACTACCAAAGCCGGCTCTGGAGGGTTCAGAATCAATCAGATTATAACTATTCCTAACTGACAGGCCACAGGAAGGCTATGCTTTAGTTTTTTACTGCTGCATAACAATGCACCTCAAATATAGTGGTGGAAGGCAATAATCATTTTATTATGTTCACAGAGTGTGTGCATCAGCATTCAGAGAGGACAAAAAGGGATGGCTTGTCTCTGATCCATGATATCTGGGACCTTAGCTGGTAAGACTCAAATGATTGGAGGTGACTCAACCAGCAGGAGACTGGAATCATTTGGGTGACTTCTTCACTCACCCGCCTGTTACCTGTGCTAGGTTAACTCAAAGGCTGGGTTCTGCTAGGCCTGTGGGCCAGAGAACCTATGTGATGTCTTTTTGTGTGGATTGGGCTTCTCACAGTGTAGCTGCTGGATTTGAGATAGAGCACCTAACTGGTAGCATTCAGAAAGCAAATGTTCCAAGATGCTAAGGCAGAAGCTGCATGGACTTTTACTGCCCAATCTCAGATGTCACATAACATCACTTCTGCTCTCCTATATTGGTTGAAGGAGTCACAAGCCTGCCTATATTCAGGGAGAGGAGGCATAGACACTACCTCCTAATGGGAAGAATGTAAAAAAAAATTGGGGACCATATTTTAAAACCGTTACTATGAGAAAAATGAGAGAAAAAAATCTCAGAAGTACATCAACTACATATAAATATTGATCAATACTTGAATAACTTACTTTAGTTTATTAAAACAAAAATATGAAGACTTGTCATGTACCAAGTACATGGTAAGTGCTGGGGGTACAAAGATAAGGCACACTCCTCAAAGCACTTACAATTCCCTGGAGAAGACAGATGAACATATATTACTGTAACTGAAGGTCAAGTGAGGAAAGTTAATCAAGACAGATGCTATTAGCAGTAGCCTAGAAAAAGAAATAATGAACATAGCATAGAGGTCGTGTTGTCCAGGGGGAATCCTATGAAGTTAGAAATTAGTCAGACCTGAATTTGAATCCCATCTTTGACATTTCATGTAAAAATGTTTTTTTTTTGTTTGTTTATTTTCCTCCCCTGGGTAAAAAAACAGTAGAGTGTCAGCACTTTCATATTGTTAGCTAGATCATATTGAGCAAGTCACTTAACTTCTAGGGACACCAGGTTTTTCACCTGTACAACAAGTTTAAAAACCTTTTAGGTTTATTTAGGCAAACAAGGTAACCCATGCAAAATGTCAGTGTAGTGTTTAACACAATGTAATTACTTAAGAAATTGTTGTTGTTTTTTTGTATAATAATTATTACAGTAACATCATTATGGACAGCATTGGAGAGAAGACTGAATCTGAGAAGACATTTGATAGCTAAACATGATTTTGATGGCCAGATGAGGAAGATGGGATGAGAAATTTTAGACTGATCAAAAACATTTGAAAATGATTTTTTGTGATTCTACTCATAAGGGACATTTAATTTTGCATTTATTTTGGGACCTAGAAATTTCTTTTGAATAAAAAAATTAAAAAGAAATAAAGAAAATGAAATTCACTAGCAGCAAACCATCACGGGTATTTTCAAGTCTAGATGCCCCAGTATTTTTATGGACCAAATAATCTGTAATCCCTGGCTTCTCAAATCACTGAAGCATTTTGCTTAATAACTAATAAATGTTCTTGAAAGAAAGAAAGGACAACCCTTGGGTCTGAACTCAAGAGGGGATAAAAATCCTGGCAGCCTGTAATTAGAGAATGGGGAGCTAATAGCTTTGAGAACTCAAAACTTAAGTTTCAAAACCTTTGGAATCAGGACATAAAGTTCTGGTGCAACATGAGCTGGGGAGTTAGAACTGGTACCCTTGCATGAAACTGGATCTCAAAGAGCTCACCATCAATGAGAGGCTGCTCTAGAAAATCATCAGCTTACCAGAAAATGAGATAACAAGAAAGCTTCTTTCTCATCTGGTCTCTGGGTTAAAAAGAAAAAAGTCTCTCCTGACAATTCTTCCTAATAGGCCTACTATCACTTATGTCTGTGGTTCTAATTATACTTTCTCCATGGTTTAGAAAGCCCCAGGCTAATAAATAAAATTAAAAAATTGGACGATATCCCTGGGGTATCTGATGAAAACAAATGTAAAACTACTCTTGAAAAGTAAGTCTTCAAGTAATTTTTAAACATGATTCCCACAGATAAAATCTTGCAGAAGGTGAACTAACCATTTAAAATTCTGAAATATGGGATAACAACTTATCTGAGAGATCGTCAGTAGATTCAATGAACAGCAGGATTAGATCTCTAGAAACTGCAGATAATAGAACTGTTATATAAAAGACATATGCTTACAATGCTTAAAAATGTAAACCTGACACTGAAAATAAGAAGACAACAAGGCAGTGTGAAAAGATAATGGTTACATTTAAAAACCACCAATATAAATTATAGAATAAAATAGAAACAATCAGGAGGAAAAAAATTGACAGGTTAAATAGCTGATTAGACAGAGCTAAAGAGAGAATTAGAGAACTTGAACATAAATCTGAGGAAATTATTCAGAATTAAACACACAAATAAAGAGAGAGGTTTATGAAAGAGGCAAAAACAAAACAAAACAAAACAAAACAAAACATGAAAGATAGCACAAAAAGATCCAACATACTTCTAATCAGAGAGAGAGAAAAATAAAAGAACAAATTTAAGAGGCCAAAGGAGAGACAGTATTAAAAAAAAGTAATTGCTGGGCATTTTCTAAAATTGTTGAAAAATAAAAATTCTTACATTTAGAAAGGGCTACTTACTAGTTCTTAGCAAGATATGCTTTAGCACTGGAGAAGAAGAAAGGCTGGACACAAATACTTTTCAGGAAATTTAGTCTAGTAACAAGAGACCACAGAGGTACAGACAAAACCAACATGGACAATATGCCACAAGAGGTTGGTGATGGGGAGAAATTGCTTCCAGGTGACAAAATCATCTTAACAGTTTATTGGGGGAGATGATATTTGACTTGGATCTCAAATGATGGATAGACTGAACATGTGAGAAGAAGTGCAATCCGTTCTACAAACTATCGTCTGGTTAATCTTCCTAAGGTACAGTTCTGATAATGTCAACATCTACCCTTCCCATTCAGAATCTTCAAGATCTTTCAATTATTTTTAAGATAAAGCCCCCAGTTTTTGCCTTTCATTCAAAGTACCCCATGGCATGTGCCCAAGCTATCTTTGCAAACCTATTTCCCATATATATTTTCTCAAATCCCATAATTTAGGCAGACTAAGATTCTTAACATTTCTGGGGCATACCTCATGTTTTCCCACCTCTCTTGCTATTACCTCTATCTAGCGTGCCTTTGAATAAAAGGCAAAATCTTGGTGTTTTTTATCTTGAAAACAACTAAGGGATCATGAAGATTTTGAGTAGGATAATACTACTAGAACAGTGCTTAAGGAGGATTAAGGAGGGAGTGGTGTGTAGGATTCATTAGAAAAGGAAATCCTGACACTAATGAGCCCACAATCTGTGACTATATGTTGTACCTCTCTGGGAGGTATGGGATTGCCCATTTAGTGTGATGAAGAAGCCTGCGTGATTGTTGATTCTATAGAGACTTTGGACACAAATGTTGTGACAAACTCAGCATAGCATTAACACAATGGAAACAGATGCATCAAAACTGTATTCATGATATTGGATTCACTGCATTGGTGCTTCCACCAGGTAGAAGTAAAGCTGTGTCCCGCGCAGTCCTTGAGGATACCAAATGCTCTGACGAGTGTGATATATACAATTTTAGAGTTTCAGTTCAATGCCAACAAGCTTAGTGAAAACCTGGATATCAGCTGGATTTTTGCCCATAGACCATTATTTCTAAATGGGTATAAGCACAGACCAATTTTAGAATTATTCTTCAGTTTTTCTATGCAACAGAAAATCCTTCTCTAGTTTTGAGAAGTATTTTTCAAGAGTGTTTATAGAGTTGATTTTGAATTTTTGTATTAAAACTCGGTACAATTGTATTTTCTGAAACATTTGAAGTCAAAATCTTATATGTCAGACTTCTATTACATGTACATGAGTCCTCAAAGTAGATAATTCAACAGATTGGTTCCTACAGTTTTTTCTGTGCACAATTGATTCTCTGTACAGAAATCGTTTCTTTCCCAGTCTCAGAACTGTGTTATGCTTCCTTGTCTTAACCTTTGAAAATGGACTGCTTATAAAACATTTGCTAAGGGACATATGTCACCATTTAAAAAAATAGAGCTTTACCTCCATAGGTATGTTTCTGGGAAAAGTGAGTATAAATCAAATTTTTGTAAGTCAAATCATATTTTAAATGTCCCAGGGGAACTCATTATTTAATAAAATAGCATGGAGCGAATAATCACATTGTGATGTGGCTTTTCATAAAGCAGGGCACACCTGTATCACACTCTGTCATGGCTATGGGACTTCACTCTCTAGCTGAGTTTGAGGGTAGCCAGGTCTGCCTTGGACCCAAGTCAAAGGAATTAAGTTACTGAGTACTGAGGATCTTATTACAAGGCAGTCTCCTGTATAAGCTTCTCAGCATGGGTCCTATAGTTTGTGCTTTCAAAAGATGTGGAAAATCTGCTATATCTATAAGTTTAAAAGTACATTAAGCAAATTAATTTGCTTTGATGGTGTCTATATTTTCTCATGTCAACCATAATCATTTATTTGAGTAAAGAATTTTAAAGGACTGCCTGTGCAAATTTCACAAATCTTTTATTTCCTGGCCAGGATCTAGACTCAACCAATAGCTTCACGTATTGAAAGTAAGGTTAACAGCTAGATTCATGGAAACCAACACTTAAAAAAACTATACAAACAAAAAAGTCATGTAAGGAATAAAAATGTTTTTGAAAAAGAAAGAGCGCTTACCAATGCCGTTAAAAACCACTTTCTTTTTGAATTGTCTATGTGGCTTTCATCTCATAGGGGCAGAATATGCTAACATATAATTATGCATTAGACATCTTTAAATGATAACTTTGTAAGCACTGTTCAGAAAGACTTGCATTCAGATGGCCAGGGGAGGAAGACTGTTTCTGTCAGCGTGGCCCAGGTCCTATTGCCCCAGGCTGTTTGGGAGATGGTCAGAACCCTGCTTGCATGGGTGAGCTAGGAATGACCCTGATTCATACTGAGAGGAGGCATAAGGACATGAGAACCTCTTAAAAATATGTAGGTAAAATCCAATCACGCACATACACATTGATGCCCATTCAAATTGCAATGTTAAGATCTGGTTGCACAAGCCAGCTTCATGTATGTGTATGTATCTATATATCTATATATAGGCATTTGTGTGTGTGTGTGTGTGTGTGTGTGTGTGTGTGTGGTCAAATGCCTCAGGCTTCAGTTATTTGAGGAAACAGTCTGATAAGGAAAAAAATACCTTATTACAGTGGGAGCAGGAAGGGCAGTATCTAAGACCCTGGACCACCACCCTGTGTCCCACACACAATATAAAACATTTCATAATGCCAAATTTCAGAATGTTAGAACTTGGAGCTCTAAGTAGCTCCATTTGTTAAATTTTTGCTATGTAGCAGGCACTACATACTAGGCACTTTGCATACATTATCTTTAATCCTCAGAACAATTCTGCAAAATATGCATAATTATTCCCATCATACAGAGGAGAAAATGGGGACTCAGAGACATTCAGTAACTTGCCTAAGGTTACACAGTTGGTAAAAGGTAGAACTGAGATTTGAACCAGCAAAGGTTTGACTCTTAAGGTCTTTAAACTCTATCTGGCTGTCCCAGAGTTTTGTTAACGTACATAATGGTCCTGAAATCTGAACACTGCCGTCTTTTCCTAAGTCTGGCAACCATGCCTTCCAAAAGAGTTGCGGGATCTTTGGCGGTGTATGTCCTTTTTGCAGACTCGGAAAAGGGCTCACTTAATTTTGGTTGACAAAAGGTAGCTCTTAACTCTTGAAGATACCAACTTTCAGCTACTGGCCACTTAGAATGCTGATAGTTTCCAGGCTTCAGAATCAACTCGCTGAGACACAAAATTAGAATATGAAGGTGTCACATATTCCCCTGAATACCAGACTAAACCCCTTCTTTATAATATTATTCAGAGAAGAAAACTAAGACCTAAGCCTTCATGCAAAAATCTTTAAATTCGACTGTGTTCTTAAGTTCAGGCTATCAGGTGTGTGATGAGTTCAAGAACTTTCCAGAGAGATATAATAACATACTAGATGCTTAGTGATATAAAGCATTGTGCTAGGCTTTGGGAGGGGGAGTTGAGGGGTGAGAAAAAGAAGTAATAGTTACTTTGGCTTTACAGTTCACAAAAGCGTTTTTATATTATACATAAATCACACGGAGGAAGAAATGACTATTTCCATGCCGCAGTGAGAACACGAAGCTTAGAGAAGATAAAGCATGGTTTCTTTCAAGAAGCCTACAGCTGAGAGGGCAAGGGAGAGGTGGAAACAAAGAACTCCAATGTAAGGAGGGAGAAATAAATGTCATAGACTCGACAGACAAATACTGAGGGGTGAGACAGAAGTGTGTGTGGGGGTGTCAATCAGAGCAGGGTCCAGGAAAGTCTCATTGGTGACGTTTGGCATCTGAGTCCAGCAGTTAGTGGATGAAGGGGGCAAGGTTTCTGCGAGGAGCCAGTGGAGTTGCACCTTTTAAAGGGATAGGATCATCGACTCCTTCCTCTCCAGCGACCAAGGCAGAAAGCAGGGTATGAAATGAAGTTTAGTCATGGAGGTGTCCTGATCTAAGACAGGAGAAAGAAAACCTTGCAGGGCATATTCTGGGTGGTGCTTCTCAAACTTCAATGTTCAAGTGAATCACCAGTTAAAATGCTGAGTTTTATTTAGTCGGTCTGGGTTGGGACCTGAGATACTGTATTTCTAAGAAAGTCCAGGTAATGCTTGTTGCTGGTCCGCAAGCCACACTTCCAAGAACCTCCGCTTCACCTGGCACGTTGTTAGAAATACAGAATGCTTGGGTCTCACTCCAGACTCACTAAATCAGAATCCGTATTTAAAACAAGATCCCCAGGTGGTTCCCATGCACATTTAAGTTTGAGAATCACTTTTCTAGGTTATTCTTTTGTTCAGGAGTTTGGACCTAAGGAGATCCGAACTTCCCCGGGTATCGCACATCAGCAGTCTGGTTTCCCTCCGGAGCTCCTGTTTTCCACCGGGAGAGATTAGTGCTCCCTGAAGCTGCTCCTCCGATCCTAAACCAGTAGCAACTCCGGGAGTTGATCGCCTCGTAATCCTCCTTGCTGGGTTCTTTTTCACCCCAACCCGCGCTTCCCCGGGGCGCTCCAGCTGTTTCCCACCCCCACGCCCAGGCGGCTACTGTGCACAGCTGGAGCCCCGTGCAGCGGGCGCAGTGGGAGCTGCTGCAGCTGGGCAAGCCAGGCGGGGGCGCCGCAGACTAGGCTGTGCGGGAGGACGCCTCTCTGAGCCGGAGAGGGCGGCGGGAGCGACGGCGGGAGCAAGCGAGCTTCGCATCTGGTGCCAACCGGCGCGGCCCTGGCGCGGCCCCACATTCCCACACCGCGGGAGCGGCGGCTCGCTACCTGGGAGGCGGCGCGCATCACCCCAACCTGTGTTTCATAAACCCGTCGGGAAATAGTTCCCAGCCTCCAGGGCCAGTAATCAGCCCGACCTTCTCTCGAAAGAACTGCTGATTACAATTCCCGAGCTGGGCGAGGGCCTTGGGGGCCTAGATTTTAAGTAGACTATTTAATATCATTATCATTATTATTAAAAGCCAACCCTCTGCCCCCCTTCCCTTATATACCCTTCCGAATGGGGTGGAGTGTTGAACGACTGGAGAGTGAGACCAGGATTGTAAAACCTAACGATTTGCTAAGAAACCCGGGACTGAAAAACGCGATTTACAAAACTGAGCTTTTACAGGGTAGAGAAGGTAACTGGGCAGAAAACTCGCGGCCGCCAAACCCGCCCCGCGCGTGCTCGCCGAGGCAGGCCAGCGCCTAGCGCGCCTCTCTCCCGCCGCGCCGCTCCGGCCGCGCGAGGATTTCGCAGGAAGAGGAGGCCGCCTCTGTGCCACCGACCCGGCGTCGGCGCTCCGCGGACAGGGGCAGCCCCTCCGCCCTGCGCCCCCTGCGGCCAGCGGCGCCCCTGCCTCGGCTGCCAGCGGAAGCCGAGCTAGACCCGCGCCTCGGCCGCCCCCTCAGCTCGGGTGCCTGTCCTGGCCGGCGTTGGAAGCGCTCATTTCGCCGTCAGCTTGCCTCGCAGGGCAAAGCACATCAGACGGTTTAAAATGAACACCGTCGTGCAGCCACTGCTGCGGGGCTGTGCGCACGTCCCTCTGCGAAGGCGTCGGAGTGTGCTTTTCTGAGAATGTCAGACGAAACGGACAGTGCTCACATTTATTAAAGGCTAAGTGTTCTGTCTCGGGGCTTATCGGGTTTGTCCAAACTTCTGTGAGTGTGTCCGTGTGTGGTGTGTGTACGCGCGCGCGCGTATCTCCACCCTCCTTTCGTCTCCCCACCCCCGCCGGAGCAGGGCGAAGTACTCCTATATAGCGATGATAAATATCCCTGTTGATCACTTGATTGATTACCTCCCTGAAAGGTCACGCGGGCTCGCAGTAATTTCCTTTTGCCTAAGGCTCCCTTTTCACTTTTACTCTGGCACCACAGCACCGAGTACACGGGATCTTTATTTTGTATTTTAACCCCTAAATGCAACCCCTCCCGAAAACAATGCAGACAAGAAAAATCGAATAAAATCAACTCGAGACCTTTTAGCTCCCTCGCAGCCGCCCTCCCCACCTCGCTCATTTCTTTCTTCTGGGCCCCGCCCCCCTCCTATTCCGGCCCCCTCTGCCCAACACAAATGTATTCTGGACACTATTTAATAGATGAGTGTCTTGCAAGTAAACTCAGGCGTCCCTTGGGTCTGCATTTCATGTCTGTGACTCTCTCTCTTTCTCTCCCGTGGACTAAAAATTCGGATTTAAACCACTAGACAAGCTATTAATTTAGCTAGACTACCCAGGGTCCTGAACCCAATTAATTTCTAATAATTATAGCCCAAGGGGGCTAGATAGATCTCCCTGCCTCTTTCTTTTATTGCCACTCCACGCCACCGAGGTCAGCGTATCATAATAAAGTGTATATTTTGAAAGCGATCTTCAGAACAGTGAGTTATTGCAATGAATGAAAATTGTTTCCATTTTGGCTAATTGAGCCGGTGGCCGAAAGCTAGAGCTCTGAGACTAAATAAAGAGGACTGTTTCATTTCAACATGAAGAAACCCCTGCCTAGTTCTGGTCACCCAGCGAGAGTTTAATTTCTTAACAGCCAACCTGAAACCCAGAGTTGGGTAAACAGTATTAATAATTGCATTACAATGATTAAATTAATCTTGCTGGTAGCCAAGAGAATATAGGTTGGCGATTGAAGAGCAAGATGTAAAGTTCACTGCACAAAGACAATAGGCCAAGAAATAACCTCCATAAAGAATTCAAACTTTCTTCCAAAGACATTGTGCGGCTGGTTCCATTATGATGCGAGGAAAGGAGAATTTCCTGTTGCATGCAATGTATTGAAAATCGGTTCTTTGTCGTTTCTAGCATTAATTAAAGAAACACAGTTGGGGAAGGGGTCTACTTGTCCTGTCCTCTTCAATGACTTATCTTCTTGCTCTCCCTGCTTTTGCTTAACAACAACAACAACCCCTCCTCCCCAAGAAACCAGAAAGAAAAAAAAAATGACAGTAGTAAAACAAGCAAGTCCGAAGAGCTGGTAAGCTCATCGACTTGGTAAGGAGGCGCTGCTTCCAGGATGCCCGCTTCCGTGGGAGGAAACGCAGGCAGTGTTGGGACCCTCGCTACTGCCTCTAAAGGAAACGAATTTCAGGAGGAGAGGGGAAGGCGGGCGCTGTGGGACTCGGGCAACTTGTTGGAGGCCTCTTTTCTCTGGGGCCAGTGACAGCTTAACGTCCGGTCAGAGGGTGTCGGAAACCCCGGGGCCGCTGAACGGAAAGTCACCTGCTTGGGTCTCACGGCTGAGACGTGGGACAGGTGGAACTAACCGGGTGCAGACATCTGGGCTTGGCGCGCAGGGGCTGCTGCGCTGCAGGCGGCGGGCGCGGTCCGCTGCTGGGCGTTTGCTCCATCAGGTTAAACACACTTGAACTAGCAACTTAGCTCTTTTCTTAACACTCACTTAGGGCAGAAAGCAAAGGATGAAAGAAAAATAAAAAAGAAACGGGCAGAGAAAAAGAAAAGAAACCCAGCTTTCATGTTTGAAAATAATAGGGATGTTATCGTGCATACTTTGTTAAACAACACGAAAAATAACAATGTTTTCTCGATGGCTTGCCTCGGGGGCGTAGAGGAGTTTGCGTTTGTTGTTTCAGTTACAAAAAGTGGGATTCGCTCGCGTGGCGACACTCTTGCAAAGATCTGCCTTTGGCCGGGCAAAGACCCGTTGGCTGAAGCTCCTGCGACCCTAGGGACTTCCAGGAACCAGAAGGGGAGGGTGCTCCAGCCGCGTCTCACTGCCCTCTAGAAAAGTGAACTGGAAACCTGGGGGCTGAGATTTGATTTCCTTTCGTCCTCCACATCCCATCCAGGTCCTGTCACAGCCCCCACCGCACCCCCTAGCCGGCCACGTGGTTTTTAATTTCCCAGCAGAATCAACCATCGCAGCTTCACATGTGCATCTTGTATTTAACATCGGGCTTGGTTCTGTAATACCTTCGTTTCCTAGAAAGTTCTCCGGCACTCCTCTTAACCTCCTCTCTGCGAGGGTCCGGATATAGACCCCCTGGGGGTTGAGATAAAAGGAATTAACAGAAATAACGGAGGGGGGGATCGTAACTCCTTTTATTTATCTTTTAAGCCCTCTGGGGTGAGAAGGTGAAGTGTAACGTCTCAGGCAGAGGCTCCTCGTGTCCAGGGCGCTCTTCCATCCCCAGGGGACCCCGCCTCCTCTCCTGGGGGTAGAGGCCCTGTAGGTCCTGACAGCTGGGAGGGGTCTGACCCGCCAGCGCTGTCCCTGTGTCCTTTGGCCTAGGTGAAGGTCACCAGAGAGTCCTTCAAACTGGACGGAAGCAGCTTCTATAAACTTCTTGCCCGCCAGCCTAGTACGTTTCACCCCCCAGATATTTTACTTCTTTTCCGAAGGCTCTAAACCCCCATTTCTCCTTTTTCCCTAAGGACACTTACAGTTAAGGGGAAGGCACTCCTCCATCTAAACTGATAGGACCGGTGACTCACATTTACAGACCCTTGGACCCCCACGCTCAGCATGGTAAAGTGCCCGGTGCGTGTGCACCCGTGGAATGTATGAGCACACTACCTGAATTCACAGGGCAACGGGAATTGTAAAAGCACTGGGGGAAGAAAAAAAAGAAAAAGAAAGAAAACCCCACCTGCATCTTAGCCCACAAGCAGCGACAGAGTTCTCCTGTGCCCGTGTGTGTGGGCACCAGAGACTTCTCTTTTCAAAGTTGTTTTACTTCTGCGTTGTGCCATTCCTCCCTGTGCACCTCCCTGCTTCCTTTCCTCACACTTCAGGATCACACATCTGCCCCTCCTGGGACCTTGGTTCTCCCGGGACCAGGCTCTTACAGCCAAATGCCTCCAGCGTTACACAGCCCTGGAGGAGGATGGTGGGCATCCTCCGGGTCCATCCTTTGAGTTATGATTTCCTCTAGCAAAGACATTGCGAGCCATTGATGGATTCTTTGGGGTCGAAGCTTGCTATTTGCTCACTCCCATCCCCAGTTCTAGTTTTGACAATAAATGACAACAGGCACTAACGGGCATTCTCAACAAAGTTCCTTCTCTTCCCCTGCCTTTGCCAAACTCATGACCAGGACCTGCTTTTCTTTTCTCTTTCCTTTAACTTCAAGTTAAAGGAAGTATTGTGGCAGCACAGACACAGAAAAGAGGATAATTTTGTCTTATGGTGTGTGTGGCAGGATTTGCAACAGATATTAATGGGGACATAAATAGCTCATGGAAGGTATTGAATAAAAACTGTTTAATGCAAGGAGGTCGTACCAGGAGAAAATCTATACGTAGTCGGGATTGAGTCATACCTTGAACACAGCTAGCCCCTTTAGGAGTTCCCCATGTCTGCGTGCCCACTTCCTTGGCAAACCCTGTAATAAGAGCAAATTTCAGCAATGTATTTTTTAAGGGTAGAGGATGGATTTTCCCACTTCCTCCTTCTTCAGACCCCGGAGGGTTTCAGCGAGTGCGTGAAAATGGCAGCAGGCAGGCTGAGCTGCGGCAGGAGGCGGCGGGGGCGGCGGCGGGGGCGGCCGGAAGGTGACAGCCGACCTCAGGGAAGGCAGGAGCTCTTGGATATCAAATGCCCGAGACTGCCCGGACCTGGGATTCAAAGGTGAAAATGATTACTGGGTGCGAATAGACCACTGAGATATTCAAAGCGTGGCAAGAAACATTAGTATCATCCTAAAACCGAGAAAGAAACAATGATTTATTCTGCTTTCAGCCCTAAACGCAGAAGGCGCGGTAGTCTCCGCGGCAGGGGCAGCGGCGGCAGATCGCCCGAAGTTCAGGAGGACTCCCACTTTCCACTGGAGCGTCCGTCGGGAGTCCAGTCCTTCTCGGTCCTTAGTGTGGGAAAGATTTTAAAAGTCTTCCCCCCAACTCCTTGGTATCAGTGATACAGAAAATTTCCTGCAATTTATGGTGGGAAAAACAATAGTAGTAATGACACAGGCTGAGTGGTGATTCCAACGCCAAATCAATACTCTGCCTGAGTTTTCCATTCCTTTTTTTTGGAGGGGGGGGTGCGAAGTGTCTGCTCCCCTCTGACTCTCTGCGCTCGCTCCCCGCCCCCCGCCGCCCTCCCCATGGCTCCCTTTCTCCGCCTCCTCGGCGATTGCCATCTGACAAGATCTCCAAATCAAAGTGATAAATCGCTCCAAACTTTTTTTGGCGGCGCTGAGATGTTGGAGGGGCGTCTAGCGCGCATGTGCGAAGGTGTCCAAACTGACAATGCTGGAGAGATAGCGAGTGTGGATTGAGAGAAAGAGAGAGAGGGAGGGAGAGAGAGTGAAAGAAGGAAAGACAGAGTGAGTGTGTGAAAGTGTGTGCGTGCGTGCGTGTGTGTGTGTGTGTGTGTAGAGAGAGAGAGAGAGAGAGAGAGAGAGAGAGAGAGCGCGAGAGGGAGAGCAAAAGAAGGAAAAGATCCAAGAAAAAAAAAAACCCCAACCACACACCAGCGGCTGCAGGACTGGGCACAGCATGAGATCCAAAGGCAGGGCAAGGAAACTGGCCACAAGTAGGTGCAATATCCCTTTTCTATTGGCTTTCCCCCTCCTCTGCCATCTTGCATATCTGTCTCCAGCGCTCCGGGAGGGAGCGCGGGGCTGCCCCTCGCTCCGGGGCACCGAGTGGAGGGCAGGCACAGCGCAGCCCCAGCAACCTGCTGGTCTCAGCCTCCGCGCCGGGTCGCCCGCGCTCTCGCTCCTGGTTTGGGCGCCAGAGGAGCCGGGCAGCCCTTAGCTTCGCTCACCGACCAGCTGTGGCAACCCCGGGGTGGGGGTGGGGGTGGGGGCAGCCAAGACTGGGGTGGGAGGGAGGAGAGAGCGCGAGAGCAAGCGGGAAGGGGTGGGGTGGGGGGGGGAGAGGAGATGAGAGAGTCTCCCCCTCCCCTCCCCTTCCCCCCAGGCGGAGGAGAGTTGCCTCTGGCCAACCAGCTAGTCCCGGGTGTGGGAGGGGGAGCGGGGAGTGGGGGGGCGGGCTGGAGAAGAGAGCGTTTTCGATCCTCGGTTTGTGTCTGGGGTTTGGGGTGGGTGGTAGGCTCCGAGGGAGCCGCAGTGGCGGCGGCGGCGGGCGGCAGTGGTGGAGTTAGGAAAAGTTGCGAGGCGGCCGCTGGAAGTTGCGCGGGCTGGCAGGCTGCGCCGAGCTGCGGTTGCGGTAGTGGGCGCTGTGCGCTCGGCGGTGCTCTCCGGCGAGCGCGGCACGGCGGGAGGACTGGGGTGGGGAGCTGGGGGTGGGGGCTGCAGGCGCGGAGTGTGTGCGTCGGGCGCCGGCAGAGCGGAGTTACGGGCTCCGCAGAGCCGCGGGCAGGTGGGGAGACAAGAGGCTCTGCGAGCGCGTGGAAAGCGGCGCGCAGCCAGCGGCGACAGCCGCCGAGAAGGGGGCCGAAAGGGCGCTCTCCGGCCCGTGAGTTCCAGGCTGGCGGGGCGCCGAGTGACCCCCAGGGGGCGGGCTGCGGGACACTGGGCCGCAGAGAGGGCGCGGCGGACCCTCCAGCTCTCCTTCTGGACGCTGCCCGAGTCTCGGGTCATTAACCCTCCCCGGCGACTCCTGCCTGTCCGGCTGGAGCGGCCTGCGATTCGCGGGACAAGAGCGTTTGGGTTCCGGGCGGAGGCGGCGGGACCCCCATCCCCCACTCTTCTCGCGGAAGTGTTGGGTGACATCGCCCGGCACTGCCTACTGAGCCAACACTGTCCGAGATGGCATGAGCCTCCACCGGGACTGTAGGCGACAGGAATGGGTTTGTCCAAGTGCTTCTACCTCAAATCTAAGGGAACTCGGCGGTACCAAGACGTGGAGCAACCCCAAGCGGTCCAAAGCGCTTCTCCGCGAGGTGTCAGCACTCGGGGCTGGAGCTGCCTCGGTAGAGGACAGGCCGCCTTTCGCTCTCCTCTGGCTGAAAACAGAACTCAGTTCTTTTTGCTTGAGGACCAGAGGGATGAAGAGGTGCGGGGTGTGATGCGTCTCCCTGGTGTAACCCCTAGTATCCCTCCTCCCCTCCCTTGCATATTAAAACCAAGTCCGCCCCACGCCTTTCAGCCTCCGTTGTCTCCGCAGCAGCCGCGCGGAAGGAAGCCTCAGGTTCCCGCTAGGTCAGCTCGGTCTCTTTGGCGATGGCAGTGCGCGGTCTAGCCCAGCAAGAGGCTGTCACCGTAGGCTCCTTTCCAGTGCTGCGAACAGTCCTCACCCAAGCACTCCCTCACTCCCCAGTACGTTTCCTTTCGCCCCGGTCTCGGGGATCAACCTAAATGGAGGGCTCTTTGGGTCATCAGTCCATCTGTTTCTCTTTTGGATATTGTTCATTTCACTTAGCTTTGACGGTGTCAAAGCGCGCCGGTGGAACTCCTGTTTTTTTTTTTTTTTTCTGTCTGCTTTTAAATGAGGCCGGTGTCTTTATTTACATTTGAGGAAGAATAATGTACAAATGCTTGCAGGCCTGGGGTCTTCAACTGCGACTGAAGGTTAGGAGGGAGGAAGGGAGGGAGGAGGGAGAGAGAGAGAGAGATTGGGGGGAGGGCGGGAGGGACGGGCGTAAGTTGTAAAATAAAAGCCGAAGCTTCGCGCGCCCTCCTTGCTAGGTATCCGTCGAAGTGAAAGCAGAACACAAAACCCTAAGAATTTCCTTGAGCAACTTTTTCAACTACTTTAATTGCCAAGCTGTATGCTGCCGTATTATTAAAATATTCCCGCATGCACAGCCCACTGAGCATTCAGAAACCAAGCCTCTTTTCCGATCTGGTGGTAGTTGCCATTCATCCAGCGGGAGACAATGTCTTGTACCTAGAGACGCGGCCGCCGCTTTCTGATAAGTAGATACGAACTCTTACAAACTTTTCTTGCTAAGCCTCAGCTTCCCGCTCGCACTGTTCCAGCTGTTGCCACTGCGCCTGCCTTTCTCAGACAGAAGTGCTGCTTCATGCCATTCTTTAGTTACGATCTGGGTAATAAAGGACATCGTATTAAAACTCCGCAGTTTTGTATTTCGAAGCTGGTCCCTTCCCCCGCGTAGTGCGTGAGCTTCCTTCCTAACGCGTGGTGGTGACCCCTGCCGTGCAATCCGACGAGTACTTCGGCTCACTCTGCGCTGCTTTCTTTTTCTGGGTGAGCAAGAGGCAGTGTGACCAGCATGCTTTAAAAAATAAATCTACCTGTATCATTGCAAAAGTAAACACTGCAGTGGGAACAAATCGCATAGAAACAGTTGTTTTCTTGACTGCTTGTTATTTATTATTTATTTTTGTCTTGTAAATTTCTTTGGTGGCCAAGTCCTGTCGCGGTCTTGGCCACGGTGCAGGATCCCATGGACCAAGACCAGGGACCACAGACCCTGAAAGTACCCACTGAAGTCGAACTCAGAGTAAATGCACAACCCATTTCCAACTTCCAGGGCTTGTTTTTACACAGTAGTTGAAGCCGATAAATTCGTTGCCATCATGTGGGAGGTATAAACCATTTAATTAAAAAAATAAAGAAGGGAAAAGCAAGGAGGTTGACATTTGTACTGTCCAAAGGCTTGGCTTTTATTCCCACCTTTAAGAAGAGAAAAAGAAAAGCCAAGCTGATTCTGGCAGCTCTGGGAGGCTCCCAGCCGTTTTCTTGGGCAGCAGGATAGCACCTGGACCATGCCAGACATGCCAGTTCGAACTGTTTTCCTCCTCGTGTTGGGAAGGAAGTGAGGTTGGGTCTGCCCGGCTTGCCTAGAGCCTGAAACACCGAAGGAACCCCCCAACCCCACCCCACTTGCCTAAAGTGATACCCGGTAGGGTTTCAATTACAGCAATGAACGAGTTGCAACCAGTAACCCCCCTTAGCTACCGGCTCCCCAGAAGAGTCATAAAGACCCAGAAGGCGATGCGATTAGCAAGAGCCCGGCGAGGGGGCACTTGTTACTTGTACACTTGATCTCTGTTTACAAAGAGGCTCTGAAGTAGGTAAGGCAGATGCCGACCCTCCCTCAGGTGCTTAAAGCCTCACCTTAGCAGCCCAGCACCTAAAATAATAAAGGCAAGGCGCACCCACCGGGTTCCAGCCTGCACTCCTGTGCCCACCTAAAAACAACCCAGACTACAATACAAAGCCGTGTTTAAAACTATTTTTTATTTGTTTATTTCAGACTGCTTTTGAGGAGGAAAAGCGCTTGCCCCGCGGAGGCAGAACCCCTTCTAGGAAGGCGGTTTATTTGCCATTACTTGACCATTACCCTGGCTTAGGGCTTCTTTATTGCATTTGGCACTTGGAATGCAGTCTCCCTGCAGCATTTCTGTGTGTTTCGCTGGGAAAAAAAATCTGTGTTTAGGGGAAGGTTAATAACCCTTTTCATTCCCCCCTCATCCTCAACACTGTGGAAGGAGACGCTTCATTAGCGGCAGAGGCGGGAAGGATGGAAAGTAAGGCCCCCTTTCCAGGTTTTTACTGGGGGGGGGGGACTGGGCAGTCGCAGGGCTTGGCGACCGTGTGTGTGTGAGTGTGTCCTTTGCGGGGTAGCCCCGTTCCCCGCCTTTCTGCGCAGAGGCCTCTCTCTACCACCCGGGCCGGGCCTCTCTGCGGACAGACATTCAACACGTAGGTCGCTGATCGGAGAGAAATGAGTGCGTCATGGAACGAAATTTTTGCTTTCCTCTTTTTCTCTTAGCCTGAAGGTAATAACTCTGTATGCAGTTTCCCTTTAAACATCCTACAGTTTGTAGTTTATTTTATTTCAGTTTTGTAAGTTGGGGCCAGGTTATCCGACGCTGCAGATGTGGCCGGGACAGGAAGGCCACAGCTGAGGACGCCCGGTTCGGTCCCCCCAGGGCCAGGGGGCGGGGGCAGAGAAGGGCCAGCGGGAGCCGACTTGCGCCCCCGGCGCGCGGGCCTCTTGGTGCCCTCCCTCCCCGCACCTCCTCTGCTTTGTTTCTGCTCGAAGTGGGCCCTAAAGTGGAGAAACTTGACTTGTCATGCCCTGGCCAACGGCTCCTACTCTATTCCCAAGGTACTCAGCGCCTGGCAGGACCCTATTCCCAAGAGTGGGCACACCCTCCCACCCCTCATCTCAAAGCCGCCCGGTGTGGGGGGAAGTGGGCCCTGATGAGGAGTGGGGTGGAGCTCGGCAGCCTTATTGAGGAGGGGGGCAGAGCGCACCAGGGCGGCCCCCCACGCCTCCTCCCTCCAGCTGCTCAGCTCCTGGCTCTCAGCTCGGGCCAGCACTCTTCTTCCCTCTGGAACCTCAGAGGGGCTGCGAGCCGGCGCTCCCCTTCCCTCGCAGCGGGTTTGCATCGACTGCGTGCACGCACGTACCCAGAGGCGCTCTCACACGCACGCGTCTGGGGTTCAGGAACGCAGGTGTGGAGGGCAGGCACACCTCACTCATTCACCGACCCCGCGTCACGGGCGGGGCAGTGAGGGGCTGCGGAGCGGTGGGGAGGCGGTCACACCCACGTCAGGCACGTTTTTCCGGAGGTGAACCCTCCTCGGCTGGAGGCCGCTGCTCTAGGCACTTTCTAAAAGGGTCTGTTGGGTCTGCTTTTCTTCTCGGCTGGGCTGCCCAGTATGCACCCTGCGTTCCCTCCCCACTCCATTTGCCATGGTCCTCTTTCTAAAATTAGGTTTCCTCCTTCCCACTCTTCTGGCCTACCAGGGAATTCTCAAGGAAATTGGCTGTGTAGTGAGAACAAGTGTGAGGAAGAGGATAAAAGGAACAGAAAACAAGAGAGGAAGAAAGAGAGAATCAGTGTGCTTTCCCCTCATCCCCAGGTCACACGCAGATTGGGATTATTTTCTGCCCAGTCAATGAAAAAAGTATAATCCTTGTTAATTACCTTTGCTTACATGCCATACAAGAAACTCCAGAGCTGCTTCTACATAAGGAAGAAACTGTATACAAAACTCTTTCAAAAGTGTGACATATTGCTCTAGTTCAGCACTAAAAAGCTAAACACACTTGCCCTCCTTTGAAGTGCCCAGGCTAGGGCAGCGTATTTGAGTGCGGTGCAGATACTGCTGTGGGTATAACTAATGGCCTCTACCTATTTAGCTCAAGTGGGAGGAGAGAAAGGCCTGAATTCCTTGTCCAATGGGTCCCTCTGGAGACTGAGCTCTGGCTCCTGGCCAGTTCTGTACAATGTCAACATTGAATATTTGAATTCCCAGACTCTCTTTAACAAGTTTCTAAATAAATAAACTCATTGTATGTCTGTGTTTAAAATTATTTCACCTTTCATAAAAGCTACAGCATCTTATTACATTGGCCTTGCAAGCTGATTTTTAGAAAAATAAACAAACAAACAGAGCTTGTGGCCTTTTAATAGGGAAACCTTCACAATATGTGTGCTCTGCAAAAATGTTCTCTCACGTGTGGCTGGGTTGGTTCTATCGAGAGGGATCTTGGGCTGTTCTGTGTGATGTGCTAATGAATTATAATTAAAAAAGCCAAGCTAAGTTCAGAAAGTCAGTGAAATATTAATCACATCTAAAGGGAAACCTGACTGTGTAGCTGTAGTGTCTTTAGAAACATGATAATTTTGCTGGTTGTGTCCTACAGGAAACGGCTTACCGATATGTCCCACCTGGGTGTCTATAGACTCCCCAGTCCACAGGTATTGGCTGGTACAGACTTCTGCCCAGGTGATGTTTTGTTTCTGGGCATTCTTTTCTTTATCTGTGTCTGTCTTTGTATGTTGGAAGGTGTAGATACACAGATGTTATTCTCATATTTCAGTTTGGTTTTGAAAGGGACTGCATGGATCCTGTTTACTAATCTCTCAGCATTTGAATATCCATGACATTTTTATGCAGATAAGAACATACTTGTTCTAAGAAGTGTACACAATTAAAAAAAAAAAAGGCAAGTTCTAGTCCTCTTGAAAGTGTGGACCCCATCTGGAGTTGTTAGGAAAGAAAGTGGAATTCACTCTAATTTACGTGTATAAAGTACAACATTATTAAAAAGAATGGGATTTGAAAGGGCACATAGCAAAATCCAAAACATTTAGCTGGTAACGCAGAGAGCTCAAAGCCAAGAAAAAAATACCACCAACCCATGCAAAACCCAAAATAGATTACAATGACCTCAGCCATTTTCATTTTCAAAAATAATAGCCATGATTAAAATGGGGGGAGTGTTTTACTTGGAACCATATTCTTCTGCATTATTATAAAAGCTGTTTTGTGGTTAAAGAACTGTTTCATTATAGAAAAAAGCAAGTGCATTTTTTAATCAAATTCCTCACCCTTCAAAAGCTCTCATTCTTGAGTTACGTCTTATTTTGATTTTAATTATTATTCTTATTCATTAGCAACCTTGCTCTTGGCTTGTATATTTGCCAAATCCTTGACTACTAACTTTTAAAACAATTCCAAAGGAGAAATTTTATTTAGAAAAATATTTTATTAATTCCCTTAGCAGACACCTGCCTGGGGGTCACTGACCGTATCACAGGAAGAGCTAAAGCTTTCTTAATCTGTTCAAGAACCAGGAACTAATTTTGTATTTTAGGGCTGTTCAGATTATGGCATTTTATGCAAGTCCTTGTGCATAGCACTTGGTGGGCTTTGGCAATGGGTAGGCTTATGAAACAAATGTCAATGAGATCCTTGCTCTCGTGAGCATTACAAACATGCTCATCAGTGTTGGAATCTGAGTGTGGTCCTTGATTGAATAGCTGGGTCATCATCAAGTTATTGAATGTCTCTGAGCCTCCTCATCTTTACTTGTAAAACGGGAGTAATAGTACAATCCTTCTTGGGCTGCTCTGAAGGTTGAACAGGATACATGTTTGCAAAGGATCTAACTCACAAATGTTAACCCCATAAATCATAGTCATTTCCCTTCCAATATATCAGTTAAATTTTCTGAAGAGAAAATTTTTAGACATTTGTATCCTCTCTGTTCTGTTTTTGCCCAGTTTATGTTTGCAAGTATTTGCATGTATAGATTCATTTTGTATGTCTTAATGAGTCATGCCCTCAGGATAACTGAAGTCATGTCTAAATTTAGATATATCAAAACTGTCCATCCAAACCGAAATAGGCTAAATTTATCCTGAAAACTCGAGAATCTTTGCCCCTTTTGGGGCTGGAAGGAGAGGGCACTATGTAAGTAAGAACACTTTTTTATTTTTTGGTGGTTCCCTGGCTGGGAATCAAACCCAGGCCACAGCGTTGAGAGTGCTGAGGCCTAGTCACTACACCACCAGGGAATCCCATATGTAAATAAAGTGATAGAAATTTCAACTTTGCTCCACATATTTTACCATTCTATGCACACAGCCTAAAGTTAGTTGTGCATACTCTCCAATTGTCATTAGATCATGATCCCTTGTGTATGAAAATTTTACTTTTAATGAAATGAGTTTTGTGAGTGACTTTACTACCCTAGCTGAGTTGCTTTTCTCTAAATGAGGAGACTGGACTAGAGTAGAGCTTGTAAATGCAAATGCTTTCAGGAATTGGCAGGTACAGTAAATGATTGGGCATGGTGGGCATAACCACTAAATTCTTTCTTATTTTTTGACACCCAGCCTTTGTATTCCAGAACAAGAGGGAGTGGTGGGGACCATGGCAAACTGGGAGTTCAAGCTCTTTTAAAAGTGGCAGCTGTTTCTCAGCTCCAGCTCTCTGCTGCCATTGGGCAAAGCAGCCCAGTGCTGCTAGGTCTTTAGTTTTTAAGAGAAGTCACACATCTGGATTGTTTTGTGAATTTTTTTCTATTGTAAAATGTTGATTCAATTTAAGAGATAAGAAAAATAAGAACAACAAACAACATTGTGCAGGCCCAACCAAACACCTGTCTGTCTTGTATATGAGGTCAGATAATTAATTTCACTAACTCCTCCTAGAAAAAGCGCTACATACCTCATTTCTGACTATCACTATGGTCACCTTCGAAGTACTCCCCTTGGGAAGCTATGCACCAAGACTAGAGCCTAGTCCACCCTTCAAAGCAATTTTGGAACTCTTTTTCTGGAATGGCCATCAGAGCTGTCATTGTATTCAAAATGTGACGATTAAGTTCATGAATTTGCCACCATGTGCTTACTAGCATTATGACACTTTACCAAGTAGTTTGTACAGTGCTGCCAAGGTAAGCACATGGTGGCAAGTTTGGGGACTTAATTGTCACATTTTGGTTATGATGGCAGCTTTGATGGCCATTCCAGAAAAAGAGTTCCACAATTGCTTTGAAGGGTGAACTAGGCACTGGCATCGGTGCCTAGCTTCCCAAGGGGAGTACTTTGGAGGTGACCATAGTGATAGTCAGCAATGAGGTACGTAGCGCTTTTTCTAGGATGAGTTCACAACATTAATTGTCCGACCTCATAGCTCATGGACTCTGGGTGTGCAGCGTCTAGATTAGACTATTTTCAAGGGTCCTTCAAAGTTCCAACATTTTGCGATATCCCCAAGCCTTCCTAAATATTACCTTGTATTTTTAAGATCTATATCTTTCTCCTCCACCCCAAAGTGTGTGTGTGTGTGTGTGTGTGTGTGTGTGTGTGTGTGTGTGAGTGTGTGTGTTTTGATAGGTGGAAGTACTTATTATAGAATCTGATGTCTGGCCATTTATCTGGAAAAAAGTCTTTCCTGGCCATGTTGTGTCTTTCTTTCCCTTCAAGCTGCTTCATCATTAATTGGTTTAAGAAAATAAACTGAAACACTCACTCCCCCTCACATAGCCACTGCCCACCATTCTTTCTAATTTTTTACTCAACACAGTTCTTTGATTTGTGGGCTAGGGGTTGGCAGTAAATCATTAGGAGACAGGTCTCTGTGGTTTTTCACAGTGGGAGAAGAAGTCATTTGGCTACTGTGAGTGTAAGAGAGGAAAAGTTCATCCCTGCCCCTTAGGAGGGTCCAGATGTCCTGTCCTATACAGCTGTAACTGAAGAACCCAACTGATTTTTAAGACATAAACCTAAGATGGAGAAATGATTCTTTGAGGGATGAATGTATTATTTGACAAGAGTGACACTTCTTGCAAGAAGGTTATGTATGTTCAGAGAACATTTGAAAATAAACATACATTGTTCTGTTTATTATTATGAGTTGTACTGCTAGCAGAAGTGGTAGGTGAATAACAGGTAAAATTAAGTCCTGAAGACTAAAACGACAGGGTATGGTGATGGAATATCAATACAATGAGCACTCCCAATAAAGTCTGAAGAGCTTCATAATACCTAAATTAATACTACAGTCAAAGACTGGTCAATAAATACGTATTACTATTAGTTGACGTTGTTAGAAAAATCATCAGGTAATGGACTGTGTATAGAGGAGGATTTAGAGTAGTGATGAGCCATGCTTATAAGCATTATCAATGGGTTATCCAATACCTAGCTCCCAAGTTTTACACCTGACACTGAACCCCAAATTCCTCAAGAGCCAGGCTAAGGAACCCCAAATTCCTTAGCCTGACTCTTGAGTCAGAAGAATGTGGTGGTTCTGAGCCCAGGTTCTCAGATTTGCCTGGGCTGGAATCTTGGCTCCACTATTTACCAGACGGGTAAAATGGGCAAGCCACTTAATCTTTCTGTGCCTCAGTTTCCTTACTTATAGACTAAGATACCTCATGTGAAGATTTGATGAACTAATGCTAAAGTGCCTTAAATATAGTGAGAGCTCAATGTATGTTCGTTATTATTTTGTTAACACTGCAGACTTATTTGTCTGCCTACCCAAGACTGGTCCATTCAGCCTAATTTGTTTATTTATTCTTCTCTTCTCACTTTCTTGCCAACCTAGGCTTGTTTTTCCGTCTTCCAACTTTTGGCCACCATGTTGCCCTAGTTAAGTCTACTCATACTGTACTTAGACCATCAAACTCTAACTCCTTTAAGATTTAGTTTCAAACCTTTCCTTCTTCATGGGGTTCATTCTCGTTATTCCTGGAGATACGGTTTCTGTCTTTTCATTTCAATAGTATGGAATTATTTTTACCTACTAACATTTTGGCATTTTACTATAAATATATAAATAAGATACATACGGGGACTGCCCAGAAAGTATCCAGCCATATAATATGAAAAATAGAGGCATTTGTGGCTGGATTTTTTTCCAGACAGCATGTGTGTGCGTGTGTATGTGTGTGTATACATGTGCATATATGTATTATTTTTCTAACTAAACTGTAAAACTCTGGGAGAGCCAATTTTTGTACAGTGCCTGGCTCTATGCTTTGCACATTGCAGATATCAGTACTATTAGGTGATGGTGGTTACCTATGGGTTTAGATGGATTATGTGAACCCCTTTAATTTCTTTGCCTGTAAAACCTGCACAGTCAGGTAATGTCAGCACTAGAACTCTGGGGTAGCTGACACTGTAATTGCATACTAAATCCACAATTGGTCTATTTTGACATCGATAAACCACCTGGAAAGCACATTTAGAAAGTAGAGTATTATTCCTAATTTTCACCAATAGTGCTTCTCATTTTGTCAGTGCAGGTATAACCCATGGCTTCTCACCTACATTACAAATTTTTATTGCTTTACACTTGATCTTAAGGCTCCTGGAAACTGTATGGGACCTGACTTTGGAGACTGTCTGTGGAGTCAAGGTAGTGATGGTGAAGCAGTTTGTGAACTCATGCAATTCCTAGGGATTTGGGACTAGTCAGCTTCACAAAAGTCATCAGAAAATAAGGTTTTACATAAATTCTAACCCCAAGTTAGGCTGCATTAATGTAGTATAGCAACAAGAATTTTGCTGTATAATTTAATGTCTATTTATAATTAAACAATTTAAGACTGACAGATAATGATGTTGCATTGGATCTTGTTGTACTGATTAAATTGACCCCACTCACCTAATGGGTTCACCTTAATTCAAATGCAACCATGACTTCTTTCTCCTACACTCCATTGCTCACTGCCTGTGACCCCATTTCACAAATCTCTCATTTCTATGGAGAAAGCAGAGTTTTTTTGTGCCTTGGACTACTGTCCTCAAGCCCTAAAGGATTGCAGAGTCTTGGGTCTCGGATACCTGCAAGAATATGATGCAAGGTAAGGAGCTTCTCTCCAGAAAATGCAAATATGCATAAAAGTTCTCATACAATTTCAGTGATTCCCATATGGACTGAATTCCAGTCGTAGATATTATAGTGGTTCACTATGCGTTCAGACTTGATTCACCCTAGTATGGTATTCATATAATGCCTTAAAGTCTTCATCAATCTTTTTTTCATTATCTTAGAAACATGATCTTTTTCTGATTACAAAACTTATACATACTTGTTCTAACAATTTAAAAACTGCAAGTTCTTTGTCACCCACTCTTTTTTTTTCTTGTCACACACTCCCTGCAGATAACTACTAGTTATTGTTTAGTGCAAAGTCCCGCAGACATCCCCCATGCATCTGTTAGTACATACATGTATATAGCTTCATAACTTTTTACAGCCACTTGCTTTTTTCTTTCTCAGAACTTAATAATACACCTCAGACATCTGCCCTCCCCCCCTCCCCCCCCCCCCCAGTATGAAACAATCTAACTCATTCGTTTAAAGGCAGCAGATCTTTCATTGTTTGGATATAACACATTTTATGGAACCAGGTCCCTATGGATGACATTAGGGTCGTTTTCAGATTTCAGAACAGAACAGACAGAGAAGTTCCCCAAACCGGACTCGAAAGGGAAAATGAAAGTGAAGCGTATAATTAAAGGAAGCTCACAGTTCAGGGTGAAGTGTGCTGGCCTCTGAGCAGTGGGCACAGCGGGGCTTTGGGGAGGTCAGAGAGGGTTGCCTCACCCTGTCAGGACAGATTAGGTTTCCAAGCATCTTTAGCCCTTGGAGAACCAAGGGTAGAAGTCCAGAGCTAAGGTACATCTTTATAAGGTCCATAGTGATGTATCTGTGATAGTTCAAGCTTACTGGATTGTTCTGGACCTCATATTTATGCCCCATTTCCATTTTCTCCTGCTGCTCAGAACAGGCTGTAGCTGAAATCAGTCTATATAGCCTTAACTGGATAAAGATAAGTAAGTTGTCAGGGTTTTAGATCTCGAGTTTTGTTTTGTTTTTCTAAATTGTGACCTCTTTGAGTGATACATCATTCTCATACTACCCTATCCTATATATACTCATATACCTTAAGCTGACTGTTGTAACCAGATAAATGCAGAAAGTTATTGGAAACCAATCAAAAAGTTTTTGACATTTTTAAAAAAGTTACCAACAGTAATCTTTAACCTATGAATTGGAAGGACCACCTTTATAGGAAAATGTTTTTCACTGGATAAACAGGCTATGGGAAAATTTTTATAATGGAAACTATCTTGTACTTTTAACTATAGCGTCAGAAATATGACAGGATAATGTTACATGCTAAAGCCCATCAGATGAAAAATCCCAGTTTTTGATTATAAGTTAGAAACCAGGATAGAGAGACTTCTGAAAAGTGGTTTTCTTTGGCAATGATGTTGTTGTTTAAATATAAAAAATTCAGAAAAAAATTAGTTCAGCCCATTCTTTTACACAGAAGTTTACAAAAAATTGAATAGCTGGATTTTGTTTCTAGTGGGAACAACTTTGTTTATTAAAGCTCATTAGATTATATTAGATTAAAAACACACTAGACGTTTTAGATTGGATTTGAGAAGGTACCACTCAAAGAATAAAAAATTCAGTCATATAAATCTTTTTAAGAATTAATTTACTTTGTGATTTTGATTCCTTGGAGTATAGTATTTGTTCTAAATGTCTGTATTTTTTTGTGTTTGCATAAAGGTTATTCCTTAGGGCATTACTCTTGTTAATGTTTTCAAAGTATATTTTAAATGAGATCAATCAAATTGAGTCAATAAATAGTTACCGAGTGCCTAGTAAGTATAAGAAATGATGAACAAAATCCTAGAAACATTCACTTTCCCGAATATGTTGAGTGTCGGCATTTGACAGACATACATATACTCCTGACATTCGTTTATTAATTGAGACAAAGATCACCATGTGCCTGTTGCTGGCTACCAATGCCTACAAAATGTTTTTGTGAGCTTAGAATACTGAATCCCATGCCTGACTCTTCAAATATTTTGTTAACATTGTGAAGCCATATACCCAACAAGCTACAGTGCCATTCTAAGTGTTTGGGGTCTTCCACCTGAAAATAATACCATACTTCATTCTCTTAATACCTGTCAGATGTGGAGGTCATTGCCTGCCTCACTAAATACTTGTGCATTAAAGCTGATATGATTTTTATTCAAGATACCTAAAAATAAAACCAGGCCCTTTAGAAATACTTACTTGGTGACTATTACCCATCCATTCATTCAACAGCTATTTTTTGAGTGGCTACAATTCTAGGTCGAGGGAAAGCAACAGGTCACACACAGACAAGGCCCCTGCATACATGAACTCCCATTCTGGGTGAAATAAATGCATATGGTCTTATACTTTCAGATGTTGACTTGTGATATGAAGGAGATAAAGCAGGGTGACTTGCTAGAGACCACCCATGCACCTAGGGACCTTATTTTAGAAGGGTGGTTAGAGTGACCTCTCTGAAGAGATGACGTTTGAACAGAGAACTAAATAAGGAGAATGTTTAAGTGTTTGAAGTGTGGTGCACTGAAACTTAGAGAATAGCAAGCATATTCAACTTGCTTCATTCTCCAACTTAGGGCAGAAGCAGAAAAAGTGTGCAAGTATTGTATTTTTTTTCGTTTGTTGAATGCATTTATAGATACCACATGTACATTTAGCTAGCTGGCTCCACAACCTAGGAGCCAGCACAGACGTGTTTGTGTATCTTCCTTTAAAGATGGAGGGAGTTTTGTGTTTAATCTGTAAATACTAGGTTAGTGGCAGCATCAGAGAGCTTATTAGGTTTCTGGGTCCATAATTCAGTCCAGTTACTCAATATTTATTGAATATATACTCAACAGCCCAAGCCAAGCACTGTGTTGGGCACTGATTATACAAAGGGAAATAAATTATGTTTCCTGCCCTTGAGGAACTTAGAGGCTATTGGGAGAGACAGATATGTGAACGGAGGGTTTTAGTACAGTGGGGTAAGTGCAAGAGCAAGGGCAACAGATCTACTGTTGAGGCACTATGATCTCACAGTAGTATGTGACCATTAGCATACCGTCTTTTCACGTCTATTCTTGCATAAACCTCTTTGACCTATGTCCTTCTATGCTCAGAAAAAAATATATGTTGCAAAGTTGAGGGTTAAGAGTTTGCACGTGTTTAATCCATTTTAGGACATAGTTCTAAAACCTTCAGATGCCTAGTATGAAGGACATTTGTGTCTTAGATGGACCATTAAATGCTTCCCATAAGGAAGTTCTTTTTATAGAGGATCTCAAAGAGTTTCCCCCAACTCCTTGCCACTTGCAGCTTTGTCTGAGAGCAAAGGTCTGATCAAAATGCTCAATCTGAAATGTGTATGTTTTCAAAAGGTATATCTTGCTTTTAGGCTCAGTTTTTTATTCATTAGAAGACAGTGCTACCCAAAGACTGACATGAACTTGTATCTCAGTCTGGAGTGTGATTTTGTCTTTCGTAAAACAGAAATAAGAATCAAAAGCACTCCTCTCTCTTCCAATTCTCTTTGCCAACCATCTTGCTATGCTGTGCGTATGTGTCCAAGCCAATGTTCCAGCCACTAGGCTTGGCACTGAAATTGTTGCATTCAACATCATTACTGCTGGGCACAGTTTGAAATCCTGAGCAAACTCCCCAGTTGCTTAAATGCTTAGGATGCTAGGGATTTAAACATCCTGATAAGGATATTCAATATTAAAACACCAGCATAGATTTCATTTGATCCATGAAGCGACGTTGTGTCTTTGTTTCTTTGACCTAAAAATACTGGGTAGATGGACCTGAAGAAGATAGGAAATGTCACGGTAAAAAACATTATGCATCTAGGGCTTTCAAAGGACTGGAGATCTGCATATCAGATCTCTTTCTGCCCTTGAGTGATGGTAGTAATCTCAGTCACCAAAGTTTCACCCTCAAGAAAAGAAAATACTCTGATACCTAAAACAATGAGCTGCACCTTAAGAAACCTTCCAAGTGAATCCGTGGGGGTGGCCGGGGCTTGTGGAATGCGACCATTATTTGCTTCCTTCTGTCACTCTTGGTATGACTTGCCTCATCATATTGTAATGTCTCATTTTCTAGACTTGACAATTAATAATAACTTTCCTAAGAGGAAAACTGCTCTCTGTAGTGATTTTAATCCTATCTACCTTGAAGATGGACTTTTAGTTTTTCTTAGATGTGATAATCTCAGAAGTTTGGTATATTTTGGGCACCGTGGGCATGCTTTCTGGTGGGTGCTGCTGCCCGGCGTGTCAGGACTTAGTCTGAGTCCCAACTTTGCTACTTATCAATCTGGTGTCCTTGGGCAGGGCACTAAACCTCTGAGCTCAATGTCTTCAAATATAAGATAGGAACAATGACTACCTGTCTCCAGACTGGTATTATTAAAATAAAATGGCATATGTGTAAACTCTTATAAGCTGTAAAGAGCTGTGTAAATTTGATGTGCTTTTAAAAGTTCTGGAAATTATGTAATATTAAAAATGCTAGGGAGGGATTAACAGTGTAGATGCTGGAGACACATCATTTAGGCTAAAGTCTGGGCTCTACTACCACCTGGCTCTGTGGCCATGTACAAGCTACTTAGCGGCTCTGCCTCAGTTTCTTCATTTGTAAAATGGAAATAATTTATAACAACAATAACTGGTAGTACTAATCAAGATTAGGTAGTGTTAATGCTTTATTGAGGTTACTTCTCACACCTCTGTGAAGTGGGGGATATTGTTATCTTGGTTTAGAGAAAGGACACTGGTGGCAGATTAGTCATTGGCCTTAGGCCTCTCAGTTTCAAGTGCAGAGCTGGATCCAGACCGTTCTGCTTTACAGCAAAGCCCAGCGACTTAATCAGAACGTTCCACTGCCTTACTTCCTTCATCCAGCAATAAAAGTGGAACATTGCATTGCCTGAGCATTCCAGCGCTCATAAAAGGTAATATAATTTTGGATAGAGGATACCTTAAGTTAAAGAAATGATTTCATCCAACTCTTAGTGAAGAGGGATTTTGCTGCAGTTTATATGAGTAATCTCTTTATGACGAGGGCTGGTTGTCTGCGTGTCTTCTATTTTCTTTCCAGGTTATCTGCAGTGCGGTTCCACCCCTTGATGTTTTTAGTTTAATTTAGGGAATTCTACAACTTTTTTGTTGAATGAATGACTTAGGAGAGACTTGATTACTTCATTGCCTGAAATCGCAAGCTAATTGTATGTGACAACTTACCAGTGCATGGTGCTGGGTTCAGATTCCAATTTTGTAAATAATGCACTGTGACCGTAAACCTGCCTGAGGGCCTCCACGTATTCTTAAGGCAAGGAAAGCAGGGCACAACGTTCTGGCTCTTTCCTTTGGGCACAACATCTGAAACCGAATCCTGTTCACCCATCCTCAATTTTGTTTTACTCTCCAAATCACCTACACCTTGCAACAAAGTATTTGGCTAGTTGCATAATTAGATAATCAGTGAAATGTAAATAAGGGGAGGGTTAATGAATTCTCAGATCTCGTCTTTTTTATTTGTTTGTTTGTTTGTTTTTTATTTTGGGGAAGAGAACAGTAGACAAGAGAAGATACAGTGACTAAAATATGGCTGCATAGAATCACTTGGAGAGCTTAAATATACAAGTGCTTGGGATCTACTCCAAACCAATGAAATCGTGATTTCTGGGGGTGGGGTTCAGGCAGTGGAAAGCAATGAGTCCTGGATCTAAGAAACTGGGAAGAAGGAGGTCATTTTGATTAAAGAATTAGGGAGATAGCAGGGTGGCTCCACATGCTACGTTTGGAGGTGATTCTAGGGTTATATACCCTTTAAAATATGGTTATATACCTTTTTAGTTTTTACAGGTACAAGTTGGAAGTTGGAAATACTTTCTTAGCACATAGCTCCATAAACTTGCTTTCTACCTATGATTTCTGGCCTTTGCAGCAGTAATAGGTGAGAGATTTTAGTATGAAAAGTCAATGTTGGAAAGACTTCATCACAGAGAGTGGATGATCCTTTTTGTGTCCAGGAGCTCTGACATCTTTTTGACCATTTTCATTTGGTCGCCATTTCTAAGGAGACAATAATGTTTTTCAGGTTAAAAAACATAACAAAAAACAACCCAAATAAAGACAGAATTAGCAGCTGCTTTGTGAGAGAGCACTTCCATATTGCTAGTTGCTTTTGCCTTTTAGTTTTCTAGGATCCCAGACACAAATGCTTCTGTCAACCTTTCCATGTGAAGGGAGCATTGGGAGTACTAGAGGAGGCATTGGGGGAAACAGAAAAAGAATTGTAAAAAAATTAGATGTCTTTACCCAGAAATGTTAAAAAGCAGAACAGTAGGTTTTCAGGTGGGGCTTGTGCTTATTTTAGGAAGTTTGGATGTTCAATGCCAGTGACCCTTATGCCTGGCTGGTTTTAATACCATCAGTCACTCACTTCCATATACACGAAGATTTATTAAATAAACACATTTGATGTTGGATGTTTAGTTGCACCTGAGTGCACTTGCTCAATGTGCCCTATGCTTCTAGAGGTTTTGTTGAGCTCAGTGAGATGGACACCAAAACACCATGTTAAGGAAGACAGACGTTTGTGTGCATTTATAGGGAGGGAGAATGGTTGTACTGAAAGACAAGAATTAAACCAGTGAAAAGGTGTGAGTGTGTCTTTATAAAAATGTGTGCTTGTGTATATCTTTGGATACTTGATGAGCCCTCCTTCAGTTTTAGCTTAAGTTGTATGTTTCAAAATTATTAACTGTGTTGCACAAGTCCTGTGAGGAATTTCATTTGGGTTCTGCAGAGTATTTCAATGATAATTATTCTAATAGCCCCTTTATTTTTTTTCTTTGACAATGATTACTTGCATTTTATAATTTTTAGAACTTTCTTCAAACCAGATATAATGGGATAAGTTTGTTCAGTAGTTTAAAAGAGAGATTAAGCCATGTTTTCATAAGAACTTTTGAATGTTTATTTTGATTACAATGCCGGAGTAAGATGAAAAATGTAAAATACAAAATTCCAGGAACTGAGAGCATAATTTTATAGCCTCAGGAGTGGAGCTATAGAATCACAAATATTTGAGACAGTCTGTGTATATTAAGAGCATTATAAGCTGCAGTGCAAGGGGAGGTTTGCAGCAAGCTTTACAGTCAGCTAGAGAAAATAGAACAATTCTATTCTGCAGCTGAGGCTTGAAATAAGGAAACTGAGAGCAAGTTTTTCCAGGCCACCCATATGAAAGCGGTGGCACTGGGAAGAGATTTCTTAGTTACCAGACTGCATGTTTCCTTTTCTATCAGAGGAAGTGTTGTGACTTATTTTATGGGAGTGGAGCATCTCTTGTAGAGGGGCGTCTTCTTCATGGCCGTGCAGAAATGATTCATTTCATTCCCACTGTGGTAAATACTATTTCTGCTATCATGCTCTGTACATGCCATTGGGATAAAATAGGAGGCTGTATTCTAAAAGATAGGTCCAGGATGCAAAACTCACTGGACATGAAGGCTGGAGGCCCGGTCAGAGTTGTCATGGTGCGCTCAGTTAATGTGTATGAAGCTTCTATTTGGTGAGTGATTTTGCATGAAGGATTCTCTTAGTGATTTCATGTGCGACCTATTTCTCCCTTATGCAGCTTCTGTTTTGAGAGTAAGCAGAAGGAAGTAGTAGCAGTAACAAAATTGGTTTTTGCTCATTCACACTTTTATGCTGTTTGGATTATGGGAGTAGTGAGGTGGGAGACAGGCTGGCAGAGGCAAGGATGTGGAAGAAAAACAGTCATGTAGGAGAGGATGTACAAGGAGGAGCAACCACCGGGTGTGCTTGTGAAAGGGTTTGTTTGGAAAACACAGTGCTAATCATTCAATATTTAAACATTAATATTTGGGGATTCTCACCTCCCTGTTAGTAGTTCTGTGAAAAGGAAGTTTAGCAAAATCAGATTGATGACTGATGTAATTCAATTAGACTCTGGCTTCATAAATATGCAATGTTATTTGAATGAGATCATTAGATTTCCTGAGAAAAGCAGCAATTTGGTTTGCTTCGGAGTTGGTTGCAGACATTTCCACCGTGGTCTGTAAGTGGATAAAATAATTTGGTAATTTAAAAATTAGAAGAAAAGCTAAATTTGATTAACCAATTACAGTAGCTATTTGTAGATATTGCTTGCTCTCTTTTGTAGCTGCTTCTCCTCCCCAGTTTTGCGATTGCAGACACTTTGAAAGATGCTATTAGGTTTATGGCTCCCTGGTAATTTCACACTGCCCTGAATCCTTGGCTAGCACATCCAGAACAGACTATTAAGACTTTCTAACAATATTAAAATCAGTCAGTTGACTAAAGAGACTCAATGGTTTTTTTTTTGGTAGGTCAGCAGGGTGAGGTAGGATGCGTGTGAGAGAACTTTTTTGTAAAGCCTTTGTTTTGAATAAGATTCTGGCCAGGGAACATACCTGAGACCACGTGAATCTGTGGGCTTCCTCTCTGCGGTAATTCTGCAACGTGGGGCACACTGCACCCCCTCCATAGTGGTGACGGGTCCCAGGGTCAGCCCTTCTCGCTTCTCTCAACTCCTCTTTGCTTCTGACCAACCTTCTCTCCTTTCCACTCCTTCTTTTGTTGTTGTCCTTAGTTGGCGCAAGAACATACTTTAGAGTTGGTGAATTTGCAGTTTCCTTAACATTTCATCAGTTATTAGACTATTTTAAAATCCCATTTACAAACATTTCCCTGCTCCCTTGTCTTCCCTCCGCATTGGAAATGGATAAAGCGAAGTTGTAATTTTCACGCCTACCTCCCGTCACCATCTGCACCGCCCTCTCTTCTCGGGAGCCATTCCGCCTGATTCCTTGCTGAAATGAAATGCATGATTAATAAGTGGGAAGGCCCTTACTTGTGATTGATAACTACTTTTAGAAACACTGTCATTTGCAATTCATTAAATGCCTTATTCGCCATTTATATTTACTGAAAATTGATACTCTATGTATTAGTTCTTTCTCAATGACAGATCACTGGAAAATGTATAATTAAAAGAGAGCTTAATTCCAATTTGTCTTCATTTCTCCTTGAAATAATTTTATAGCTGTCATCTGGACCTTCTCCATTCCAGTGTGTTCCCCTCTAGCTCTTCCCACCATTGTTCTCTCTTATCTCTGAGTTTCTTTCTTCATGGCAATGCCATATTGTCATTGGACTCAAATTCAAATTCTCTGCCACTTGCTGTTGAGACTTTGGACAAATTCTTAACTCCCCCCCCCATTCAGTTTTTTCACCTATAAAGTGGGAGTGAGAATACTTATTTTGCACAATTGGCATGAGATTCAAATGAGATAAATACTGGAAAGTTCCTTGTTAGCTGGAAAATGGTATACACGTTGGAACTGAATCAGTCAACACTGTCCCCTAGCTCCTCTGGATAAAACGTTTATGACAATGGCCCGTAACTGTCATTACAGATAGATCGCTCGGGTTAATTTGCAGGGGGAATGGAGTCCGTAGTGAACCTGCAGTCCGTAGTGAGCAGGGTCACTCGCTCCCCGCACAGGAGCACAGGAGGTGCAGCCTTATCAGCAAGGAGTTGGCTTGATGGGGTTAAAGTCACTCCGAAGCGCTGACTCACCCAGATCTGTGCCCTATGCAAATAGAGAGCAGCCGTGCGCTGATAAACTCTCTTCCAGCCAACCATGTCCTGAGATAATGCGAGTACTTTCCTGCTTCTCGTTATTACTACTGTGACTCCAGTCCATTCCCTTAGACCTCAGCCACTGGCCGCCTGACTCCTAACTCTTGCTCTGGTCCGGAATTTTCACTAAATGAGGCTTCTTGATCACTGAACAGGTTTCCTTCTATTTTCCTCCACTCCCGCCTCAGGGTGCCCTTTGGTGTTACAGGTGGCAGCAGGGCTCCTGTGTGGGAGGAATTCCACTTGCTCAGTGTAGCTTCTTCTTGCATGTAGAGGCCTTCTTGCTAGGGCCTGCTGGGGCTTCAGGTGTTTGCTCAAAATCTTCATGGCCTTTGTAGAATATATTGAGCTTTATCCCCTAGGGAGTGTCTGAGCTCTTCCTGAGGGCCTGCATTGATTGGGTGAGGGAGAGTGATGGAAGCTTAGAATTACCTCCTTACAATTTTGTTGGGGTCACATCCTGTCTAGCAAACCTTGATACATGGGAGGTACAGGTTTTGGGGTTTTGTAGCCCTGCACCTTGGACATCAACTTCGTTTCTGTAAGACAGAGACGATACTACCTACCTCGTAGGGGTGTTGTGATGTCTCAGTGAGATCATGTTTGTACTGTGCCTGGTACTTTGAAATCCTCAGTAAAATCCTCGTCAGTACTATGCCCTCTGCAAAGCTACTACTGTTACCACCTCCCTTTAAAAATAAAAGGCCCCAACAGTAAAATAAAATATTAGAATAGTGTAGAGAGATGGACTTATTCTTGTGGATAGGTTGCTCCTGAAATTTCATTAAGGTATTGCAATTTTTTTCTGGCTCTGCCATTGGCTGACCAACACATTAGAAGTAATCATCATCATTTTGGAATAGTAAAGGACAATGTTTTGGAGAAGACGTTTCAATAATTATTTATTTGTAGCCCGATTTTAAAAAAATCTTGGATACACTTATTATCTTCAGATTCTGATCTGTGGGTAAAGTTGGGTCCTGATTATTCTTCAGGGTCTTAAGTATTCTTTTAATAGGTGTGTTTGGTTTATCAACTTAAGGTACTGTGGAGACTTTTATTATTCAAATAAAATATTTGAATAGTTTTTGAACTAAAAATTTGAATGAAACATTTAACTACTGTTCACAGTAAATAGTCACTGCCTCTTACTGGGGGAGAATTACACTTCCTTATCTTGTTACTCCAGGCTTGCTCTGACCAATATATGGGAACAGACAGAAGTTTTAAAGATTCAGCATGTGGCTCCCTGTGTTTTATCTTTTCTGACTATAATGAGAGCTGGAATGTTTAAGATAGAGGCTATTTTAGCAGCCTAGGGCCTGGAGGATAGAAGGAGCTGAGGCATAGTTGGCCCAGAATGGGACATGTAGCATCATATTAGTAAGAAATAAACCTTTGTAATAAGCCACTGAGATTTTGGGGGTTATTTGTCACTGCAACATAATTCAGCCTATTCTGATTGATATAGGTATAAATATTTGTGAATTTTTATTAATATTTTATTGATGTAGCAATTACTCATGTTTTTTTAAAATTCATTTTTACTGTTAGACTTATTGGGGTGACATCTGTTAGCAAGGATTACATAGGTTTCAGGCATACAATTCTACAGTGCATTGTCAACTTGTTGTATAATAAGTTCACCACCTAATGTGACTTCTCTTCCCATCACCTTATATTTAGCTTCCCCCCCTCCTCTCCCACCCCCTCCTCTTTCTCCCCTCCCTGACCCACTCGTCCCCAAATAGTAGTTTAATGTTTATTTGGGTACTCATGTTATATGTATTATATGAACATACATATCTTCATGTACTAGGGATTTTGTGAACTCTGAATTATCTTTAATATTGTAATTAGTTTTTATTTATTTATTTTTTCTACATTGATTATAGGAGTTTTGTGTTTGATTACATATACCTAAAAGATATTAGCTGTTAATAAAAATAAACAAATTTAAACAGGCTTAAAACATTATTAGCTTATGAAACTGAAAAACCTGTCTGTAGACTACGCTTCAGGCATAGTTTGATCATCTGTTTGGCTCCATGATTCTCAATGTGCTCTTCTTTCCTCTGTCTGTTGGCTTCATCCTCAGACGGCTGCAAAACATTTTGCTACATGCTTTCTCCTTCATATTCAAGAGGACAGAGAAGTCTTCTTTCCTCCAAAGCTTTGGAAAACAAATAACCTTTCCTTTAATTGGACTGACTTAGGCTGTATGTTAGCCTGTGAAGAAAGAGTTTCACTCTGCGGCTGGAGAAACACCATTGTGCTTTATAGTGCACGGATTGACTTGTACCCAGCAGCATGTTCTTCCTTGAACCAAATCTGAACCCGTCCCTGGAGCTTGGAGGGATATTGCATTCGTGCAGGAAAGATAAAAGCTATAGCAGATACATTCCAAATGTTCTCTGGTTTATTACAATGGACATTTATTCTCAGTCATGTGATAGATTAATGAAAATGTTTGTAATCCTAATGGTTGGTTCACCTCTAAGAGTTTATTCAGGAATCTTGATATCTCAATGTATTAGATTTCCTCCATCTTCAACACAGAACTTCCAAGTTTGCTGCAAAGGAAAGGAGATCTCGGAAAAGACACATTCACTTCTTAACTGCTTTACCCCAGAAGTGACACACATCACTTCTGTTCACATTCCATTGGTGAGAACTAAGCATATGGCCCCTCTTAGGTCAAGAGAAGTCCTTGACTGGGCACCTGCTTCCCAGCATGCACTCACTCTGTGGAAGGGAGCATGAATCGTTGATGGTCGGCCAGCCATGAAGGGAGAGGGATGAGGTGGATGGTGGGGAGGCAGCTAACCATGTCATCCACACCGAGGAACCTGGTCTTGATGTCAGGCAGGCACTGATTTGTGCTGAAGCACATGTGTGAGCCCTCCATTGCCTAGTGGACTAACTTATGCCACCCAAACTCCATACGTTACTTAAAAGTTACTTAAAAATAACTTCAGAAAATTATTTAAGCTAGTAAATAAATGATTTCTTGTAAGATGTCAGGTCCTTTCTCTTGAGGAACAGATGAGGGCCAAGGCTCAGATGGCATGCAAAGTAGGGTGCGCTTTCTCAGGGTCATGGTGTGTGGTTGCAGGGAACAAACATTGTCTGCCATATATGGGACAGCTGCTGGGATAAAGTCAGGAGAACGTGTGCATGAGGGTTACATGGAGGGGCTGCATGCAGAGTGAGAACTAAACTATGAAGTCTGCATTGAGAGAGTCTTGAGGAGTAAGACAGCAAGAGAGTGAGAAGAAGGTTAGTAGTGACATGGGAGGAGGCTGTAAGTCATTCTAGAAGTGAGTTCAAATGCCAGTAAACTTTTAAGTGCTCTGAGAGTATAGATAAGCCATTGAAAGAAATACAACTCACACTAATTCTCTATTACATAAGAGTTTTAAATATTGAGTCATTTAGCTTGTATGAAATACTTTGGGGTCTTTTCTTATCCTTCAGGTATCAGATTAAATACGTCTTCTCTAGAGAGACCTTCCTTGGTCAGACTTTCCTGTACCCCTGCCATTGATTCTTTATTGCTGTACTATGTGTGCTGAAGTTATAATCACTTGTTTACTTGTTTGAAGTGTATCTTTCCTACTGAATTGCAAGCTCCATGGGAGCAGAGGCCATGTCTCTCTTGATCCTGATTGCATACCCATTACCTTGCACTGTGTGTGGAATAATTTTAAATGAATGGCATTTTTAATATTTTATGAGCCCATGGTTGTAAACATCTATTGATTTCTTTTTTTTACAATTTGAAGAGTAGCTCCTCCAATCCAATGAAGATCCTGGAAGTTAGAGAAATTATTTTAAACTTTAAAAATTTAAAGATCACAGGTAATTAGCTCATAATTTATTGAAATTCCAGTACAGCATGTTAAAGTTAAGTAAGATTTTGCCGTTGTGTGGTATTTAACAGTCTCTAGGACACAGTGTCAGAGAAGTCAGTTCTTCTGATTGTCTTTATTTCAGGATTTGGAGTCAATCACAGTACTCCAATATCTGAGGCTGTCAGTCTTTGGGACTCCAGGATCATCTTTGGTGTTTCCATGCCTCAAGTAAGGTAAATGCTAGCACCCATAGTCTCCATTTGGCTCTGATTCTAGTTATCTATTTCTGTGTAACAAACCAAACCCAAACTTAGTGGCTTAATACAAGTTTATTATTATTTCTTGCCGTTCTGGGTGTTGCTTGAGTTCACTTAGGTGGTTCTCACTTGGGGTCTCATGTCGTTGTGGTCAGATGTTGGCTGGGGCTGCAGTCATTAGAAGATGACTAAACTGTACATTCAAGATGGCTCAGTCTGAAGGCTGGTGCTACTGGCTGTCAGAGTTTAGCTGTGGCTCACGTTTGGAGTGTTGGCATAGGGCTTCTCCACATGGCTTGGACTTCTCACAGCCCAGTGGCTGGATTGTAGGAGGACCATTCCAGGAGGTGAGACTTTTTGTGATCTCGCATTGAAGTTGTGCTGCATCACTCCTGCTGTTTTCTATTGATCAAATACGAGTCATAAGGCTAGACAGATTCAAGGGGAGGAGACTATACAAGGACATGATTATTGGGACTCGTGGCTCAGAGCATTTTTGGAGACTAGCTACTACTAGTTAGAAATGAACAGATTCCAGTCTAGAAAGTTAGGCTAAATCTGGTCATACAAGATTGTTTGTTGGCTCTATTCAGAGGCTGTCCATGTTTGCTCGGGATCATGGTGGGAAGGAGGAAATTGCTTTTGTAAGTGGATAGAGTCTTAAGGGAGGAATCTGGAATTGTTGTGACTGAAGATTCTCTAAAATATCAGGAGACTGGGGCCAGGCAACCTTAACTCTTCCGAGTCTGCTGTGTGGCTCACCTGGGAGGTCAATTAAGGATAGGATTAAGAACCTTTGAGAGTCTAAAGGTTCCAGGAGGTGTGCTCTCCTACTTGGCAGTTATAAGCTGCTAAGGAGTGGCTGGCGGCATGTATTCAGAAGTTCATCTGATTCTTAAATTCAGTAGAATAAATATTATAGGCTGGATGGGATTTCTGAGCTTCTTCCTATCATTGAATTATGAGGTTTTCCTGTTGGTCTCCTCTTTCTTTTTTATATTCCATGAAAAATGTACCCAGGCATTGTTTTGGCACGTTAGAAAATAGTAGTAATTATAGGGAGTCAACGCATGTTTGTCACATAAGATAATCCCTTACTTAAAAAAGAAAAAGGATTCTTTCTTGGGGAATGGTATAGACATTGAAAACATGGGTTTCAGGAAAGTATTTTATAAAGTCCCATTATGTTTTTGTGGATAAGGTCATAAAAGTGGGCTGGATGAGTTAGACAGCTGATGAAACAACTGTATCTCAAGGTTTGTGGATCTGTCAAACTGGGTAGACTCTTTAGCTGATGGTTGCAATAAGCTGTCCTTGTTCCTATATTATTTCACATTGGTATCTATGACGCAGACAGAATGCTTTTCAGATGACTTCACTGGGAGATATGGCCAATGCAAAAGATAACAAAGTTTGTTCCAAATTATTTTGTCAAATTGGACCTGTGCCTGGCAGCCTCCAAGGTGCCACTCAGTAGACACAAATGTAAACTTGTTCACTTACTTTTTAAAAATCAGTGGCATAACTATGGGAAGGTTTGACAGCAGATTCAAGAGAAGACTGTGTAGTTGAACAGAAATTGTATATTAATTAGTGATATCATATGGCTTCTAAAGAGCTGGCCTTTTATTAGGGTGCAATAAAAAATTAATTATGAAAATGATCTCCTGCTTTATACACTGGATGAGTCAGAGCATATTCAGAGCATTACACAGAATTTGCTACTTTCGAAGAAGGACATTGACAACCAGAGTATATGAAGGAGAGAGTGAAACAGATCATAAAGGGTTTGGAAGCCAGGACAGAGAGAAACTATAGAACTCATTAGAGATAATCACATTTTACACATTGAATGAGTATTTGGACATTCAAACTAAGAGAATATGCAGAATGGTCTTGAAAGACGGATCAACTTTTGATAGTTAGAAATGTGGAGGTGGTAATGCAGGGAAACTTGTATGAACTGAGTTCAAGGAATTGTGAGCTATGTTCAGGCAATGACAAATCAGCTCTTTTGTTTTAAACGTATGGCACAAGGCAGGTAATAGTAGGAGATGAGGCTGAAAAAGTCATTTGGGGCAGAGCGTTAAACCTTGACTGCTACACCATAGAGTGAGTACATACTTTAGTAGGCAAGGAGTAGTAATTCATGGTTTATAAGCTAAGGATAATTATGGTAAAAAAGAAAAAGCTAATAGGCACTGTTTTAAGTTCTTATTAAGTAACTTAATTCTTACAACAGCCTTAAAAGGTAGGTATTGCTATTACCCTCATTTTATAGATGAGACAAAAAGAGGCACAGAGGTTCATTAACTTTCCCAAAGTCACACCATTAGGAGATAGCAGAGCAGCAGCCTGGTGCCCTGGTCATGCATTCCCCGGGCAGTACCTTGTGAGCCCACGTGGGCTGCTCTGCCTGTTGTGCTACTTCGGTGCCTTCCCAGCCCCAGCTGCAGCCCCAAGAATACGGGTCCTCCCCACAACCCATCCTGGACTTGTGTTTCACTTCTGACTTCTCCTTGGAACTACTCAGCAGAAAAACAAGGTGCTGGAGATAGTCAAAGCAGATGATTAAAAAAAAAAATGATTAAGAATCTGTGTTTACTTTTTGGGTTTTGAGGCTTTCAAGTTTCAGGTTTGAACAGTGGGTCCTGGGCGGTGCATCCTGGCTCTGGTTCACTGCCAAGAGTTGGGTGTGTCTAGCACAGAGGAGTGATTTAAGAGCAATTTAAGCTTAAGTACTCCCAAATGAACATTACCCCAGTAGCATAAGGTTAAATTCTGGGTTTGCAAGGCCCCAAGCAGACGTTTAAAAAAGAGACCCTTTGGCCCTTTGTTCAAATCCCACTGATGTCTGGCTGCCTTGCAATTCTGGTGCTACTTGGGTGGCATTGATGTCTTGGAGAGAGAAAAAGGCTGACTGGAGCTAGGGCCCTTCTGTCCTCCCCGGTTTGCCCTCTTGTGTCCCAACCAGCGAGGCCTGGTTAATATCATCAAGTTAGAGAGTTTAGCTATTTAAACAAAGGTCTGGGGTAGTAAGACAGGGGTTGTGAGCTTAATAGTGAGTTTGACAAACTTATTTGCTTGCTCTTATTTGACCACATTAGCTTAAAAAAACTTACTAAAGCATGACCTCAAAAACTTTGTAAATAAGGGATAAAATCTATTCTATTAACACTGACTAATAAAGTTGTTTGTCTTGTTGCCAGCAAAGGGGTGTGTGTATGTGTGTTGTAGAGAGTTGGGAATATTTAGCTTAATGACTAAGGCCTATTTGTTTTGGGAGGACCTAAAGTTAGTTCAGTCAGTAATGCAATTTTCTTCTCCTCTGATAATGCTTAAAGAGTAAGTTATCTTAGTGTCCTTACTCTTCCCGCCCTGTCCCTGTGGCTGTAAGTGCTGTTTAGGCCCCTAAATGGCCCATTCTGTGTGGCGACTCTCTAACTCTCTTAACTCGTAGGTGCTGAGGCACACCTTTTCCCACCCTTTTTTTGCCTCGGGTCACAACTATTTACTTCCCTCTTTCCCTGTCCTTTCTCCACCTTGCCTAGTTTCCTCTACGACTATTCATTGTCCCCTTGTCTTACTCTGTTTCTTCATTTTAATGTTGCTCCTTCGTCTTTACCTCCAATCTTGAACTCTCTTCCAGAGTTGGCCGACCTGAAACTCGGTCACTATACCCCAGACACACTGAGGCCAGATCACTGGAAAAGGCAGATAAAGGCCGCAACACTGGATGCTGGGGTACTTGGGAGACAATCTATCCAGTGGTTCATCTACTCAGGGTATGTGTGGGATTTATTCCATGTTTGCTGTGGGGAATGGGCTGTGCCAAACCCTCAGCAGGAATATGATTCTCATATGATGAAGCCCCACTCCCCAAGCACCTTCTGTTCCTTGAATCCCACTCCTGTGGGTTGACTTTTTAGTAAGATCGGTGAGATAAGTAAGTAAGTAGCCCAACTACTGGCATTTTTTCTTCTTTCTAATTCATTTAACACACACGCACATCTATCTTCTGCTAAGATGTACGCGTATGAGATAAATGCGAACATAAGGATCATTTTGTACTTGAGTTATATCATTGCTGACTTCCTGAGAAACCTGTTCAAACGACCAGAGGATGTTAACTAAATTGACAATGTGTTTCTCTGAGGTGAGCAAAACATCTGCTTTTATAATAGTCTGCTTGCCTGGAAAGGAATATACTGTTTTGTTGTTTCAGAAGATTTTCAAGCAAATATACTGGTGAGTTTTAATGACTTGGAACTTCCTGTTTTGTGATTTAAAAAAAATGCCTTTGGAGAATGGGGAACATTCACAGAATTCTGTGTTGCTTTAAATGTATTCTCAGTCCCCAAGTTATCACAGGAAAAGATTGATTAGGAAGCTACATGGGATAGAAAGCAGATGATAGCTTTTCTCCTTTAGTGCATGGCCTTCATTGACAGTATTGTGTAATACAATGAACCTAGTGTTAGAGACTCCGGGGCCAAGAAATACAGAACATCGGACCAACAAGCATCCTACAGAGTGTCTAGAAAGCACATACAAGTTTTTCCTTTTGATTTACAACCTTTGTTTAGATAGGGTATCAGAAAACCAAACCAAGCAAAAATAAAGAGCTTTGGGATGAGTTAACTGAGATAGGTTGCCATGAATTTCACAAAGCATTTGAGGGAGATAATATTTAACAGTGACACTGGCCGACAGAGCAGTTTTTCTGGTGTTTGCACGTGTGAGCTGTGACTCTGGTCGCCCACTTTTTGACTCAAAAGCATAAGCCTGGAGGGTCTGGAGTTTTAAATTTGTCAGCCCTTGTATGTGATCTTGGTCCACTGCCTTCACCTCTTTGGACTTTGATTTAGCCCATCTGTAAAATGGAGCTATAAATATCATTTCTTCTCAGATTGATTGTCTGATTGATGGATGCTGACTGGCTGGTGAGAGAATGGAGTATGTTGTATGGAGGACAGTGTCATTGAACTAAATGACTGAATGCATATCATGTCATCCCCAGGAGGTTTTCATATAGTTTTATTCTGAATAAAAACCTCACCAGGTTGCCTCTAGGGAAGTGACAGGGACGAGTGAGAAAAGATGACAGCCAGCTGCATCTGCTCGCTCACAGTGCAAGTCCCTTCCTGCACTTTGAGCAGTCCCTTCCTGCAGGCTGGTGTAGATGAGGTCCCCACTCTCAGGCAACTTGTGGAATTTGTGCTCAGTACAGGACAGAGAAAGAGTCAAAGTGCCGTTGTTACCTCTGAGACGGGAAAAATGAATACCAAATAAAACAACAAAAGCAATCTCAGCCTTGTATTTCCCTATCGTTAGCGTGGGGTTTCCTGAAGTGTGCAGTGTAGACTGGAACAGAGAATGGGGCAATCCAGGTGGTTCACTGGGCCAGTCAGTACTCAATAGCCTTGAACTAAGAAGTGAGAGTCGGTCATTTCCTTTCAAGCTATCTTTTAGTTTTTTGAACAATTGCAGGAACAATGTAGGTTAATATGTGCTAATTTCTCTACTTAGGGGAAACACAGAGGCTAGTTGCATAACCAAATTTAGCTAAAATTGAATAATGTTGTTTTATTATTCTTTATACTTTTCCTTCTATATAATAGATGATACTGGTTTTCCATTTGAAATTGTTCTTTTAAATGCATTTAAGGGACAAAAGTGAGTGCTTGAAGAGAATCATTCAGTAACTGCTGTCCATGCGGCGTACAGGGCCTGCGAAGGGCGGACGGGATGCGTGAACTTTGGGAAGCACTTTCAAACTTTAAGAGGCAAGGATGGGGTTTGACTCCAGGACACGAGGTCTGGGGTTCCCCTGCTGTGTGCTTGTGCACCCTGAAGAGCTGAATGCATCCCAACTGGATAGTGGATGAAGGAAGACACCAGTAAGCTTCAGGAGGATGAATTTTGGGGTACTGTTTCCAGACCAGTAGGTTCGCCTTCTGCATAACTTGTGGGGATTAAGAGAAAAATGCACCAAACTTTATCTCCCCGATGGGTCACTTGACAGGCCCAGGTGGCTTTCTAGGGTAGCCTCTCACTGAGTTCCAACAGACCCTGAGCCTGTGTATACCGAATTCTTTCCACCTGTGTCAAAAGCAAACTGTTTTGTGTTTCTAGCAGAGGTCATATTGTCCTGGAGTTTAGCTCTCCCTCACCCTCAAGGGCATAGAAGTTGCTAATGACCTTGAAATGGCATGTGGGTCAGGACGGAAAGTTGCTGTGTGCTTTCCCTGATGCAGACACGAGGCAGGTTTCTTTCTTCATTGCATAGAGGGTGTCACAAGCCACTCTTCCTCCATCTGCCAGTCGTGTTGGGACTTGTTCAGAAGGCCAGTGGAGGAGTGGGCAGGGACCTTTTCCTGGCAGGGCTCCGAGGAAGGGCTGGTAGAGGTGGGCTGGCAATGGGAGCTGGCATTCTGCTGTCTTCGGAGGCTCTGTTTTGATGGATGGCTGGGCAGCCAGCGCCACACAGACCACCCAGCATGCTGAGGTGTTGAAGCATGTCCCCGTTAACTTTATTCTGGGAAGTGAACTAAAGAGGTAACAAAGCCTGGGAAATGGGCCTTACCGGCAGTGCTGGAGCTGGAGCGACCAGCCGCAAAGCTCTCTGCTTGTCCCCAACCAGTCGGTAGTTCCAGAGTCGATGTGCTCAGAATCTTAGCAAAGAAGGACGGAGAAGGGAGGTGGGCTTCCCACACGCACATTCTTGTACACCCGTGGCCTTCCAATCTCAGCCAATGTAAGTGTTCTTAGCCGGGAGAAGAGTTGTTAGTTATTAGTTATGATTCAGTGTTAATTGAGTCAACACTTACAAAGCCCAGTGTGGAGGGTGGCATGGGCTTGGGGTGCATTTTGCCCTGGCTTTACATTCATGAAGGGCTTCAAATTTAATCATGTAAGATTTTCTCCAAATGAAGGTATATATACTGAAACAGAGATACACAGAACTTTGAACAAAGCCCATCATAAAACGTTAAACTTGTGTTCCTACAAAACCGTACAATCTGTATGGTATTATGATTCTAGCCACCAGATAGATCTTATATTTATACACATTTTTAAATGCAAAAAGCATATATTTGTCATACATAAACATTGTAGATATACACCTTTTGTAAAGGCAGTTTTGGCCTTTTCTTCAAAACAAATAAAAAACAAAAACAAAAAAGGGCAATTCTAAGCAGGAGCAAAAATATACCTGGGCCTTTGCATGTGCTTTATCTCTAGCATGGACCAGGAATGCTCCTTCCCTGAGACTCTCCTGGAGGACTTTGAAGCACCTTTTAAGGCCCAGAACACTTGCCACCTCTTCTTTGAAACCTGTGGATCACCTTTTTGGCACACACCTTGCACTCCCACCGCACCGTGGAACGAATGGCTCCTCCCAGGTGCCTCAGTGCCCCGCACGAGACGATGTGTGTAGATTCCCGTTTGAGTCTCACCACATGATGAGCTTCCTTGTGCAAGGCCACGTCTTATTCATCTTTGAATCGTTAGCCAAGGAGCTTGCGAAGCAAAGGTGCTCCATAAATGTTAAATCTAATTGAGTCTTTTAATAAAATGATGAGTGTAACCTCTAACACTATAAAAATTAAACAAAAACCCTCAGAAGCAACAATGTGCACTAAAAATTAATTTGAAAATTTCCTTCCATATACTGCTAGCAAAGTACTTTACTTTTATAGGCCTCTCCTGTGCTATAAAACCCCTGAGTGTTGTAAAAATATTTAAAAAATAGGCATTTAGAACCTCTTTAATGAACTACTTCCAAATCTGGCTGAGATGTTTGAGGCTTTCCCCACAGCAGGTGTAAAACCAGCCATTGGAGCTGAAGACCAGGAAGCTGGGAGTTCTTGGCCCAGAGACAGAGACGTGGCAAATTGAGGCTCCACAGGTGTTAGGTGACCCAACTCTTGGATCATTTCTGGTTCACTATAGAGATACATGGTTAAAGGGTTAAAAGTTCTCCCTAGAGGTGCTCTCCGGTATGGAGAGCTGCTTCACGAGCTCTTGCACAATAGTGGGTCCATCTCCAGTCCTGTTTCGGGTCCAACTTTAGGCATGCTGGCGGCCTGCTGCTTTACCTGCCATCTGACCACAGTGGCTGCTCACATCCAAAGTATAAATCAGGCTTTATCTGCCACCTCATAGGACTATAAATTCACTCTTGTCCTCTCTCCTGATTTTCTAATGGCCCTTGTTTATAAGTGCTTTATGGTAAAGGGTGTTTGAAAAAGCTATTAGTCCAGCTCACAAGTTAATGTTCGAAAGAACAAAGGCTTGTCTAGACTAGAGCAGGGAACAAAAAATGAAGAGAGGGGTGTGGATTAAAAAAAAGAAATATTAAGTATTTTATTTGCTTTCTAAGACTTTAGCTTAAAATGCTGCCCTTAGAATCTATTATTATTAAGATTTTAATATTATACTCTGCTTTAGATTCAGATTGCAATGCCTAATTTTTTTCTTGTGTGAGGAACAACATTTATGTATTTTATTTTAAAAATAATATTTTAATACTTGAGTAAACTACAACTCTGTGAGACTCCATCTAAGTATTTTCCTGTGTTTGGCCCATGCCAATGTGTATTTAGTGCAGTGTGGAAAGCATTCATTAAGCTGTTAGGTAACATCGGTCTGCATCCCTTTCAGGTCTGACCATGTGAATAGTGAGAAGGCTAATAGATGGGCTTATATCTCAGCAGCAGATGGCTTTTCACTCTTGCCTCATTTCTCAGAGGTTCTGCAAAACCCAAGCACATAAAACGACTTCTGCGTCTCCTTTCAAACCTCACAACACAGGGCCATATTTGTTGGGCTGTGTACCCCTGCTTTCACTAGACTCCAGTCTCATAAAACTGTCAGTGCATCCTTTCCCAAGAACACATTAGCATTGTTTAAAGCATTGTGTCTTGTCCTTTTGACTGCTGTAACTCCTTATAAGCAGAACCTAAAAGAGTTAATTGATTGGCCCTCCTTCAAGCTGATACAAATACAGGCTGACATCAGCAATTTGGGTGACACACTGAATGTTCACATAACCCTTATATAGCATTGTGGGGTGTGTGTGTGTGTGTGTGTGTGTGTATTTAGAAGGACAAGATGTCTATGGTGACATACTAAGAATCGAGAAAGGGAAACATCCAATTTATTTGAGAGATTAGGAATGGGAGAAGTAGGAAGAAGATGGAAAAGAAAGAAGAGAGGAAAGAAATCTCCATATTCATGTAGGATTATTAAGGGGCAGAGAAAGGACACTCAGAACCTTCTCAGCCCCCAACATTTTGGGGGTAATAAGGTAAAAGAGGGAAACCTGAAGACTATTCCTAGACCCCAGGTGTGTTTTATGTGTAAGGGAAAGAGAAGACTGCTTAATCCTTTCAAACTTGCAATTGCTGCGATCAGGAGGGAGAAAAAGGCTGGTATGGTGGGTGGGCAAACCTCTGCAGTACCTACTGCAGTGTAGTTCAGCTCAGGGATCTACTGGAAGCAGACGAGGACTTTCGTTGTGTGAGAGGGAGAGCTATAGTTATCGATGTGACATTTTCTAAGACGTTGTAACTTGCCCAACTTTGCATTAGCTACTTTGAGGACAAATGTATGTTAAAGCAGCAGACATTCACTTACCATCCCCTCCCATTTATTGTTAACTTTTTAATTGGGTAAAGTCTGCTTATGCCAGTCAGACATAGAGAAATTTATACTGAGTATATGCAGTGCTGTGGACAGTTTTCTAATATGATATAATTAATGAAAATAGAGGTGGGGCTTCAGATTTGAGGAAGGGATTGTGGGGAGAAGCTACATAACAAATGCAAGAAGATACAGCTAATGTCATAAATATATCAGTCCCGTGTTGTGCTTATTTGAATTCTTTCTGATACTCAAATTTTGATCCAAGTAATAAAAATCTCAGGAAAAGGTTAGGAATACACACACACACACACACACACACACACACACACAAGCTCTTTGCAATCATCACTTATGCACATAAATTTATAAATAAAACAAGCTTTTTAGAAATAGAGTTAATAATGGCTGTTACATATAAAATAATAGCTTATGTTCTTTCCCCCAGTATACTAGGTTTTGGATGGGTAATTTATTTGATAATTCAGAATTGTTTGAAATGAGAAGTTTGTATTTGTCTCCTGCTCTGTGCTTCAGACTACTGTCCAAATGTGGGAGTACCTGCGATTACTTGTCAATCGCCTTGAGAGTCTCAGATGAAGATAAAGCTCATGTTGCTGAAAATTTTTACTGGGTCTAACGATAGATCACCTGAGCGTATCCTTCCTTAACAATTAACTTCAATTTAGAAGACATTTACGTGTCTTTTGGAAGACATTTAATAGCAAATGAAGTGATTTGTGGAAAAACTGTGAATTTTAGTCTTTCAGATGAAAGATGATGAAAGGATTGAAGTCTTTCCTTCTGATTTATTATTTGTGTTCCCATTTCTCACACAGTGAAACTATATTTTTCAGGGAAGTGAGCTTGCTTCAGCCCCATCCCCGTGACCATTAGGAGAGGGTTGGTTTGCTTTGTAGGTTAAGACTTTTAGGTACATTTAGTATGCAATAGGCAAGGCTGGTAAAAAGAGAAAAGTGTTGGGAAAGCAGCTTTAGGCAGGCAAAGAGTGCGAGTGAGGAGAAGGGGTGCAATAGGAGATGTGTGTCATCGTCTGGGGTTGATATCTTTTTGGAGGAGATATGAGAAAAAATATAAGGCAATGAGCACTCAGTTGGAAAATGGAGAATCCAGAAATTAAAAAAAAAAAGACCTAAGTAAAAAACATCGCTTTTCTCAGAAACAGCTCTCCTTATTAATTTGCTACACGCCAAACGCTTGTGACTAAGTGAGTTTTTGTGCCTCACGGCCAGGAAGAAAGCTAAAACCACAGTCTTTTCCAGGGCGGGCTCTGCAACTCCGAGGATTGGGAGCTTTGGGGATGGTCCGAGATTTCCATCTTGATGAGAAATTCCTTGTCAGTGACAAGTTGCCGTAGCGCAGGGCGGCTTTCCCAGAGAGGCTGGTGAAAATACACACACGTTAGTAAAGTAAAGCAAGAGGACGCCACCGCCAGGGTGAGCTGTCCAGTGAGAAGGCGAGATGTTTGTGCACGCCAGACAGTGTGTCTGGCTCCGTGGAAGGAGGGTCCATGTTTGGTCTGGGAAAACAGGGCCATGTTTACCGCCAGGGAAGGCCTCTGGGTGAATAACAATGACCAGGCCCCAACGGCCGGAAGAGGCTCCTTTCATAAATGGCTGTCTCATTATGTGGAGTGAGAGTGCTTTTTCAGCATGCAGCTTTGAGGTAGAGGAGCTCGGACAGCTGCTCCTGTCAGAGAGCAGCAGCACACGAGTCTGTGAACTCAGACACTTCCAGGAGGCTCCCTTTCACTGGAAGGGGGCCACCCCCTTTGTGGTGTGGTTGTGGCGATACCCCAGGTAGCCTTACTCCCTTTCTCAGGGTATCCTGAGGTGGTTCTCTGCCAGTGTGGAGAGCTTGGCATGTTCCAGGGCTGCCCCATCACTTCTCACTTTCCAACCAAAGACTTTTCGACAGGAACTTCAAAGAGGGCCATGTGGCACGCTGGTGGAGAGGCACCAATTGCATAAACACCAGTGCTGGGCAGCGTCGTGTACTTATTTATTTCAACTTTCCATTAGAGGAGGGGCACTTTATTCAAGCCAGGCAGAATCTGACAGTTTCCCAGTCGTGAAACTCTATTGACAAAGGTGTTAAGTGGAGGGCAGCGTAATGGCTCTGCCAGGCCCCTGCACCTTCATCTCTGTGACCTGGGCATGTGTCAGGCCTAGACTGAACTGACCAGAGTAACTTTGATTTGATGAGCGTTAAAGGTCAGGCATATAATGGGATCAGATGTGTCAGTGGAGGTGAAGTACATAGCATCACAGATGGATGGTAATTAAATAGTCCTGTTTAATAAGAGTCATCAGAGTCAAAGGCAGTGTTGGAATGAGCGGCCTGGGAAAGGAACAAGAAGGCATGAAGCAAGGAGGTGGGAAATACGGCAAGCAATAACCGTTTTGTTACGCCAAAGGAAATGGTGTGCGTGTGTGCGTATGTGCATTTTAGGAGACCCGTCATGTTTTTTGTTTAAAACCTGGTGTTTCATTTTGTTGTGTTTCTATAATAGATGATTTTTTTTTAATGGCAAAGAGAATTAAGTTATATAACCTAATAAATGGCCCCAAAACATCCTAATTCAGTGTATGTGTTTCTAGAAAATGCAAACCACAAACCCTCAAATAAAAATTATACCATTTAAAAATATTTCAAAAAATAGTTCAAACATTAATCCATATTTTCTATGGGGTGAGAATCAGGGCAGTTGTTGGTATTTGATTTTTAAATCATCAAACTCCTAGCATTAATCAATTTTTTGTTCAATGAAAATTGTGCAGTTTTAGAAAGTTACTATTCTTCAATAATACCTAATTATTGTGAAGCATTGTCATTTAGTAAGTGCACACTGAGCTAGAATACATGAACGAGGGATGTTTTGGGGTATTATAACTATGTATCACATTTTCAGTATTATTTTTGTCAGTGTGTAGAAACCATCAATGGTTGTCTGGATTTCTATGTGGATTATCTAGGTTCAATCTAGAATGACCAGGTATTAAGAATGCAAACAGCCAATCAGGACTGTGTTGACCACCTAGTAATGAAGATAACAGGTAAGGGGCTTCCTGTCTAAACTGTATTGTGGCTTGACACGTCTCAATGACCCATGCTTCATGAATAGTCTGACCAGACATACCATTTTAAACAGGACAGCAAACAACACTACGGTCCCATTTCAAATGGTGTGGCTGGTCAGTCTGTTCATGCAGTTTCCTTCCTGGTTCTCTGGGCCACAGATACATGTGAAATAAGTGTTCTGGATTTTAGGAGTTCTGACTTACTCTCTTCACCTGGTCTTTGGCTCAGTAAATAATCTCTATCTGGAAGCAGAGCTGAATTGGGAAAAGATTGTGAAGTGAAAAAGATTTTATGAATTACCTGCCATTCCTCCTTCTAGCGACCGTGACCCGAGGGACAGTCTGACCCCTGAGCCCGTGCTCTTAACCGCTCTGTTGTACTGTCTGCAAGTCCTCAAGAGTATGGCTTTGTTTTATGAGAGTTTGATCTTATCTTTGAAACTCTGGAGCCAGCGCAGTGCCAGGCACACAATAGAAGCTCCGTAATTGAAAGGTAGTAGTCATTTAATCAGATTAACTAACTCCCACTGATATTTAGCTTATGCATTCTGACAAAAATGTCTCAAGAATATGATGATATAATCTTTGCACGTAGGTGGAAGTTGATATGATTTATGAGATGTATTGGGGTGGGTGCCACAAATGGTTATCAGTCACAGGGCTGTCTACTTTTGCTTAGTCTGAAAATATTTTCTTTTAGCATATGGCCTACAAGGAAACAGGGTCTTAGGTACATAGAGTCTTATGACTAGAAGTGAGGTTAGTCCAATGCCTTTCTTTCAAGAATGAACTGACTATTGGCAGAAGTTGTGGGGGATCTATTGGCATCTGCGACAGCTCAAAATATTTCCTGTGGAGAAAGAGGATTTGGAGTGCTTGAAGCACAAATTGTTAACTTTTAAACTTGATGGCCAACATCCCATCTCTAGTCAGCATTTAGGAGGTTTCTTTCTACTGGATTTTGCTTTACCTCCTCTTATGTCAAATGCCAGCAAGTAATGGTGGTGGCCAAGAGTGATAGCAGTGCAGATGCTCTAGGCACTTATTCATAAGCAATTTGAGGAGGGCACAATAAACATCTCCTACCTGAGCTTTATATTTTCAAAAACATTTACAAACAATCGAATGAATCAAGCAGCTATTCTATGACAACTATTATTGTTGTGACTACTGATTGCTAACATTTATGGACTACTTAGTACAGACCAAGCATTGCTCTAAAAACTTATATGAAGTCACTTAATTCTCATAACAATTCAATGAAGTAGATGCCATTAATATGCCCATTCTGTAGATTCGGAAACTGAGGTCTGACAAGTCAATTCTCAATTAAGAAGAAATGTCAAATGGAGCAGTTTCAAATTAACAAGATTTTCTCAATATTATCTGATATAGTTTATCTATTTTAATTCTTTTGCAAGTCTAGATCTTTAGCTAGAGTAGGTATCCTAACCTTTTAAGCTGAAAAGGAATTCAGAAAGTAGCTAGATCACAGCATCAGTTCTTTGATTTGGAATTTGAGACTCAGAGAGGTGGAGTGATTTTCTTAAGATCACACAGCTCTTTGAATGCAGACTTTAAGCCCTACGCCCTTTCTTCTATACCATTCTGTTTTTCATGCTACTTTCTCATTTTCAAAATCACATAAAAACATTGTGTTTAGTCTCCCATCTCCTTCCATGTTCTCTTCTAAAGAAGAGAAAACCAATATGCTTAAAAAAAAAAACCCAAAGAAAAAAAGTAACTCTTGAATTCTTGCTAAGTGCTTATTGCTAGCACGGGCTGCATTAGACTCTGTGGTGCAGGAGCCCAGGACCTTTCCTTGCTCCCCTGGGCCTGGTATCCGGCTGCGCCTTGATAAAGATAATAACGGGTATTTTCGGCCTTTCATGTTTCTCCAACGAGGGTGATGTGGCTGTGGTTACTTTCTGAGCCCATACAGACAACCTTGGCTGAATCACTTAAAACACTTTTTAATCACAACCAAGCACCTTATTCTACCAAAATAATTTCTTTTAAAAGTGTCCCAACTCGATCAACAGACAAGCATCAAATGACGACAGAAAAGCTGGAAGCAGACATCATCATTAGGCTGGTCAATTGAAAGAGCAGAATGATTTAGCAAAGAAGTTTTCATCAGGCTTTATCTCAGCTCTTTCAACAGAGGAGGGGGAATCTTCTGAGAACTGCTTGAAATGGTGAACAACAATTAAAGCCCTTCGTCGTTCACCGATAGGAAGCAGACATGAGTGGATTTGCCAAATACGGCCCTGTGGGCACTGGAAGCCAGAGGCTGCAATGGAACAAACCTGTTGAAAACCAAATAAGATGAACATCGGGGAGTACAAAAGAAGGAAGGAAGATGACCATCACTGGGGCCCTCCGAGCCTTGTGTTAAAATGAGAATTCTGTCCCCTTCTAAGAATAAGTCTTCCAGTATTCACTTCAGGAAGTCCCATTGCTTCAGCCTGGATGGTTAATATGAAAAACAAAGCAATTGTTTGTTGACACGTTATTCTAGCAGGTGCAGTTCCATTTTAAACAAGAAGCCGCTATTGTTTTCAGGAATCTTGTTGATGACTGTCTCAGAACATGAAGGGCTGCTTCCACAGGAGGGACACCAGTGTGCTGGTTTTCGCTTTAGCCTTTGGGTCCAGTCGTTCTCACCCTCCGTGTACTTAGGACCAGCACCCCCTAGAGGTTTATGAAAGTGTTAAAAAGGAAAGCAAGTTTGTTTTCAATAAACAATTAAAGACATCTGATTTTTGTATTCTGGGCAGGAAGGGACGAGTAGGGCTGTCCCCATGTTTGGTAGTCATTAAACACCTGGGGTGGAGGGTACACTTAATTTATCATCTTTGTTCAGGGGAAGGTTAATCAGCAAGGATGAGTACTGTGTTGGTTAAGTAGTAAGTGAGAAGTGACTTTGGCATTAGGGGTTGGTGGTGATCTGCCTTTGCTAAAACAAGTACATAGATGCCTGACGCCCAGCCTTTCCCCAGGTCAAGCGAGAGCAGAGGCTGTGCAGGGAGATGAGGGAGAGCAGGCCTGGGGGTGCTTCCCTGTTTTACAAGCACACAGGAGAAGAGGGACGAGGCGGGCCAAGGCATCCAGGTCTCCCCTTCCTTTTGTGCAGCGGTGACACATTGCCAGCCCAGCCTTATTTGTGAGATGCGGAACTGTGTGGAGTGCTGCGGCTGATTTATGGGCAGCACGGAGCGGTAATCCCTCCCCTGGCTCTCTCCTCGGCTTCTCGGCACAGCGGCACTAAATATCCGGCCCGACTGGGGATGCGCCGCCGCCGGTGGACTCCTGAGCGAGGGCTGTGTTAGCCTCGCAATTTACTTTTTCTAAACCACGATAAATTCAGGCACAAACGGCAGCAAAATTAACTGTGAAAATGCCACCGTATTTTGCAGGCTAGTTGCTCTTGTGGGCTGAGATCGGGGTTGGCTGTTAGAGCTGATTCTCTTAAGAAAGAGTGTACCTCTTTTTTTAAAATTTTCTTTTTCTTTTGTGGTTAGATGAGAGATGATCAGTTTAAGAAAATGCTGCTACTAAGTAAAAGAAAGAACTCTCTTTCCTTGAGAGGACAGTGTCTTTTGACTAAAACACCCAGGCATTACATGGTTTATGTTAGACTGCTTTATCTTCTGTGAACTCACCTATTTTTCATTATAATATTCACTGAACAAATATTTAATTGATTTTTGCTGTATGTTTTACATGCAGTAGTCATGAAATATAATCTAGTTTCATGCTCTTTCTGTTCTGCCAGCCTCTCCTGCACACTCTCATTCATATATGTGTGTGTGTATGAGTGTGTGTGTGTGTATGTGTGTGTGTGTGTGTACACATAACACACACACACACACTCACACATACACACACACATTTTTTTTGTCGAGGTTGATCCCCAAATGTCTTCAGTGACTCCCTTCTCCCATTAGATGAATACAGGATGCCCGTCAGTGTGGTACTCGAGACCATGCCACACACTGAGTTCTCCCCATTTCCACCTCATCCTCCTTTCCCCGCTTCCTTCTGCCCCGGGGTTCTCTGTTAAGGTCATCGCAGTGGCCCGCCTCCTGAGCTTTGTCTGCCCTGCCATCCCTGAGGACTGGGATGCTTTAGCGAGGACCTGAAGGGCAAGTGCGAGTAAGTGAGATAATGGGAAGAGTGTGTGCGCGTGTGTGGGGGCGTTCAGACTGGTCTTGTCACCTCTTTGCTGGGCTTTCTTAGGGAAGTCGCTTATTGTTTCTGTATTGACATTTCTTCATTTCTAAAATGGGATTAATAATCTGCCATAGGCCTCGTATAACGGCTAAATGAGGTGATAGATGTGAAATCATTTTTTCCATTTGGATGGCACTTAGCAGGAAGGAAAGGGAGCTTTAGCAAGTGAAGAAGAAAAGCCGGGGGTCTACCTGGGGGCCATGCAGTGAGGGGTACTTCGGAGGAGAGAGCTTGGAAAGAGCCCTGGGCAACAGCCCTGAAGACTGAGGAGCAAGGCTGTGAAGAATGAGCATTCATCCACTTTAGATGGGAAGGGGGAGGCAGTTGTTCTAAGAAGTGACCCAGGGTAGTCAAGGCCAGCATTTTAGGGTTTGAGACCTTCCACGTGAAGCAATGGTCAGCCTAGACTTTGATGTCAGGTAGGCTTCCCATTCTTAGGCTAAAACCAAAGTAAGTATGAAACCTTCATAGCCATGCTCCTGCCACTAGGCACTAGGTCCTGACCAGTATGAGCTGGGGGCCAAGTCTTGTCTTTACAGACCAAAGTTGTTCAAAGAAAAGAAAAAAAAATCACTGACACTACAGCTCAAGTTTTATAAACTTACTCCAGTTTTTCTTGAACTCTGTTTTTGGCTGTTGTCTCTAAAATTTTGGACTCACGTTTATTACCTCATTTAGCATGGTGTGAGAGGCACTACGTGGACCTTTTAATGTGATGAGCCCACATTCTTGCTACTCAAAGTATATTTCATGGACCACCAACACGGGCATCACTTGAGAGCCTGTTAGAAATGTAGAACTGCAAGCCCACCCCACATCTGCTGAAAAAGAATTTGCGTTTTTAACAAGATGTACAGATGATGTACGTAAACATTGAAGTCAGGTCAAGAACACAAACCCCAGCCTGTGCGTATCCACTCACACAAACACACTTCCATTGATTATGCAAACAATTCATTTTCATCATAAAGATGACAAAAAATACAAAAATACATAAAAAATAAAAATACCTATGGTCCTGCCTCTGTTAACATTTTCCCTGTTTGTTTTCATCTTTTAATTGAAAAAGAAAAAGTCTGGACTTTTTTTTGTGAGAGAGTGGAAACCCATTTTTCTACCAAGCCGTTACCGTATCTTCAACATGCACAGGGTCTGGCCCACCTAACGCCTCCTCTTTTTGTGAGCTGGTAATCTATAGCAAATTTTTTACTACAAAACCATAAGCATGTGATTCTGTAACCTAACATCACACGCAGGCACAGTTTAGGTGACATTTTAGGTGAAATGTTCAAATTGCTGTCCATCTCGTGCGAGACACTCACACACAGGGTCTGGTGTCACTTCTGCCGGAGCGTGCGTTTTGGGTTTGGCCAATCGCTGCTGGTACTAAGGGAGGTGGAAGAAAAAATCAAGATGGAAACACAACCTACTTTCTGTGGGATCGCAAGCTTCCTAACTTTTTAAAGAATTAGAGAATAGAATTGATTGTTAACTTTAAGCTATTTTACACTCATTTTAATTTTTAAATTTCACTGACTTGTGTGAGAAACAGGTTTGGTATTTCAAATGGGCTCAAGGTTCTGTGCATCTGAGGTTCAACGAATTCATCTGTATGAGGAAATTGATGGGAAGACACATATCAAAGTTTGGGCAGTCTACCTGAAAAGATTAATTGGCCCAACTCTAAAGGGTGGCTTTGTAGATGATTTTTTTTTTTTTTTGGTAGTATAGGTTGGAACAATATTTTCTTGTGTTAAAGCAGAATTCTTTGAACTTGAGAAGAGACTGGTTGTGGTGCTGCCTTCCAGCTTCAAGGAATACATTTCTTTCTCTAAGTCCCCTATCCCTTCTTCCCCAAACTTCCTAATAATTTAATTCACCGAACCGGGATGACACGAAGCTTTTCTTGCTGCCCCCAGGCTCCCTTTGTACACTGTCAAGGTTTAGAGGTCTCTTAGCAATTGCCATCAAGCAGACGGCCTGGTTCGGGTGTCGGCCTCATGAGCAGGAGCTGGTCCTGGGGGAGGTCTAGCCGGTGTTCCACAACACCGAGCTTTTGACGGACAGAAACCCCTTGCCTGCCCCACTTCAGCTTCAAGGGCTAGCAGGCTCGGCCATTCTGGAAGATTTGGAAAGGAGCCACCAACAGGAATCATTGAACAATTGCTTTGGGAAACTTAAGATAACACTGTTCCACCACAGTAGAATAGCTATGTGACAGAAGGAAATTATCTGTTTAGTTCTTGATTAACATTTATGTGAGAAAAATAAAATTAAAATAGATGGTATCATGTCAAAGAAATGCCTGTATTTACTTTGAAGCACAGCTACTAACTCAGTACTTTTGTAGAGTGAAAGCAGCCAGCTTTGGAGGGTTTATTGTTTGAGTTGCAAAAACTAAAAACAAAAACCAAAATACTGTTAATAACACCTTTTAAGACACTGATGGAATGCTTCCTGGCTACTGAATTACTTTCCCTGGTACCAGGATCTCCAGAAATACTGAGTTATGAATAGAATGGCACGAAGCAGTCCACCTCTACAGACGGTTGGCAGGTATGTGTGTGTGTGTTTGTGTGGGGGTTATTTTATGGATGTTTTCTTATTTTTAACATATAAAAAAGCTGAACAAGGCTTACTGAGTTCATTATAAATTTCCCCATCAAATTAATGAAGAAAATACTTTACCATTAACATGCAAGTAATCTCAATAGTGCTTGTGGTACAAACATTAGTAGGAATAACTTTAGGAATAACTTAATTCCATTCTCAAAATAAAGAATAAATTCATGTGTTTATTTACCCAGCCTGTATTTATTGAGGGCCCTGTATGTATAAGCCTATCCTGGGCCCAATGGATGATAGCATGGTGAATAAGAAAGAGTTCTTGACTTTCTAACTTTATAGTTGACTGAGGGAGACATGAACATGGTGTATACAAGGTGTACTGAGAAAGTTAAGCCAACGTAACAACTATTCTTAATGTATCTCTAGCCTGCCTTTCCTTTGTTTAAATATAGGGTCAGATGTTTGTGTGAGCCCATGTGTTTTATAAATATGTATATAGTGCTTTATACTTGTATAGTATTTACAGTATAGGCCAGAAACATTCTAAAAACTTTAGCGATGTGAACTCATCTAACCTATGATTAACCCCACATTTTACAAATAAGGCAGTCGAGAGGCACATAGAGGTTGAATGACTTGTCCAGCTGAATGGAGGAGAAAGATTTGGATTTAGCAGCTTAGCTCCAGGGCCTTTCTAGGCACTGTGCATTACTGTCTTTCTAAAATGGTTGCACACATCAATATAAGAAAAAAAGAAAAGAAAAGAAAAAAAGTGTGAAGAGCTCAATGCTTGTTACCTGGTAGATTCATTTCCGTCATTCAGGCCTGCATGCTTGCAGAATGCACACTGGTACCTTACTTCTTAAGCAGTGGTATGTTCTGGGACCATGGAAATCAAACTACTATCAAGAGTTGAAAAAGCAACTGGGAGAGAGATATCCAAAGAAATCCAACATTTATAATGTGAAGATCATTTACAAAATAAGCACCAAATCTTTTGTTTAGCTATGTTGAAGTTTATAGTTTTCTTTTCTTTTTTAAATGTTGGACATTTGTTTATATCACTTTTACTGATTCAAAGTTAATCCAGTGGTGCTTATGCATGAGGGTAGTTCCTAGCGTTAATTTTGGAGAAAGAGCTACTAATAGAGAAAAAGGATAAAGCTCTGTTTAAGTAGAGGAGGAAAGTCAGAGGACCTCCTCAGTAATCTAGTACTTCGTTAAGTGTCTGGGAGAGAGAGATTTTTATCCTGAAGTCATTTTGAGTCTTATTCTCATCAGAAATTTCCATGCTTTAGTTTGTGTGTATGTGTGTGTGTGTTTGTGTGTGTGTGTGTGTGAGAGAGAGAGAGAGAGAGAGAGAGAGAGGAGGGGGAGGAGGAAGAGGGAAGGGAAACAATGGGAAGAGAGTAGAATGAGATGAATGAATAGGTGTATGAGCTCACCAGTTCTTATAAATGAGAAAAATCATAACACTACCTTCTTCTTTTACTCCATTCTATCTAAAAAGGAAAATAAGACCATCTTGTCTAGTTATATTTAAAAAGATGTTTTAACACAGGGCTCAGCTTGAGCTGCATTCTAATTCCTTTCCATCAAGGACACTATTTTATTCATTTTATCTCTAGTGCCCAGGAGAGAGCCAGGCACAGAACAGGTGCTCAACAAATGGATGTGGAATGAACAAAACTAGAGTCTCTGGCTTCTGTAGAAAGACCTCCAGACCTTCTGAGAACAGACATTCTCCTCACATTAGACAGCATTCGCTGGCCAGATGCCACACTGTCCTGGAAGTCAGGCTGCCTCACTGAACTCACTGGCTTTGAAGCAGAGTTAGGCCTGCTCAGGAACCCGGCAGGAAGCCTTGCATCTGTGACCCTGTCCCTGTGGGTAGTGTCAGGAGATTAGAGTGTCCTTGCTCCATGGCCAGAGATACAGGCCCAGATTACTCAGGGTCACAGGTCCACATTCTTGTATGCAACAGGAGCATTAATTAGTGACAATTACCTATTGGAAAAAAGAAGTCGAGTGTTGAGTGCTCCTTCCAAAAAACTTAAAGACAGAAGGAAGCTTCAAACAATGGGTCAAGGGAGATGCATTTCCGCTCTGATGTTAAAAACAAGGTACTGTCTAATTGATGAGTAGTGAGGGCTTGCAGAGACGCTTTGATGAGCCATCTCCTGCTTCCTGATATTGTGACCCCCTCAACAAACACTGACAAATAAAACCAGCATGCTTTCAATATAAATGAGGGCACCCTATCTGAGGAGATGCTTCGTTCTCAGGATGTGGTTGAAATCCTGTTATGAATAAGGTTTACATCCTTGCCACTGAAATAATATTTTTGTACTGTGGAAATCAATGGTAAGGAAAAAAATGGATAGGTCATCTAATATCTAAACAATTTAACTTTGATATAGTAGCTTGCTGGCTGGATTTGGTCCTGGGGAAAGTCCAAGAACATGTTGTTAAGTTCATCTCTCTCTCTTCCTCCCACTTAACTTCTCTCATCTTCTCTTACCTTGGATAGCATTTTGATGATGAGTCCAACTCATATTAGTGTTGTTTCAGAATGTCCTTGCAGCCGTACAGTTCTTTTTCACCTGGAGTAACCCACCTAGGATTTTGCTAACTGTGATGTAAAATTAGGACCAAGAGAGCTGGTCCGAGGGAAGGTGAGAGCATATATTTAGTCAAGTTGTAAACTTGAGGACAATTTGTGGGTTCTACATTTCAAACAGAACTCAAATCTTTTGAGGCTCAAGTTCCATTTGCTCTTTTGGCAAAACACAATTTCCTTGTTCAAAAGAAAATAAGCACATAAAAAGATGCCTCCGGGCTTCTTGGACATCAAAGCTTAGATGATACAACAGCATCTTGTAAAACTGCATTTTGATGATTTTTAGATTATAAGAACCAGGAACATGCAGATTAAAACTACCCTTAAGTTTAAAAAAAAATCCAAGGACAAAGATGTTGGCAAAGTATATTATACTTTATATGTTTTTGCCAAAAGTGAGACATTTTGGTCAGTCTTCCTGCTCTTCTCAACTGATATATATGTGTGTGTGTGTGCATATATATATATATATATATATATATACACACACACACACACACACAACATATACACACATATACATACACACATGCACACACATATACACACACACATATACACACACACATACACACATATACAACATATACACACATATACATACACACGTGCACACACATGCACATATACACACATATACACACATACACACATATACACACATACACACACACATATATATATATATATATTTTTTTTTTGGTAAAATATCAGCCATGTCAGATTTCATTCCAGATTCTTTAGGTTGTCTATCAGACTTGACCCCTAAAAAGGTAGCCATGATCCTTTTGGATGAACCATTTCTTTGAAAATCATGTTCATATTTTTGTTTAATGGTCAAGTTACTTTCTGGGTTAATATAGTCTTATACATAAATACCAAATATTGGCCAATCTATCAGTTAAAAAATATGTTGTTTTAAGAAATCTTTCTAGATGAATGATTCTCAACTAAGCGTTGAGATTTTTGATCTCCAGGGACATCTGGTAATATTTGGAGACATTTTTTTCTGGTCATAACTCGTAACCTGATGGTGGGGTTGCTGTTGGCATCTAACAGGTAGAAGCCATCGATGCTGCTCAGTGTCCTATGATGCCCAGGAGAGCACCTTCAGCAAAGAATCATCTTGCTCCATATTTCAATAGTGTCGAGTTTAGAAAATCAGCTCTAGACTCTGGGAGACTCCTAGACAGTGCCTTCAGCCATTCACTTTTTCTCCTAACCGAGGATGAGGCTCTTGACTGATTTCTGGGCATAGATTATTGGATTGGAGGAAGAAGTGAGAATAAGAATACGAAAAAGAAAGGGAGTGACATCGGCAAGGCTAAAGCAATCCTTTAGATCCTGAGGTCACATCTGTCTCAGTCTAACTAAAGAAGAGAAAATATTTTTAAAAAGGTAAAAAAATGATTCTGAGGCAGAAGGAAAGCAGTGGGAGCAGGATGTGTTCATGCATCTCATCATGGTTTGTTTTAGGGTGCTATGTGCCACCCAGACCTGAGGCTTATGAAGCACTTGGATTCTTCACAGCTGCCTGGTTTGCTTGCTTTGCCCGTGTTGAAATTGGTTCCATCATTCATTCATTCAGCAGGCCCTGATGCACCCTCAGAGAGGGCAGGAGTCGGGGAAGAAATGTGTGAATGGAAGTTTTCCTAGACATGACTGAGAGCCACAGAACCCCACAGAGAAGTCAGCTGAGGTATAAGGGCAAGGTCCCATCCCCTATTGCAATCCAGCATAATGCACAGGTTTTCTGGAAGAGAAGGTGGTCATGGCCAGAGACTGTTACTCTTGGGGAATTCACAAACACCTGAAAATGCCATGGAGATGGTATCACAACAGACAGAATGACACCCTTTCAGAGTTTGGGTTCCCAAGGTTAGAACCATGTGAAGCACCTGTCCCAACCATAGCAGCAGCGCACCAATGAAACCAGATTCCTGGGCCTCACCTCAGGTCACTGACTCGGAATCTCCGGCGGGAGGGGGTGTTTCTTCATGTACCACAGGCGATTCTTAACATCAGGCAAGTTCGGAAAGCTCTCTCTCCCCAGAGGACCAATAAACCCTAAAACTCTCAGAGGGAACCTGAGTTCAGAGTCACATCACCACAAACAGACTCATTCATTTACTCATCCGCAAACGTCTGTTGCAGAGGCTCGGGGTATCGTAAGCCTGACAAGGTCCTTGCTCTTACAGAGCTTTCATTCAAGTTTACGAACACACAGAATGGCTGTGAGGGGTAAATTAAGAAAAACTTTTGAAGTTCTGAGGCCAGTGCATGTCACAGGGTAAGCACACAGTAAATATTATTTTCATCCTCATTCTTGTTACCATCGTTATTATATGAGTCTCTTCCTCTCCTCTTCCACCAAGTCCCATGGTTCTCAGCGCTGCTGCTGGAGAAAGAAATATTCAGCCTAGCAGATTGAATTCCTTTATTTACTCAATCATCCATTCATATATATGAACTGAGAAACTGCCAAACTTGGGGATTAGAAGTAGGATGTGGAAAATATAAAAATAAGTTAGCAGTGGAGTAGTTAAGCTTAGTTCACAAATACCTGTAGTTCAGGCAGACAGTGATTAAGAGAGTATAGATAAAGTGTTCCAAGGGCTCGGAATAGAAAGTGATTTCTTCTAGCCTGGGGAATGTGAGAAGAAAGGAAATTGGGATATCCTTTGGGGAAATGCAATAACCAGTACATTCTAGGAAAATATAGTGGGGACCAAATTAATGTACTGAATTGAGTTGAATTCAATACATTCTTTATCCTCCCTCTAAGTAGTTCCATAAAGGTGGTGTAGAAATGCCAAATGTCAGAGATGGTTGGGCTATGTAGTTCTTCTTGGGCTGGCCTGGACACCTAACAGTTATCACTAAGCAAATGTCTGCGGGGAGACTTACTCTTGAATTCCAAACAACTAACATACAAGTGATCTTCTGACTTGCTGCTTGTTGATAAGTGGGGGTTGGTCTGAATTCATTGTTGATTTGAAAGGAAAATGAGTAGTGTTTTAAACTGCTCATTTACATGGACTCACATGAGTCACCTTTCTACCAACGTATCTCCAATATACCAAGGGCTTTCACAGAAGCTTAAACAATGCTGCTGTACAGCTCTTGTTTTATTCCTTTCCACCAATTTGCTTTTAGCTTATCTGGACTTCGGTATATCATTTAGAAATGGGGCTATGCTTTGCTTGCTGAAATTGAAAAAAGAAATGATTAACTGAACTAACAGTGCACATTACTCAGATTTAATTATGTTTGTAATACATCACCCAGTGATATGGGGCAACTTCTTGCCATTCACTTTCCATCATGTGTTTCTCATAACATATGGTCCTCGTGAAATAGTTTTGATTCAGAGTCCCCAGTAGCATATGGCCAAAAAAAAAAAAAAAGCCCCTCAAGTCAAATGCAAAGTAAAGGCCAGCCTCTGTGCCCCAGAGGGGCCTCCATCAGCTGCTAGCCAGCAAGCCCGGAATCTGAATTGGTGTCAGGGTTTCACTCATCATGAGGATTTTACATTTGGTTTGGGACTTTGGAGCATGAGGTTCTGGATGTAAAAGTCAGAAGAGATATGGCTTTTGTAATGTCTTCAGAGATTCCTGTGTCGATAAGGTCAGCAGAAAGTTAATAGATTTTTATCTTCTCATCACATGAACTTAATATAGTGCAACTGCTTGGTGGGGGTGGGATGGTGGGAGGGGATGGGAATCCCACCAGGCTTCTTAGATTTTTAACAAAGAGATGTTTTAAGTATTTAAGTGAAATTTTTTTTTTTTTTTTGCTTAAGGTTAAAAAAATCTCTCCCTCACATTTAAATAATAAAACTTTTAAATAAAAACTTTGTTTAAAAGCTACGCAACAACTCTGACTAAAAACAATTATAGTCAGAGCAGAACATGTTTTTTCCTTTGTGCTGGTTATTCAATTACATGTGAGTAGGAAAAGCTTGCATTTATGGTGCTTTAATAGAATATGAGCCAGTTCAACTTAAATGCCTTCAAGCGAGTGTTCAGAGCCATAAGGCAGTGCCATTAGGACTGCTTCATTCCTCCACCAGACTCTTAATGACTGCCGTGTGCCTGCCCTGGAGGGAAGGTCCTTCTGCCAGGCACAGGCACATGCTTGGAAACTCCAACCGAGGGAAGGTGGTGTGTGTGAAGCCTGCCACCAAGACCAGCTTTCAGTGAGAGTCTGCGGGTATGCGGGAGAAAACCCACCAGGCTGATTCCAGATGCCACCTTCGACAATCTCTAGGCCATACTCCTTTCAAACCAACCTGCGGACTTAAGATCTGCTTTCAAGGCTGCCTTGACCAGCTGCCTGAATTGGCTGTGAGAGTGGTTTTTACAACCTGGGGATGCTCACCGTGGTCCACAGGAAAGCTGGCAGGCTGAAATGTAAAGCAAGTCCATGGAGGGACAGCACTGGGTCAGACTGACTAGCAGGCCTCAGCGATCAAACATGTCACACCTGTCTTGGCCACTGGTGCAGGTGTTCTAGGTCAGCTCTCACTGTGGTTATCAATCGCTGACAGTTGACAGTTTAATTTTACACCACAAGTACCTCATTACTTGTGTAGGCACTTGAAGAACACGTGGGCACTGGATCGGATCAGTGATCAATGACAAAGGTTGCATAGGGTGCAAGTGGTAGCAGTAAAAGTGAAGGTCTCCGCGCATGAGTTGGCAGTGGTAGGGATACATGACAAGGGGAGTTTAACTGACAAACAGTCTGTCAGATTGAAAAGAATGGAGATTTGCCAGTGAGCTAGCTGTAGATTATAACATATATCTCTTGATTTGAGGAACAGAAAGGGGGGAAAACCCTACCTCAAGCAGAGCTTCCCTTTCTTAAAAGTGCTTACACAAATTTAATGAAGGGGCAGGATTGTAAATTCTTATTCTATGAGTATTTACCTCATGACACAGATCCATTCAGGTGTTTGGGAATTTAAGATTAGCAGAATGCAGTGATGCTATTTTATGAAGATAAATGTGTGTGTGTGTGTGTGTGTGCGCGCGCACGCACGTGTGACACCAACCCCACCAAACCAGCCTACCGCTGTTTTAGATTGTCCTGTAGCAGCTCATTGTGGATATTCAATAATAAGAAAGTCGTTCCATATGAGCCCTTGTCTTATCAATACAATTCATGGCCACCACTACCAAAATAGACCGCCTTATAGCAGTAGGAAAAGAAATCCATTCTTTCAAGTGTCTTTTATAGTGGCATTTTAATAAATTCCTTGCAATTTTCCTCTACCCTCAACTTTTTATTCTCTAAAAGGGAGTTTCTGACATTTTTTTCCTATAAAAGTTTTTCTGTTGGTGTTGGCATTTTCTTAAAAGACATTGGCTTTAAGAAAAAGGCCACATGGCATGACTTTTTATTCTTTGTGATGTGCCTTGTCTCTTGGAGTAAGATTAATTGGGTACATGGTACATGGTGTAGTAGAATGAAGATGGGTTTTGAGCTATATGGACATGAATTTGAATTCCAGCACTGCAACCGCCTGCCGTCGAGCATGGTCAAATTAATGACAGCCTCAGATACGTTTTTCATAAAAAATGTTATCACTCAAGATTGTTGAAAGGGCTGAAGGAGGTAAAAATGACAGAGACCGCAAATTGCCTCCCAATATTTCTTCCTTTTCTCTCTCCTTTAAAAATAACACAACCGCTTGAACTTTGGCTAAGCATCTGGCCATTGAGTCACATGTCTAGCCTGCCTTGGAAGTTCCATACAGTCATGCCATTAGGGTTCTGCCCAATAAAATGTGAGCAGAATTATGTTTAAATTGTCTACAATTTGGAAAAAGAAGCTGTCTGTCCACCTTTTCCTCTTTCCCCATTTCCTATGGGTGGGCAAGAGATTGATGGCAGTGAGTCAGCTCTGACCATACAGATGAGAACAGCACACTTAGACATGGCAGCGCAACAAGCGAGGAGGAATCTGGAACACCGAATGACCTGGCAGGTCAGAGCTGCCTACCCGCCTGGGATTGCCTGCCTCACTCTGGACTCACACATGAGAAAGAAACGCACTTCTCTCTCTGAAGTCCCTGTATTTTGAGATCCCTTTGTTACAGCAGCTTAGCCTGTGTGCTAACTAATACATCTTAAATATGAAAGGCACTAAATATAGCAGGCTGGTACATAGTAGCACATCAACATGTTTACTGTTTAAAACCATATGTTGTTTCATTTCTAATCAAGGTAGTTAATACTACATGTAACACATTAAATATTAACCAGAAGGCATCTGCTTAGTGCTGGGTTAAACAATCGTTTTCCCCCTTCTAAACTGGTTCTACCAGTCAACTGTCATCTGTTTGGAAAATGTTCACCTTTTCAGGTGTCTCTGTTTTTTCTTTTTTTAATTTTTTAAAATTTTTATAGAATCATCTTTCTTACTCTACAATATTTCACTCAAGATTTGCAGGAATAAATGAACTTCACTTTCGCTGGCAGCACCAAGTGCACTGTCATTTATAAAACCCCACTTACCACATTTACTTACCCTATGAGAGCCTTGGCGCCTGCTTTAAAAAATAGGGTAAACTTCAGGATAAGTGGTAATTCCCAGGAAAAGACGCATGGGATTCCGGAATGAACGCACTGATGATGAAGAGTCCACGGGCATCTCAGAGTATCTGGCTCTTACTGGTGCTCTACTGTCACCTGGCCACACAGCCTCCTGTCCACTCTGCTCCTCTTCCTTTTCCGTCACCACGCACCAGCCCTCCTTCCCGCGGGGACTCTTTCTGTCTTGCTTGCTCTTATTGTCTAGCAAAAGCTGGCATCCCCAGCATTTCTAGTTTTAATTGTAGCACCCAGGGCTAATGAGGTTACTGCTCCCCATTTCTGTGGTATGGAGAAAATTTGGTTACTTCTGTCTCTTCTTCCAGAGTTGGTGTCTATTACCCATGCCTACAGAAAAAGGAATTAAACCTAGCATGTGTCTGAGGTTGAAAATATATAACTCTGCCCATTTTTCCCTTTGGTGTAGTTTCTTTTTAGTTCCACTAAAACTTCAGGGACAAGATAGCCACCATAAAAGAGCTCAGAGGCATTTTTTTTTTTGCATTTTTCTTCTTATTATTAAATTTATTGGGGTGCTATTGGTTAGGTTTTTGTTTTTTTTTCAGGTGGGACTAAATTTATTCTGTCTAGTGCTCAATCAAGGGTATGGTATGTCTAGGTCTGCCGGCTGGAAGTTGGGAGGCATCTCCTGTGTCATATGTCATCTTCTTTCCTTGAATGCTACTTGTGAGTCTGGGAATCTGAGAACCAGTTTATCCTTCAGGCATTTCTGCAACTGGCCGAAGTTCCCACTCAGAGTTTCTGACCTTCATCCCTCTCATGGTGCCTCTGGGGATTCATACATCCTTCTCAGTGGGTACCTATAATTAAAAGACTAGCATCTCTACCTTTGCCATTGAGGTCATACTAAGCAGGGCAGATACTAACTTCATTCTATGTGACAACTCATGCTGGGCAGGGTTATGGGATGTATGAGGCAAAGGGAAACATGAGATCCCCAAAGAGTACTGTTTCTCTACCCTCAGTGTCCTGCAGCTTCATTTTCTGTGATCATGAGTCCGTTTTTAGAGGCTGAGAGGTTTCTCTGTTACTATTTCAACTTCTTTCAGAGGGCAGTTCACGGAAGGGTCCCTGAGAGTCCCTCCTGTCTCTTAAAATGTTGTAGGGCCCTTTCATCAGATAGCTCTGCCAAGGAGCTCGCTTCTGGTGGCGCTGGGGAAGCAAGTCCCAGCTTGGACTCTTGGGCCCGCCTGGGACGCTGACATCTCCTCGATTCCCTGTGTCCTTTGTGGTGTACCCCTGCCCTCTCACTGTTCTTCCCTGTAGAAGTCTGGCCCTCCAGTCCAGTTTTCTGCCTGGCTGCCTCCGCAGGGCTCAGGGGCACAAATGCAAAGCAGTCCCAGCCAGGGTTGTTTTTCCAGCCTGTCATTAACAAGGTATGACCTTGGGCCAGTCACTTAACCTCTCTACTCCTCAGCTTTTTCATCTGTGAAATGAGAGGCGTGAACTAAATTGGTGGTTTTCAAGCTGTATTCCTCAGCATTTCCTCAGGGGACCTGGTGTGTGTGTGTGTGTGTGTGTGTGTGTGTGTGTGGAGAGAGAGAGAGAGAGAGAGAGAGAGAGAGAAAGGGAGAGAGACAGAGAAACAGAGACACATGGAGAGAGATACTTTCCTTATCTCCCACATATTTAAACCACTCAAAGCTCAGTTAATTTAAGCTGTGTTGTCGGGAAATCTTTTCCATAGTTACACACAACTCTTCATTAACACCTTTCTCCTTCCGGCTGCCCAGACCTTCATATCATTCACCTTTCTCTAAAGGAAATTTGCCCGGAGAAACAAGGTAATTGTACAAACTTCTTGAAGGTGGGATTGTATGGAGAGGAAAGTGCAAATTTCATTTCACTTATTATTAGCAGTGGATTTTTCTTTTGAGGCCAATGACCAAATTGTGGATAAGATCAGAAACAGATGGAAAAGTCTGCCCTTTAAATAAATATGTGTTGTAGTGTATTTTTGATCTTTAGTCTCCATGTGGAATATTATCAATTAGATGTTGGGATTTGGTTTTAATCAGTATTATTTGTGTCTTTTGCATAGTATTTGCAATTTAGAAAATTCATATGGCCAAACACATGACTGGGTCTGACTCTTTTTGGGAGGGGGCTCCCTTTCAAGTCTTCTGGTATGACAGGGAGCCGTGCAGATGCAAAGGTGTTCTGTGAATAGGGGAAGTTCTGTCAGTTCACAGGCTCCGTGAGGACACCTTTCATTAGGGGCTTGGCTCCCAGGTTAGAGTGTGGTGAGAGTTTATCAATGAGCTGCCTCTTACGCAGGTGTCTTTCCTCATCTGGTGCTGGGCCGTTGTTCTGGAGCTCGATGGTGTTGTGCCATCCAAAATCGCTTGTCAAAGGCCTGGTCAATGACGCGCAACAACCCATTCCTTGTGGGAACGAGGCATCCCTGGCTTTGGCGTCCTAGCTGCCTTCCTCTTTTATAAACCCTCAAGGTGTTAGGGACTGCTGTGGAGAGTAGTTTTATATTTGGCAGAACCACCAGAATTTTTTTTTTTTCGGTTTTGAAAGAAATGGTTTTAAGACCTAACCTACTCATCAACTCAGTTCCCCGCAGAGCTTTGCCCTGGACTATTTTAAGCTCGGGGTTGGCGCAGGGAAAGGGCTTGTAAAACTCCAAGTTGGTTTGAATTTGGGGTTTGTGGCGGCACCTAAGTGTAGGTGCCCTGCCACCTGGCTTTTAGCTCCATTCTGAGAGTCTTCCTGGCTTTCATGGTTCATGTAATTTTGACCACTAATAACTTTAGAAAAGTCTAATGCTGGCGCGATTATTGCATAAATCTCCAGATGTAGAAATGGAGTTTTTGAAGTTTGATGGCATATTCCTAGCTGCAGTGCTAGGATCCTGAACCACTGAATGAAAATATTGCAAAAGAACGCTTTAAAACAGAAGTACTGTAGAGTGTTTCTCAGGCTGGCCTTTCTACTCTACTTTCCAAATGAAGAAAATAATTAGTCCTTTTTACCTTATTTAAACATTTAGCCATTGTGTCTTGGAGCTGAGCCAAAAAAAATCACCTGAAATTTTGTTTATGATTTGTTCACAAAAGTGGCCGTACTTTTTAAAGGAGAGCAAAAAAGAACATTTTAAGAATGTGTGAGCTCATTATGAACCCAATATGTTTTAAAAACATTCAACTTGTAAACTCCTGAAATGTGGTTTATAATGGAAACACCAGCAGAGTTTCCTGGAGTGGGTCTGAGTCTACTAACTTCTAAGCCTTTTACAGACCTGGTTCCTCTTGTAGGGAAAAAGTTAGCATGGCTTCTGGGTAACGGGGGTTTCTTGTTTTTGGACATCTAAATGATACTTAGTACATGTTAGGGATATATGTGCATGTGAATTATTTGTAGAAATGATGCCTCTCTTCCTGCCTTCTGTTATACACTTAAATTCTCTTTTTTTCATTCAAAAACTAGAGTTGAACAACCCTTGACTTTCTCTGCTACCTTTGCTTAGTTTTTAATCTCTTGAGCAGCATTTATAATTCACTATGAGTTTATGTTAAATCTAAATTTTTATTTTCTTTTAAGAGGTAGTTGTACAGAATAGTATATGTCTATAAAATAAATCTCAACTGGCATTGTGAGATTTATTTTATTAACATTTTATTACCATTTTGACAGTCTTTTAGTTGACTGGTTTCTACATCTATAAGAGAGAAAATCATAATGATTTAGAGGCTTGGAATTTCCTCAATTTCTTATAAATGATCAAAGGATGATTACATTATAGTCAACGTATTTATCATGTGTAGTGTTAAGTGTGGTTGATTCTTTCTTTTCTTTTGTGAATTACTAATTTATATGTAATATGGCATCTGGTCAACCAAGCCATTTCTTCACCACTCCCAGTGAAAGAATTGATTGTTCATATCGCAGAACATCTTCATTACGTTTGTATCGGGAGCCAGGCTATTCTTGTTTAAAAGTTAAACATGTAATACTTGTTTTTTTGCCATGCATTTTTCACAGGACACACTGTAACTATGGCTTATTTGGATGCATAGACGGTTCTCCACTACTGATTATAGTTCACTTATGTTTCAATTGGGTAAAATTACATTTACGGTGTGAGGACCAGGTTGAACAGTTTTATCAATGCCCTGAGTGATGGAAGTAGAGTCTAGATTAATAGGTCCGTGTCCATCTGGCCAGATGCAAGAATTTGATGTAGTCTGTTTCTAGAGCTACATATTTCATATTGTTGCTGACTTTATTAGGTAGTCAGTCACATACCAGATTTGCTTAGTTGTAGCCTGAACTGTGATGCTTCCCACATTGCTCTCTTCTCTTCCCTTTGGCCTTCATGATTTTGATGCTTATTCCCATACTTCTCTTCCCATTTGGCTCATTTGGATTTGTGTGTGTGTGTGTGTGTGTGTGTGTACTTTTTTGTGTCTGTTTTCTTAAGACCGTTCTCTTTGCTAGCTAATCTGATTCATTAACTCATGATAATAATAACATCAATAGATAATACTTAAGAATTTATTATATACCAGCCGTTTTGTGAATTGTTTTCCGTGCTACACGCTGACGGAGACTATCATCTCCTTCCTTTTATGGATGAAGAAATTGCAACTCAGAGGCCTGTGGCTTGTTCAAGGTGGAGGTGGAAGTCAGAACTGTGCTTCTGACTCTGACACGAGGCTGTTTTGGCTGCATTCTAGGAAGATACTTTTTAATTCCATCCCTTACCTCTACCTCTCCAAATTTTCTTTTGCTTCTTGTATGAGGTTGAAGCTTTTTCATTTGTTTTACTGACAGATGAAAATTTTCTTAAGAAAATTTTGGACAGTTTTATAACTTGCTGTTTATTTCATATGATGGAAATTGCAGCTGAAAATATGCTGTTTCAGATAAAATTGTATCTACTGCTAATTTTAAATTAGCATCTAATTGTAAAGTTTATTCAAGGATGTTGTGTGTTCACTGGATACTTTTAAACACTTAAATTATTTTCAGATTGGTAGCAGGGCAATTAGAACTGGGGAAGGAGAAAAATAAACTCTTTGTCCTCTTACCAAGGACCTTTTAATGTTTTTATCCCAGTGAAACCAACCAGGCAACCATATTTTGAAGTTCCGGAAAGGTTAATATTGGGTGTTTTTCTCTTATTTATGGTTTCCTGCAAGGGCAAGAACTTGGGCAGCCCTGACTAGAGCTGGAAACACTAATTATCTGATGATTTTTCTGGATTTCCAGCCGAAGTTTTTGTAGATATCTTGGATTTGGATAAATAGTGGGCCACTATCCATGTTTAGTGGGTATTTCTCTGCTTAAAATTGCTAGCCTCTCCTTAATGTCTCCAGGCTTCCTTTAATGATGACAGGCTCCTATTTCCTCATTTGGAGACTGGAACTGCAGGGTGTTAAGACCATATGTGTAGATGCAGTCTCCTGGGCTGTTTGGCCAACTTCACCCAGAACTCAGAATCAGAGCCCCTGCCAGCCAGAGGGGTTGTGGTGTGTGTGGGTCGTTTGGAGTGGTTAAATGTCTGGGGACTCCTCTAAGACTGCTGATGCAATTTGAAATCTCAGCCTCTATATTTGCTTATTATGTTTTTTTGAAAGAAAAAGCCCAACGTGATTCTTTAAAGACATCTGGCCTGCGCCCACATGGATATTGCCTAAATATGGTGGCCGTGTGTTCAGTCCATCATTGTCCTTGCTGCAGGCCGTGAGATTCCAAGTTCTTCGCGGGTCCTGTGTACAAGGCGAGGCCTGTCTTCAATGGTTTTCCTGAGCAGCTCTCCTGCACCTCCCTGGAGCTATTGCACAAAGACCCTTTTGTCAGGCACTATTGGACTCTCCTCAAAATCTAAGCACTTTCAGGAAAGGACTTGGAAGTCTATCTTCTCAGTTTCCACACCTCTTTGCCCTCCATGCTGTCATTTTGTGTGGCTGGTCGTTAAGCTCCCTACCCTGCTCCTTATCTAGTTTCTTAGTGGCTTGGATTATTACTGTGTCTACCTTTCTAAACCTATGTTGAACATCTCCTAACATGTCCCTGTCTTCTATTTACTTAATCTTACACGTTGATAAAATCGAGATTTTCGGGGATGTGACTTTTCCATGACAGACTGAATTTGAACTAGTAATCTTTCCTTTACCCTAGTTTGGAAACATCTCCTCCAGCCCCCATGTCCCTGCACACAAAACTTTTATTTTCCTAGGAAACATTTTCTTTAAACTAATGTGATTTGATATGCTCTACTTGAATAAGAAAAAATGCTAATGTGTTTGACTAGTCCAATTTATATTCATAAAATACAGTCACTAAAGAAGATGCATTTCATTAAACTAAGGTATTTGTAACTCTGAGAAATTTATATTGGAAAGTTTATATTTAATATAAAAATATGCTGTAGTCATTTACATTTGCTGCTAGGTGGAAACACTAATTCATTTTATTTAACAGTCATTTTTAGATTTTAATATTTTTGGGTCTTAGTTTTCTGTCAAATGGCATTTTAATTGTTTATTTGTTGCAGGGGAATCTGCAGGCATCTATTTAGTGCTCTATGCATTGTTAATGGTCATAAGGACTCAGTGTCCCTGTAATATGTATATTGTGATATAATCATGTGTAAGTGTAATAGATTTCCTTCCTATACTTTTTGAAGATAATTGACTCATTATGAATTCTGCTGAAAATAGTTTTCAAGGTAGAGATGCAGTACATGGAGGAACTAAACAAGAATTTCAATTAATAATGCACTCTCAGCCTTGAGAGATATTACATTCTCCCGGATCAGGGGTGATCCATCACTGCCTGGGCTGCCGTAGTCTTGCCTCCCTCGTCTTTGTATGTTTTGTGCATGTGCTCATCAGTACACCCTAGGATGGTGAGCTCTTGGCACAAGAGTTTGCATGGAAGTGCTTTTTTTTCTAAGGTCAGTTGACACTGTTTCTGAAGGCTAAGCTTGCTCAGCTTTTAGAAGTATAAACATTACAGGGTTACATGGAATATTTTAATGAATGAAAGTAATTGCATCTTCTTAGAAAATGGAAAAATTGTCAATAATATTTCCCATCCAGTTATTAAGGTTAGGATGGCTAGAATACCCGAATATCATAATTACTTTCAATTAAGTAGTTCATCAGTTTATCTTGTATTATTTTTCAAAAGAAACAGAAAAATAGAATCAAAGCATTATTATTATCATCATTAGTGAGCTAGAGTCTGATTAAAATTACTATATAAATTAGAGATCTATTTTTGAATTTGAATTCGAAGATTTTTTTCAATGTGCCAACAGTTATTCAAAATAATGTGTACTTCTAAAAATATGCCCTCTCTGGTTTTGGCATTTGTGTTTCATATTCAAGAATGGAGTCCCCATAGTATACATATCCTATAGCCAAGTAACTGCATTTATATTGTTATAAATTTTTGAGGTTGGAATCTCGAGTTTTTAAATTAAATAACTACAGTTAACTGTATTAAGTGTAAGGTTGAATTTGATCAAAAATAAGAAAAGCATTTATGACAACCCCTGTAAATGTTTAAATACTTTAGTTGTGTTTGTGAGCCTTAAATTGTATTATAAGAAGCCAACATTGAGTATACCAGTTCCTCGGGGACGCATTTGACTTTTGGGAGATAAAAAAATCTTGCATTAATGAAATTCTGCAAGTTTTTGATTTAGCAGACAATGTTTCCAGTATATGTGAAGCAATTTTAAAGTGCGTATATGTATAATTACTTGTAGAAACTGTTTAACTTTAATGGGGCATTTCTCGATCACATAATAGGAAAACTAACGGCTTTAATTAAGATTTATGAAGCTTAGAGGTAATATATTCTGCTAAATTAGGTAACTGTTGGTGGGTAGTGTGCTTTTAGAGATGAATTTTCTACATATACTTCACTTCCCTATGCATTTTTTGGTTTAGAAATGTAACTTGTAACATTGGAATCCCTACATCCATTAGTAGAAAGAACTAAACTTTGTTTTTTTTTTTTAACTTTTAATTAAATGGCAATAATTTAATAATGGGCAGATACTATTAAACTTTTCTTTAACCATTGATTTCAGGTGGTACAATATGAGCCTATCTTGAGGGAAAGAAAATCACTGTTTCATTCAAGCCACTCGTTAATTTGAAAGGTAGTGCTTAGTAACTAACTGGTTGTAAGACGCGACCCTACCAATTCATTTAAAATAAACAATTCTGGCTAAATTAACTATTCCTTTCCCTGCCCCCCCCCCCCTTCGATTAACTTGAGAATAGGGACTTAACTTTTAAAGCCAGTTTGTGTTATGTTTATTTGTGTACCCTACCAGGCCTGCTGTGTTGCCTTGTTTTTTAATATGTTGGTATAATTATCAATTAATATTCAAAGAGTATCAACTTTGACCCTCAGGATAAGCTTTGTTATAAAAGTCAGTTGCATGGAACACCTACAGATGGACTGGTGGGGGCAGTCAGGCCTGGGTCTCTCCTGGTCAGCCCACATTCCCCTCTTCCTAGTTCCCGGTGGAAGAGGCTCAAGCATGAGAAGGGGGCTAATAGAAGGTCTTTTGCTACCAATGCTCCTTGAGATCAGTGGTTCTCAAACTTTAGTCTACATCAGAATCACTTAGAAGGTCAGTCAAACCAGAGTACTGGGCCCCACCCCCAGAGTTTCTGATTCTGTAGGTCTGGGTGGGGCCCAGTACTCTGGTTTGACTGACCTTCTAACGACCTGCGTTTTAAATGAGTTCTCAGGTAATGTTGATCCTGCTGGTCCAGGGACTACGTCATGAAGGAAAAGTGGAAGTTAAAAGGGAGAAAAGAAGAGGAGGAGAGGGGGTGAGGAGGAAGAGGCAGAGGTGAAGGAGGACAGAGGCCACAGCTCTAGGCGGACGGGGAGAACTGGGGCTGTGCCATCTCCAGAAAGCCACACATAGTTCTATTTTTCTTCAGTTTGAGTAAAGGGCCAGTTGTTTTTAAAACAGTGTTTATTTGGTGGAGGGTCTTGAGGTACACAGGTGAGAATTGCTTTCGTTTTGAACACAGAATAAGTAAAGAAGGTTGGATTCCTTGGTTAAGCCTAATGATCAGTGACTGATTTCCAATTGTCTTTCTTATTGACATCCTGGGGATCAGCATCTCCAGTCCAGTCCAGTGGTTCCCACACCGTGCAGAGAACCACCTGGGAATCCTGAGGAGATGCAGACTCCTGGGCCCAGCCCACAGATGTAGGGTAGGTGGCTCAGAGATGATGCAGAGGAATCTGAATTTTTCGCCCTAACACTGAAGGAGATTTGTGTGCTGACAGTTACTGGGCCACGTGAGCTACACTAATATGTAGACAGTTGGCATTGTGCAGAGTATATTCGCCTCAGAAACCCCAACTGGTGGCTCTATTGGGAAATTTTCTCCTTCAGCGTGCTTGTACAGCTGCAATCTCTTTCTGCCCCAGTGGAAATCTTTATGCTGTTTTCCTGTGGAATTTTATGATAAGGTTTGATAGCTGCTTCTCAAACCTTATATCCTGTTTCTACCAAGTCCAGTCTTGAAAAAATTAATTTCTCTAAGTTTGATTCTCTCCATCTAACAGAGTACAGGGTAAGGCTAGAACATTTCTGCGTTTTCTTCCTCCAGCTTTAACACTCTGCGCTGACAAATAATTTGACCAACACTTAGTGACTGATAAATGAGGGAATACATATATATCCCACGTTTGTATGCATACATATATCATCTTTTTTATATAAATACTTAGGCCACGTTTTAAATATATCATATGATATATGTAATATATAAATATCTATCATGTATATAACTATCATCATCTATATGTATGTATGTATGTATGTATGTATATATCTATCGAGAGAGAGAGAGAGAAAGAGAGAGAGAGAGAGAGACTGAGTATAAAAAACGGGTAATAACTTTACCCGTGCCTTCGTTTTTACCCCTAGGTGATTCTGATTCTGATATAGTAAGATGGGTGCTCTAATGGAGTTAACTCAGAAAGCTGTGAGAGCAAAGAGGGAAGGAATTAGAGGAGGAAATATGGAGGTATAGGGAAGAAAGCCACAAAAGCGTGTTAATCAATAGGCCCAACAACTTCCATGCTTAAGAACATTTTGAGATACTTGCATTTTAAAATTGTAGCACAAATTTTAAATAGATTTCTTGAATCAGTGTATGTGTAATTGTGGAAAATGTTGGTAGCTGTTTGGTTTTAAGTATCCTGGTTAGGAGGAGGGCATGCCAAAAAATTCTAAGATGTGGATTTTTAATTCAGATGAAAAGATAAGCCTATCGTAAATGAAGCAACTAGAGAGATTTAACTTCTTAATTCTGTGAGGCTAAGTGGTGGGAATGCTGGAATTGCAGGACAGAAAGAAGCTAGTGTGCTTGGATGAAGTTACCTGGTAAGGATTGGACCTGGGGAAGGCTTTGGGGGAACTAAAGGGAAGAGGGAGATGGGCACCCCCGGGGGCGAGGAGAAGCTGTGAGGAGAAGATGAACATGATAGTTGGGCAGGGTGGGTGGAAGAAGGTACGTTTATGTGAAAAAGTGCCAGGGAGAGAGTGTTGGCCAAGTAGGCTGACGTTGGCTGATGGAATGTGGAAGCCAGAAAGGAAGAGGCCTTCTGAACTTGAGCCAGCCACGTCTCTCTTTAGGACTTGTGGACGCACAGTACCTGCCAATGCCAGAGTTTTACAGGTGCGCTCCCGGTTTCTATGAACAACAGCAATGTCCTGATTGTTTTATCTCGTGTTTTGTTTGGGTTTCTAGTGGTGTGTTTGGGAGTTATTTGTGTTTGTTTCTGGCTGGGTGACGCTGACGTTTGCATGGTGAGGGACGAGGAGAGAGAAGGATGGAGGGTAACTAACTGCCTGTTGATGGTGGAACAAAAGGGTCTGAGCCAAAGTCACTCGCCTCCTGTTCTTCTGGACGTGTAAACAGCGATATCACTTCAGTTGCTTGGTTTCTAGAAAATGAAGGTGAAATGGACAAAGACCAGGGAAAACAAAACTGTTGCTTTTATAAGAGTATTTGTTATAGAAAATTGTTCTCTATACTGTTGTTATGGGTCTTCTGTTAGAACAGAGAAAGTGCTTGTTTTCAGTGGAATTTTCCGTTAGGAAAGAATGTTATCATCTTGTTGCTGGCGAGCATGCTATTTGACCCATGGTTTTGAATATCTGTAATAAGGAACCCAACATATTATAACAAGTTCCTTTTTTATTTTATTTGTTTTTAGTATGAGATCATCTTTTGAAATCCACATATTGTTGTATTGGCTCATTCCAGTGAAACAGGCAATTACCACAGGTTCATGGCTGTGTGTCATGACAGCGCGATGTAGCAGAAAGTGTGTGGCCTTTGGATTTAGTCAAACAAGGCACCTTGCAGTTCTGCCTTATAAATATGTGAGTGTATAACATGGAACAGAAAGCCCAAAGAGCTATATGACTCCAGCAGCCTTCGCAAAGGGGTGTTCTTGCCTTTCTCTGTCCACTTTGTGCACCAGACTCTCCCCTGTTCAATAATTCTGGGGATTTCTCAGCCCACAGCCTGCAAAATACCTACAGGACGTTACTTTTGGTTTTATGAAGGCAATATTTTCTTGAGTCAGAGAATGACTAAACACACATTATAAATTGGAGTAATGGAAAGTTTACAACATGGTTAATTTAAGCATAATTACATGTAACAAAGTAATAAATGATGTGCAAAGTAATTCTGCTATTTATTTCCAGTTCCTCTCCCTTAGCAAGTGGGGACCAAGAGGACTGCCACAGTCCTGGTGGGGTCTGGAGTTTTCTAATTCTTAATGAGGTGGTGTCCGCTGCTATTACTGTCTTTTACCTTTCTGGATGAGGATAATAAAAGACACCTTGGTATCAGGCCCCTCGTTAGCATACGACTCCTCCTCTGTGCTTAGGTACTTGCTTATTTCACTTTGATTAAGGAATCACCCGTAAACCAGACAGTTTTTCCTAATACGCTCTGCAAAAGTTCTCTGCTAGTTGTTGTAAGCCTTGCTTATATTTTACTGAGAGGTGACAAGATGCTTTCCATCTTTAGTAGAAATAGTACCTTCCAGAACTGTAAACTGACTCCGCATTGAGCAGACACCTGAGCACCTTGTCACTTCTGGTTTAATGCTATTAATATTCTTTTCATATTAAATAATCTTTCCAGCTACAGAAGCTAAATAATTTTAATGTCCAACTATTTCTTATTTTATTTCACTGTCAAGTGCCTATGTGTGGCCTTTCAAAACCTCAGTTTTTCCTTATGAAATAGGGGAATAATAAGAACCAACTCCTCATTTGTTGAGAAGATTCCATGAAATCACGCATGTAAAATTTCCTAGTACAGTGCCTGACATGCAGAAGAGATTGAATGAATTATTTTTCCCTCATATCTATATGATGGGCCTGAATTTCAGAGAGAAAGGTCTTTGATTTATTTGGACTCTTTATTTCTTGTCTTCTTGATCTCTGAAAGCCACGCAGGGGAGCACATTCTGTACTAGTGGGAGCAGGTTTTGCCAGGTATGCTCACGCATCAGCAAGGATGCTATGACTCACTCTAACAGAGAGCAAATAACCCTAAGTATCTGTGGTGGTTGTTATTGTCGTTATTAAGCCCATTATAGCTTCCCTATTCAGCTTGGTATTTACCCTAGTGCCTAGAACAGGCTTCTTACTTCCATATGTATTCATCAAACTAGTAGATTTTCTCCTAGAAATGGGGCACGTTAGAAAGAGAAATGGGTGGAAACTGATGTTCACTTAGTGTTTTTGCCCTTGTTTATATAAACATAAAACAAAAACAAACTCTCCCTGACTTTGTTCTTAACCTGTTGTCCAGGTATAGTACAAAATAGAAGATGTGGGGAGGAACAGTTCTGAGTCCAAAGATGCTGAGAAGGGATAGTGGTGAATAGGAGAAGGGGAAGAGGAAATGCCCAAATTTTAAACGAACAGTGGCTTGCAAGGAGACTAAATCGGTGTCTTCAGTGACAAAACAGTTGCAGTGATTTCAAGAGTAGTCATGGGAAACAGCCTTGCAAATATTAAATTTTCTTTAGCAATTGCATGTTAACGCAGGTAGGTAGATAGATTGATAGGCAGATTATTTATTTATTTATTATTATTTTATGTGAATCAGAATAGCAGCATAGTGGAGAAGGTGGGAAATACCTTGCCTTGACTAGGACAAAATAGGCCAGCTTACACCTAGGGCTGCGGTACCGACTGGCTATCAGCAATGTATCAGTCAGTGGGAGCCGGAGAGCGGAGACAGAGGAGTAGGGCATCAGACTCACAAAATGCTAGGGCCAGGGGACCATTAGAGAAGGCTGTTTTTCATCCACATCATTTTACGAATGAAGAAACAGTGGCCCCGAGAGGCGGCATGGATTTCCCAGGACCAGTCATGACTGGTAAAGCCCAGAGTGGAATCTATCTAGTCCACCATGGTGGTCTCTGGAGATATGGGATGCCTGAATTTGGCCTATTGTCAATTGATGAGATTTTCGGTCACTTCTTATAGATAAGAATAGTGGTGCCATTCATCTTTCTAGCTCTCATGCAGAAAAGAAAAAAAAAAAAAAAAAAAGAAGCCCTGTGTCTGTGTAGGAACCTGATAGCCTAGGTTAATATCCTGGGGTTTTCTCTTTCATCTGAATTTAATATTGAGTAAAAGGGAAAACAGTCAACAAGTTAATAATATGGAGTTTGTTTTCCTCAAACTTGGAGATTTGGGAGGCAAAACAAGGAGGGTCATTTGTTTTTGCAATTTAAAAAAACTATAATTTTTAAATTAAATGTATTGGGATGACATTGGTTAATAAGATTATGTAAGTTTCAAGTGTACGGTGTTATAATATAGGTCTGTGTATCGCGTCGTGTGCTCATCACCCAGAGTCCTGTCCCCTTCAGTCACCACGTATCTGACCCCATTTACCCGCTTCAACTCCCCCCACCTCCTGCCCCTAGTAACCACCATGCTCTCGTCTGTGTCTATGAGTTTTCGTTTGTTTGTTTGCTTGTTTTATTTGTTCACTTTTTGCTTTTGGTTTTATATCCCACATGTAAGTGAAATCATGTGATTCCTGGCCTTTTCTGCCCGACTTATCTCTCTCAGTGTGATACTCTCAAGATCCATCCACGTTCCCGCAAATGGTAGTACCTCCTCTTTGCTTATGGCTGACCGGTACTCCATATCGGCAATTCTCAAATGCTACCACACAGCTTTTTCAGTAGAGTTCGTTTTCTGAATTTTCTTAGTTGAGAGCACAAGATATGGTCGACCCAAAAATCTAGGTGTGGGACACTCAAGTTTTTTTCTTTTTCCTAAATGGGCTTTGTGGTTCTTGAAGAAAAACAAGGAAGATTTATGCACTTAATTACCTAAAAGATGCCAAAATTTACTTTTTTGTAGGAGATGTGCTATATTTTTCTGTTCTGAGAGTCCAATGTTTTAAAATAAAAAAAAATCCAATTCATATATAAGCATCAAAGAATACCTTCTTTGACTCAATTCTTGCTTGCCAATGTGCCCTTTATGAGATAGGGTCATTTGTCATGTGGGAAAGCAGGATTAATTAACTGTGGAAAAGGTACCTAATATGGAAACTGTGAGTTCTAAAATGTTTCCACATAAAATATAGGAAAAGAAGTATAGATGAGTCTAGAAATCAATGTGACTTTTTTTTTCTTCAGAGGGCTTAAAAAAAATCTCTCCATCACACAAATCAAACAGCCTATTATACACAGTCTTCCCATATGTCTGACAAAGAAACAAGTGAGGAATGTGCTTCATTACCACATAAATTGTGTGGTTTTGAAATTCAGTTCTCTTCACCCCTGAACTCTGGTGAACATGTTCACGTCTGTGCCTAACAAGATGGCAAAACTTTTAATGGGAGGAATCATGGAAGGGGGCGAGCCACGTAATTTTGTAGCTCATGAAAGAATCAAAACAAAACAAAATAAAACTCTCCCACAAAATCTCTATGGAAGAATGAAAAAAAAATCCAAAAGGAATTGCCCATGAAAGGTATTTACGCCACTGCAGCCATCAACTCTGAGCCTGCAAGCCCCTCTCTGATGTTATGTTGTTATTCACTCTGCTATTAGATAAAATGAGTGCTTGTGTTGAAAACTGGAATATTGTGAAGAAGATAATAGCAACTACTTCAGATGAAAGATATCCTACATGTGTAGGGGCCTCTGGTAATTTTATTGTGCTTAATACAGATAAGAAACATTCTTTTTTATTAATTTATAATTTTCTTCTGGTTTCTGCACCTGTAATATGGTCAAGAGAGCCACAATTTAAATTGTTATGCCAGTTAGATGAACAAATTGGTTTGAAACTATATAAATTTATGCTTATCCTTGGCTGAACCTTAAGGCTAGCATTTAATTTTGGCTAAAGGGATTGATTTAAATGTGGTATTTCTTTTTCCTGGTAGGTGAATAATAGAACTTTGTAAGTAAATAAAGAGGTGCATTTTTCAAAGATAAATGACGTGGGGATGGAACTTGAAAGCTTGTCCCATGAAGCATTGCGCTGTGACAGTGTGCAAGAATGTAGCTCTCTGCAACCAGGTCAGCGCAGTCTCTGAGTGGTGTTAGAAGCTCTGTCTGTTGTCCTTGCATTGTCCTTCTCAATATTTTGTAGCTTCTAGAGTTAGGTCTTTGTGTGATTCCAGTACTGAATATTAAAAAGTAAAAAATGAGATCCAACATATATTTGGATCTCCTCCCCCTCCTTTTGTATTCTACAATGTGTCAAATAGCTGGTTTGACCAATTTCCCCAGACTTCATTGCCCTGACTAGCTGTTTGAACTGGCCAGTTCAACAGGTGATTGTGTGTGTGTGTGTGTGTGTGTGTGGTGGTTTAGATGTGCTAGTGAGCCACAATCCCATAACCATCTCAAAAAAATCTGTATTACTATTTTCTCAGTATTTACTGTTTCCGGTAAGACAGTGATAATCAGAAAGATTTGGGCAATTCTGGGACTTTTGGTAAACATTACTGAATCAAAATACAGGATGATTACTTCTCTATGATGGGAAATATTGGGCAGGCAGAGTGTGGCAAAATGCCTGGCAAAAAATAGATGCTCAATTAATATTGGTCTCAGGCTGTGGAATGCCCATCTCACCTTTTATTAGTTATGAGCTTTTAGGCAATTATCTAACTCCTTTTTGTCTCAGTTTTCATATCTATAAAGTAGGGGATATTAATTGCACTTAGAAGGTTATCATGAAAGTTGAATAAGTTAATACATATAAGATGCTCAGAACAGGAACCAGTACATAGTCTTCAATGAATGTTCCTTGTTACTACCACTACTATGATTTCTTCTACGATTTCTATAGCAATGCACCATCAACTGCTGGTGCCTCATGAATGGGAAGCTGTTTTTAAAAGCCAGTGCACACAGAGCATTTTCAGATGGTTATACCTTAATAACTGACCAAACGAGTAATTTCACTTATGTGTCTGGTCAGATTGAGCTTTTGTATCATGAGGACAAAGGGATCTATATGTATTAAAATAAAAAGATAAACAAATGGAACTCAATCTCCTGCCTAGTTAAAAGAAGAATCAAAACGGAAATTATTTGTTCATCAAGGATGCTACAAGGCAAATGCTTTTTTTTTTTTTTTAAGTTCATATGTTGACACTTTTTTTTTCATTTTTATTGTTAGGCTTATTGGGGTGACATCTGTTAGGCAAATGCTTTTTTAGTGAAACACAAGTAGGCATCCATGTAACACCGACTTGGCAAATGGTAAATTAAAACCTTTTTGCAAATATGTTCTTCTTCAAGCCAGATTTTGTTAGCCTGAACCTTAATGATATCAGTGTTCACCTATTCCTTGAGGAAGGTTGTGAAAATTAGTATGAGAAAAGAGTTTCCAGAGGTACAATAGCATGCCAAATAGTGTTGTTATTTACATTACATTGCAAATCTATGCCTAAGGCAGTAAATAAATGATGGTAACCGCATGGAAAACTAGTTGTGGCTTTAGATGCTTAAAACATAAAGGTATGGGAAAAATAAAAAGGAGAAGTTAAAATGCAGAGTGTGATTTATAATGTTAAAATTTTTAATTAGTTTATTTATAAAGTTCTATGGTTTTCATACTTCATTCCTCTGGGGATCAGATATTCTCACTCCTATTTCACCTGCAGAGCAATGGATAGCACAATGTAGCTTTAAGGCTCCTTATTGATTAGACAGGTATTTGAAAGTTTTAAAAAGGAAAACGTAAAAAAAAATAGGAATCGAAGTAATTCTGCATGAAACTGTTGGTTTTATTTAAACACTCTCTCTTTTGAAACACCACGGTACGCCTTGCTGGTAGCACGGATTCTTGCACAGGAATGTAACAGAGAAAGGGCACAAAAGTTACAAGTAGTATGGGTTTGCATCCAAGAATGCAGAACCATCTGAGAATGTTCTTAACATTTTTTTTTCATCTGGGAGAGTTAAAAAAATTGTTATTTCTGAATAGCACTTAACAAATGTATTGAATATTAACCATTTGTTTAACTAATATTCATTAAGTACTGACCACGTGCGAGGGACTATTCTAGGTGCTGTGGATTCATTAATGAACAAAGCAAATAAAACTTGCTGCTCTCATGAAGATCTAGCTCTCAGAAAGGGTTGGGTAGAGATGGTATTTAAAATATTTAACCTCTAAAGTCCAGGCGTCAAACTGATCAGATAAGAGACTGGCAGGTATGACTTCACAGGTACCTATGGGTCTGATGATAACACCTGGCTCTCAGCTCTGGTATTGGGGACTCCGTGGAGGGGAGCAGGAAAGGGAAACTAAGATGAATATACAGTATCTCTTGACTTCAAGAAGCTTATGGTTTAATAAAGGAAATAAGCTATATACACACCCTAGAAAAATACAAAATAGAACTTTAACCAACTTTTGTTTTTATGGAATTATTTTCTGTGAAGTATTGAAGAAATTAAATGCTTGACTTATATTCTACCATCATCGGCTTCCGTCCTTACATCTTCAATTCAGCACTATTCAATCGCCTGCTCCATTCCCATGCATTAAACTTCGGGGGTAATGACATCAATCTCGGGGATAATAGAACCATACACTCGGTAATGATTCCGTATTTGGCCTCCAGGCAGGTAAAGACACAACCCGTCTAAGACAGATGGTCATGGCTCCCATTTTTTAAAGTTTTCTGAGACCTCTAATCCTCAACCTCTATTGGTCATCTCTTCCAATATTTAATAACATTCTTGTATTTATTACCACCAAGAAGATGCTCTTTATTTCTGATCCATTTCCCCCATTACATCTTATTTGATCCTCTGTGGACATAGAGGATAATCAGGCCGCATCGTTTTCCAAAGATCCTTTCACACTTGGCTCTTTATTACTTCTGTGCGTGAAATAACTGAATTTCTTTGGTCTTTTTCTCTTAGGATTTAGTTTTCATTGTGTTGGTGCTTTTGGCTGTCGTTCATTTCAGTTCATATTTATGCTTTAAAATGTAAATATAACGCTGGGCTGCATGTAGTACTTTATGTGGCTCTTGGCTTTATTGACTTTGAGAGAAAGCATGACATCTCAGGGGCTGACTATTGCACCCAGTTGTTAAGTCCCACTTTCTTTAGACATAGACCGTAGTTTACCAGTAGTACACTCACGTTCTACAGGAAATGCCCTAAGATCCCCGGACTTCTGAGCATTCCCAGGCTTTTGCTAAGCTTTTCTTCATTTCTTTCTATCTTCCTCAACTTCATTTTGTTGCTTCAATTTTTTGAAATTTATTCTAAGGTTTATTGCTGTCTTTTAATGTTAGCTTTGCTTCCTAGAATGAGAATAACTTCTATATCTTTATTTCAGTAACCAATAACAAAACTTGCTTATGGACCAAGGAGCCTCATTAATATTATATTAAATATATTAAATAACACTAATGTGAACATGAATTAAGTTACCAGATAAGGAAGACTTGATAGAGTAATGGTATGTGTATCTAGAATAATTGGGGTATGAGGTGGCCAGAATTTGGCCAATTCTAATGAATTGAAAGTAACCTGATCGATCAATTATTTAAGAAGTAGGCTACAATAAAATATTTATAAAAAATTTAAAATTATTTGCTAATTTTGAATATTATCAAGTCAAATTATGAACATTACTTCTCAGTTTGTTCATCTTTACAATGAGTAGACTGATAGGTCCTAGAATGTGAAGGGGGATCTAAAATATGATGGTCAATGGAGGGAAGGAGGGAAAGAGGGAGAGGGAGAGAGGGAGAGAGAAGAAAGGAGAGAGAAGAGAGAACGAGAAGAGAAGGAAAACAGGTGTCAGTTGTCAGCTGTTTGGATTTCAGGTTTTGGGGAGGAGAAAGAACGTACAGCTGCAACGTGGTTAGCTCACAGAGTTACGTGTGTGTTTTGTTCCTGCGTCTTCAGTGTTATTGAGGAATATCAGTAGAATTCTTATGGATTTCTTTATGTAGAAATGGAAGGTGCAAAGTACTCTTTTGAAGGCCAGGCACAAAAAAGAGTAGTACTATTCCTGCTATATTCATTCATTCATTCCTTCATTCATTCATTCTAGCTACTCACAGTGAGCCAGGCCTTTTGGCACTACTTTATAAAACATAATCTTTTAATTCTCTATTTTGTGATTAAAGAAGCAGAGGCTCAATGAGATTAAGAAAATTTCCTAAGGTTGCAGATCAGCCAGAGCCAATTCCTTCCCAGGCTTGTATATTTTTCTCTGTGCCAAACAACTTTTATTCATTTGCTGTTTTGTGGCATGTGCGCATCTGTAAATCATTTGTATTTTTATTTAACTTCAGGAATACGTGATATTTAATTTTGTTATATATACAAATGAAATCCCAAATATTAATAGACGTGCTGAAACTGACAAATCACAAAGAAAATTCCACGTGTTTAAATCATGAATGAAAAATCATATAGGAGGAAGGCTCTAGAAAGGAAGTGCAATTTGCCTCCTCACGGCTGCTGCTTCTGATACAGCTGGTCAGAGGACCACTGGGTGTTGCTGAAAGCTCCTCTATGGTGGAGGCACTTGGAGCTGTGGGCGACAGGACAACCCGTCAGGGACTTGGGCTAGGTCATTCAGAGACAAAGGAAGGGAAGAGTTGGCCCTAGACTGTGGCCCCTGTGGAGCCCAGGATTTTGCTTAGTGGATGCTTAGTGCTCTGTGAGGATAAGTAGCTTCAGAAAATAAACTAAACTAGAAATGGCAGTTTCCTCTTTAAGCTTCTTTCGCCTTCTCTTCTATTTCCCATTCCCCACTCCCCGCCCCGTTACTCCCCTGCATTCATTTCTCTATTTTTTTTTCACTTTTTTTTCTCTGCTCTTTCTCTCCTTTTGTATTTTGGGAACTTAATTCATGTTGCCTTCTTCTTTTTCTATTTGACTTTGTTTTACTTCTTCTTATTTTTCTTTCTTTTATTCCACCCCTGCCCTGGAGACGCCCCCCTGCCCCCTTCCATTTCTTCTTCGTTTACTTTCCCTTGATATTCTCTGCAAAGAGCTGTCTGGGTCCCTTGACCTCACAAGAAGCTCTCTGACGAAACGCTTAAGAAAAACAAGGTATTATGTATTATCCTACACACTCTGCAATCGCCCTAGCAATTTAGTAACTGCAGTCCAATTTAAACCAGGCCTCAAGGCAACAAAAATTGCACCAAATGCCAACTAATTTACCAAACTTATAGAAGGAATATTTGGGATCTCTTGCCTTCAAGCCATCTGATTCATATTATTGACTCATTTAGAAAACAGAAAGTGAACAGAGACAAGTTTTTAAGGAGTTTGGTTTCATGCAAATGACTTGCAATTGCAGCCCATTATTTTTATACCACGACTTCATTAGTCATATCCCTGTCAGACCTGTGACCAGTGTCAAATGTTTTCAAAAAGCACACCAGGACAAGCATGGAACTCATCAGCCCGTGTCAAAGGTCGCTCTCATTAAGGAGTCAAAATGAAAACTTTCAGTGTCTCTAACACATCGCATAGCTCTCCCTGGTGCTCCCACCCCCACTCCTGAAACCCAGGGCTGGCTAAGCACCTCCAGCTCCCCAGACATTCAAATAAGATCAAGATGACAGGGCAAGAAAATGAATAGGGTTCTTACTCGGCTGGACTTCATAATCTGGTACTGATTGAAACAACCAGAAAGCTGTTTGCCAGGTCTTATAGCACCATTTCCTGAGGTTAAACATAACATCTCAAAATGAAGCAATTAGGGATTTCTCTAAAACAGGAGTCTTCAGTAATTAAAAAGAGAGAGAAAAAAAAAGCAGAAAGAAAGAAGAAAATGAAAACTTTCGTGGTAGGTGCTGATTAGGCCTATTAGGTAGGGTTTGATGGTGGAGACAATTTGCTTTTTTTTGCCACCTGGGGGGCCAAGTTTTGATTATGGAAGCAGTAGTAAAAAGAAGTTTTCTATAATAGTGCAATAAGATGTGTTTTAAGGAATTCGAGGCCCAGAGATAATAGGAATAAAAACATCTTTCCTGAGACTAAATTGCGTAATATGAGAATAGTAGCTGCTTAGAGCTGCTCTCTCGTTTTGTTTGGAATCGTTATTGCTCTTCGGAAGAACTGTCCCCTAAGTGAGCCTAGCCACTGTGCTGTCATGCTCCGTGGGACTTCCTAAGGGGTCTGGGTGGTGATTTCTTTTCCCCTTCAGAATTTTTTCAGGCCACACTGGTGTTGGCTTTGGGTGCCTAGGAGAATTGAAACATGGATTTCTCCCTGCCACCGCTGTATTTGGCTGGGTACAGCAGCTTTAAGATTGACAAACAGATATTTATTTCCAACATGACTGGGGTGAATGTCAAAAATGTCTCTGGTTGTCAATACGACATTTTGCAAAAACAAAACACAATTTAACAATAGGAAATGTCAAGATGTGATGACTCTATATTGATTTCTAGAGAACACACAATCTGCTCTCAAATTTGGAAGTCATTTGGGGCAACTTGATCCATCCTGTGGTAATGTCTGTGACTTTCACTCCGCTCCCTAACTTGCTAACTTAATTAATTACTCACACTTGCATCGGCGTCTCTTCCAGCTGCCGCAAACTGCCTTTTCAGGAAAATTGGTACCAGGCAAAAGCATTTTGTCTCATCCTTGTTTTCCAAAATCTTGGTCATAAATCTTGGGCTCTCTGAGATTATTTCGATGCAAGGGTACTTTTAGAGCAACTGGAGAAGACCGTTTTATTTCATGTATTTATTTTTAGAGGTTTGATATTTAGATACCTTCATGGTGAACTAAAGGAAAAAGAAGCAAGATTGTGAGTGATCTACAAAATGCATCTCTGTCATGTTTGCACCTCAAATAAAGATACACATGTCCCAAACTGGAAGCATTGCTTTTAGTCATCACATTCACTCTAAAGTCCATTCATCTATTTATGTGCCACGAAATACAAGCAAAGATCCTACTGCTAAAATGGCAAGCCTCCCACACTAAGGATAGTGCCAGATATTGCCTGTAAAATGGGATTCTGGTGCCGACTCCAGTTTAATATCCTCGTGGGTCACTATCTGTCTGTAAGTTGGTCACAGTGGGCTCTGTGCTCGGTGCTTGGCAGAGAAGGACACTTCAAATCAATAATTGGGGTACGGGGATTTTTGTGGAAGCCCCTATTGAGTTGTGGAGGATGGCTATAAAAGCTGAGATGAAATGGTTGTAGTGTGTAAGTGCTTGCTCACATTTCGCCTGGCATTGCTGTGAGGGTTGAGCAGAATCTTTGCCACCTTCTCCCTAGGCTGTGGTTTGCAGACTAGCTAATTTGGGACTTCCTTGAACCTTACCTGTGGATAGGTGGTAGAATATCATTTTTATCTGGGCCCCACCAGGAAGAATTCAAGAGCTTTTGCTCATGAAGGGCTACTTTGTGTTTTCTTTTCTCTTTGGGAAGTTAACAATAATGGTTTGCTCTTTGGGTTCTGGGGCTCACCCCTTTACCTGTGGCCTTTATCCGTTTCCCAATAGTGAAGCATCACACCCTTGTTGTGAATCTGTGATTGATGCCCTTGGCCTAGGGGCTCCCTTTTACCCCTTCAGGAAACAGGAGGGCTGGAGAGATAGCGCTTAAGTTTTCTTTCTCAGTCCCTGTTTCCTAACTCTAATCACCTTCTGCTGTGGGAAAGAGATGAGACGAGGCCTAAAAAACAGATCATTGTCCGCCTCCTAGATTAATGCAGAGAAAGCGGTATTGTCTGTTGAATGGATAAATCTTCCTGCTGTCACTCAAAACCTAAATTCAACGCTACTTCATTTCTAAGAGGCTTATCTTCCTTGAATAGACCCTTGCAGCTCAAGTAAGAGGCGATGTAATGAAGCGTGTTTTTTTCTTAAGTGAGAAACCTGCTGCAAAGAAGAGGGGAAGACTGTGCAGCTGTTGTAAAGGGGCTCTGCAGACTCTCGAAAGACTTGTCATTTATCTGGTCTTGCATGACATCAAATGATAGAAGATCAAGTTCAAAATCTGCCAGAGCGGCTCAAAAGGGCTTGCTTCTTCATCTGTTAATTAAATAATGGTTATTACCATACAATGTTATGCAGCTGGGGTTCATATCAAACATTACAGGAAAAATATTGCTGTAGCGTTCCACACTTCCCCTTCAGTCTGTGTTTGTTAGAGGCAAATAGCTTGGGAAATGGCAATGGCTTTCCCCAAATCCAAAAGTTAATATTAATGCCATAATATTTGCTTAAGTGAAAGCACAACTAAACAGGTGGGTATTAGGCAGAGGGGCTCTAAGATCATTGAAGAATATCCCCTTTTGAGTACCCTCGTAATGAATTCTGTGGCCCTCACAATGGGAGTTCACTGACTTCTTCTGGGAAGTTAACACGTGCGATACACACACGTACTATTACTATAAATAATTGCTTATTTATTTTGGTCCAACTCAGGCTACTGTATTACACCGAAGTTTAATTTGAACTTTGGAATAGATGTCAGGATTTTCATCACTGCAATAAATTTTACTGCATAAGGATAATTTTAGCAACATTTCATCATCTATGGGCTTGCGTTTGTGTGTACCAGTTACAAAATTACATTTAAATGTGTCTGGCTTTATGAGTCTGTGTGTAATTAAAAGATACCATTTTTAAGCTTGGAGTTACACAAAGGAGGCCATGTCCCTCCGGAAAAAGAGTGTGACAGCCTAAAACAATTTCTGTGCTCCATACTCATTTTCTTAAGAATAGTATCTTAAGTTGTATGACTGAAGTAGTCCTGATGGGTTTTTAATTCCTAGTGGGTAACTGAACTTCAAGAAAATACTGACGGTGAAATAAATTTTAAGAGTTGCATTTTGTGATTTCAAGTCCATTATCATACACTTCTAAGTTTTTTTAAAGGCAATTATTTTATACTTGTTAATGGACAAATCTTGTAATTTAGACTGCCTATAATTTATAGCAGTTTATTATCTAACCCTTTGATATTTATGACAAGAAAAGCAATATTAGAAAACAACAATCCTCCTTTCTTTGTACCAGCAGCTACTCTGATTTTTTCCCACCTCCTGCAACTCTAGTTATTTATCCTAATTTGGCTAAGGAATACGTATTCACTGATGACGATAACAAAAAAAAACCCCTTAATTTAGTCATTAACTTTGACTTTTTCTCCGACTATAACTATCATTTGCATTGTGAACAGTGAGTCCTCTTAACTGATTTCAAGTTTTTTTCTCCTGCCTTCTTTAAGTCCTCCATAGAAATAACAAGAAACAGAGAAATATCCAGAAAATGTACAATACAATGGGGAGGAGGTGGAAAGTACATGGAAAATATACAAATCAGTCTGCATATTTGCTTGATTTCCAAGTACAGGAGATACTAAGCACTGTGTGATGATTCATTCATTCATTCATTCATTCATTCATTCAAACACCTCCAAAGGGCCTTACACTGTGTGTCTGGCCTTTGTGAACCCCTAGCTCGTCTGTCTGCTGTTCAGTGAGAGTGATCCATGGAAAAGCCAACTTTGTGGGGTCTTAGCCAGTTAGTTGGCTGAACTAAAAGTTCATGAAGGGTTGAAAAGGAGAGAGTTGAATGGCTAATGTAAATCCTTTTTACTTGGTTTGCTCATGGAGCATCAGTAACATTGTCTTTTTATCCCAAAATCAGTACATTTGCTGCTTCTTGGTGCTAGGACTCTGATGAGATAGTAGTTTTTGAGGCATTTACTGTGTGCTGGACACTCTACAAAGCTTTTTCTATACATTAACTTACTTTACCCTCACAATAAATCTGTGGATTAAGTTACTCATATTTTCCTCATATCATTTTAACATGTGAGGAGCCTGAGGTAGAGACATGTTAATTAACTTGCTTAGAGGCACACAGCTAAGTGGCAGAACCAGGATTCAAACCCATAAAAAGTGGCTTCCGAGTTTTTGCTCTTAACCCTACATTAAATCATCATAAAAGACCCTGGAGCAAGTGAAGACGTTGAGACCCTTATCACATACATCTACCCTGACCAGGCTAATGCTGTGTCTACAAATGTCCAACTTGCTTATTTGATATTATATTAATTTCAAATCTCCAAGCTTGTGGGTGGCATTTATCACTTTTTAAGTCTGCATGTGTGTGTGTGTGTATGTGGTGTGTGTGTGTGTGTGTGTGTGTGTGTGTAAGCTGTAGCTCTACGAAAGCTGACAGTGATTCCTGAGCTGCACTTGGGTGAGTCATTTAACCTTTCCAAATTTAAGTACGCTAAATAACTACATACCCAACTGTTATACAGAGAAATGCATTTTAAATGCCTATCACAGTGCTTAGTACAGAGTGTATCTATATGATTGGAGGTGATGCAGAGTACCAAGGTTTAACCAGATAATTAATGAATGCTTTGTCCTTAGCAAATTCATTGTTTGCTGCAGAACGTCATAAAGTTGAGAAAGGCCACGTTTAATCGTAAGATATGCATAACCTCCGTTACCACGGCTGAGTGAAAATTCTAATATATTTTTTGATATGCCATGCTGTACCAAGGCTGCTCTGGGACTTGGGGTGCATTTCATCTTGAACTATGAATTGCAAAGATTTTTATTGTCTTCTGTCACAAACACAGCATTTTTTTATTGGGTTTTTTGATGCGTTAAATATGTTTTTATGGCCCCCTCTGTCTATTGTGCCTAGCATACTGTTGGTACTTAATAAACGTTAAATAATAATAATATATGTGCATATGAGATTTGTGTAAAGAAATGACGTACTGTTTTAGGGATCTGAGATTGTACTTCTGGTGCCTGGGGAGAACATACAGATGAGTGTATTACTGGGAATAGATTAGAAGGAGTCATCAATAGCAATGTCATCTCCCTAAAATATGATGTGCTTCTGTCAGCACAAATCATAAACCCTGACTCCTTCCTTACATCCCTGTAGAACTCTAATGTGGAAAGTTCAATTCCTGCATTAATAGAAATGAGCATATAGGCATCTTAGAATTTTGCAAATTAACTAACGACACTGTCTTTTCTGGCCTATCAGTACATTTGTGCAGTTTATAGGGAAATGCCAGGGTGCACTTTGGATAATTTCTTTTTAATTCTTTAGGGAACCTATGTAAGATGTTTTTGTGGGTGTTTTGCTTTATGCCCCCTGGACGAAGAAGGGCTCCCAGGCACTGTCTTTTCAGGGACTTTTCAGATACCCCCTTAACCGATATCTTTGTCAGTAAGGGGATACTTGCATCTGTACGCTTTCATCAAGCTGAACCACACACCCCTTCACCAGATCCCTTCCTTTTCAAGCTTTCCACATCTGCCAAAATCCCTTCCAAGTTCAGTGCAGAGGTGTTTGTGTAAGATAAAAAATAGGACAATGTGGCATCTCCAGACAGCTCATCTGTGCTTGTGTCACTTGGCTCTGTCCTGATATTAGCTCATTAGCAAAGAAGGCAGGAAGACATGCAATCAAGACTTTATGATTCATCAGGTCCGTTCCCCTTTTGGGATACAATGTTGGTATTCTCTGTCAGTGCTCCAAGAGTCCGGTGTTTTGTTTTTTGGTTTTTTTTTTGGCAGTCTCTCAGGAAGAGTTTAAATATATTTAATATTTTCTCCCCTCCCACCCCAGGGCATACCTTCTTTGCTGAAAGATGGATGGGTTAGATTTAGAAAAGGAGTCACTGCTTTTAGTTGTTCTCCAAAAACCTCTCTCTCTCTCTCTCTCCTTTTTCGCTTTCAGAAAACATATTTTAATGGAGCCAATATTAAGGTGAAGCGTTCTTGGGGGCTGTGAGAATGAGGGTCTTTAATGCCTTTTATGTCCAAGGGGTCTTTTAAAGACGCTTTTGAGAGGACATAAATTACAGACAGCAACAGGTATATTTTTCCTCGGTACAAAAGGCCAAGTGTAAGTTTTGCGCAAGTTAAAAAGGATCTGTTCTTTTTATTTTTGACCTTGATTTCTTCGAGATATTCCGCATGGCCCCTGCTTTAGATGTATTATTCGCTGACCCATCCAATTACCATTTCTATCAGCTCTTCGGAAAGATTATGCTTTTTGGGTGTTCTGTAGATGTCTTTCCAGTGGCTTCACTTGATGAATGTGACAAGTTTTGTGTTTTCTCCCTCCCTTCATTGAATTGAAAAGTTTTTTTGATAAATACAGGCCAATAAGTGCCCAAAGGCAGTGTTTCAATGGCTGCTAAGTCTTTCAAGGTTAGGACTTAACCTCCGTTCTCCCTAATTCAACTCCAACCTTCAGTCTGAAGCCAATCAAGAATATCAGATGATACTTAAACAATGAAGGATTTCTGATATTCAGGTACTGCCTCTGTTCAATAGGATTGCAAATTCTTTGTGTGAAGAAAGTCGGTTTTGCTCTAAAGTACTGTCACAAAAAGTGAAATTACCATTTGCTTGGAATGATGCCATTCATCATTGTCAGAACACTAAGCATTGTAAGTAGCTAGGCCTCTCCAAATTAATGCCTTGTTTTGCATCGGCTAAATTTCCCAAATCCTCGAGGATGGGTCACACAAAACTCATCTCACCGTTTTAATTTATCAATCCAATATGAGTGCTGTGAAAGGGGGCTTCATTCAGTCTTAGCCCTTTTATTTACAGTCTAATTCTAAAAGAAAAGGAAATAAGATATGAAAATAAGTTGGAAAATAAGATAAATCTCTCAGTGAAATCACCAGATCTACTCAGTCCTGTAACAGAACCTCCATAATTCATTTGTAGGTCAGCTCAAGGGATTAGCCATGACGTATTTGGAAATTCATTTATTTTTATTTTATTTTGCTGTTTCTTATGCATAAGGGTAATGCTGTCCCCAAGGCTTTTCAGGTAGCCCTCAAATCTTGACAACATTTGCTGTCTCTGAGGCCTAAGCCAAAATTAATTTTCAAATAAACAGCATAAAAATGTATGGAGTTGTATAAATTTGAATACAAAATGCATTTGTTTTGTTTGCTTACATACATACATACATACTGTCTGTTCAGCCAAAAACCATAATATGACATTGAAATTAATGGCCATACGCACATCATGAAAGTCAAAAAAGTTTTTCTTTGAGTTAAAAAAATATAGAACATGCAGGTTTCATTTCATTTCCATCTTAATATGGTCTTTAACATATTTTCAGAGGATGTTTAAAGTGTTAATTTTTCGAAGAAGGAAATTATAAATCTTCCTTAAGAAAAACTTGTATAGCTTGGAACCTATATGGCTTTTGTTAGTTCAAAAGATTCTGTTGTCTTGGGAGATGCAAAGGTATTTTCTTCCAGAAAGTACAAAAACAACGAAACAAACAAAAAAACAAACAAAAAAACAAAACAAAACCCAAAAAGGTAAACCAAATTATACCACTTGATTTCCTCTCTCTGATAAAAGACAGATAAAAGCAATGTATAAATAAAATGGGATGACGTCTGCTGAGCTTTAAGTTGGGGCTTTCTTTTTGGTGGCTATAAGGCGAAGAAAAGAGGATCCCTAGTTTCGCACAGATAGTCCTGGAGGCGGCCATGTGGCCGGCGGGCTCCGCAGCTGGAATCACGTACCTGCGTGTGTTCTCATGATGACCAGCCCACGGGGAGCCTGAAATACCACCTCGGCCACCATTTACCCCCCTCCCTAGGACTCAAGTCCTCACAATGGTTTTTAAATATACTTCCACAAGGGGGCTTTGTGTACATTTGTAAATATTTTGGTTTGTTTATATGTTTCTTAACAAATATTAAGAAATGAACTTATGCAGAACAAGGCATAGAAGTTCCATGCCATGGCCTTTTGAAATCTTTATTATACCGAAAACAAAACCACATCCTCCCTCCCGCCCCTGTGGTCTCTGATCTGGAAGAGGTCTATGAAAGCAGAGGGCAAGGGGGAGAGGCTGGAAGCAGGGGTGGTTGTCCAGGCCTGTGAGCCTCACCCTGGGCTGTGGGCCTTTCAGCTCCGTTTCAGCTCGTGGCACGAAGCTGCCACAGTGTCCACCTTTGATGGCCCAGCTGAAAAAGGCTATATATGTGCTTTTCTTTTGTCTTTTTAAAATTTACCCTGTATTCTAGTTGTTTCCTATGATTTGGGCTGAGTGGTCCTTATTAGTTTTCTAAGTAATTATAGCACCCCTGAATATTCATAGTTGTGCATAGTTTAACTGTCAAAATATTTAAGCAATACAAAGTACTCTGGCAACTAATTAATAACTTTTGACAACAAGATCAAGTGGCTACGTCTCTGCAATTTTTTGTCAGGGCATCGTGAAAAAGTCCTGGGCTGAGCCCTGCAGACTGAGTTTGAGCTCTTGCCCTGCCATCAGCTAGGTGGATTTGACTAGGAAAACATTTTTATACTTCTGTACCTCAATTTCTTTATTAGCGATGATTTTCAAGGGTCTTTGTGTCGCTGATGTTCCATGAAGACTGAGTTGCTTTATTCTTCCCTCTCAGCTTTCAGGGCAAAATTACCACATATAAATATTTTAATAGCTAACATTATAAAACCAGAGGAGACTGTATATGTGAACTTCGGGTTAAGAGTCTTCCAGGTCCTGTCACATGCTCACTGTGGCCGTAGGGTGGTGGGAAAGGGGTCAGGTCTTCCCTGAGCCTCGCTTTATTTCCTTTAAAATGAGTGGTTGGCTAGAACTTTCTCTAAGGTTCTTTCGAGATGTACATGTCTAGGGTTGGTGAAGTATTTGAGCACTGCAAGGGCCCCAGTGGCACTTTTTGTTAGTCTTTGTGTCTTCAAAGTGGCCCAGACACTGTCTTGGTGGGGATTTTGACTCTTTCTAATTCTCACTGTTATTCATCCTGGGGGCCAAAGGAACCCCAAAACTGCGGTAAAGACAAAGGTCTGTAAGAAGACGAGAGGTCCACTCTGACCTGTGTCCTATGTGAGCAAACTGAGTCCAGAGAGGTTTAGCTGATTTTGGTGCAGGCCAGGACAAGAAGGCCATGTCAGCTTCTAATGTAACAGAGGGGTTAAGGTTTTTTTCCTTACCATTTTAGAGGAAAACTTAAAAAACTTGGAGGATAGAAGTTGTGCCCCAGGGAGAGTGATTGGCCAGGCTGTCATGTAGTCATTCCTGCAGAGGGAGGTGAGGGGAAGGGATGAGGAGGAGGTAGAGGCCAATCTGGAAACAAGGTGGATCATGGCAAGGGTCTGGGCCCATCTCCTGAGCTGCCAAGGTGAGCTGTGGACTGGCTGCACAGAGCAGTGGGACCCAGGTTGGCTTCTTTATTCTTTGACTGGTAGAAGCTCATCTAACATCCATCCTACATTCTCTTCTGCGAAATGGGCAAAAGAACAGTATCACTGATGGGTGTTAGAATAGGTAAAGAACCTTACCTGGTGCCTGGCAATTAGTAGTTTTCAGCAAATTATGGTTGTAGCTTTACCTATTGTTATTTTAAAACTAGGCTGATATCCAGAGTGGCCACCTGAGAAAATGTTCCCAGTAGCTCCCAGCAGGGAAGAGGGTGCCATGCAGGACCCTGTGGTAGAGGCTGAGTGATGTTCAGACCCTGCCACCAGGCACATGCCCATGCACCTCTTTCCATAGTCTGTAAGTCTTCACCTCTTAAAACCCTTCCCCAGGCTACCTGTGGCATACAGGCCTGGGGCTACCTCCCTGGCTCTCCCCCACCCCCCCCCCCCCCCCGATGTTAGAGAACACCAGCACCTTACCGGTATTTCTAATAGCTAGATTCCAACTCTGCCTAAAACCCACCTATGAAAACAATGCAAGGACTCCTCGACCCAGGGGGCCCATCCGGAGCTCCACTCCCAGTGTTCACTTGCAGACTGGTGGGACTGTAGAGCTACACTGTCAGTGGGGAGCAGAATTCCTCTGGGCCTGGTTCATCCCAAATAGCTAAAGCATGGAAGCCATGACTGGTTCACAGTGCTGATGTCAGGTCCCTGTTTTCAAGGCTGCTGGCTCCCCCAGGGAGTGGCGTGAGGAACAGGGTCTTGGGCCCTGCTAAGGCTGGCAGGTACACTGGGAGAGCAAACCCATGGCCAGCAGGTGGCCAGAGCTGGGTAGAGACAATGGCAAGAAGAGTACAGTAATGGAGGAGAGGGTGCAGTTAGGGCTATAACAGATCTGAGTGATGAAATTGCTCTCTGTACCCTAGACTGGGCTGACTACCCTCCATGCTGCCCTTTAGACTGCATATTGGCCTTCTGATGCCAATCTTCCAATGCACCTAAGTAGGTGGCCCTTGTGGTTACATTCAATTCACTGAACAGTTATCAGATGCCTCCCCTACCTCTAGAGTTGTGCTAAGCACTGGTGTTCAGAATTGAAGGGTGGTCCTACCTTCAAAGAGTTCAAATCCTGGCTCCCCCACCTCCCTGTGTAACCTCAAGAGCCCACTCAGTCCGGCTGAGCGCCCCTTTCTTCCCCTAGCCAATGGGGATGTTGTGTGGACCTTGTGGGGTGGCTTGTAAGGATTCTATGAAATGAAATACTTACAAGGAAAGGTGCTAAAAGATGCTCAATGCACATTCCCTTTGCTACACCCATTCTCCTGTAGCAGCCTTCCTCAAAGTTCTCTTTAATTTTCATTTTTAGCAGAGTTCACCTGCCTTAACAGAGGGGTCTTCAGCTGAATTTCTCCCAGGATTGGGGCTGGGCTGTGTGTGTGTGTGTGTGTGTGTGTGTGTGTGTGTGTGTCCAGGTGTGATTTCTAGAGTTGTTTTGGATGCCTGACCTGTTCTGGTTTTCAAATGAGGTGAAATTCAGATCTAGTGAAGAGAGTTTCTTACAATAAACCACATTATAGTAAACCTTTTCGTCTTCAGAGGAAAACAATGGAGTACTGGGCAATTAATCTGATCATTCAGATTAAAAACTTGTTTTGCTGGGCTTACATGGGCAATACTCTTTAATGTCAGTAGTTTTGCTAAAATAGTTTTTTGGGGGCACCTGAATTATTATCTCTATTAGGCTAATCTCAGACCTGTTGTGGAACCCTTAATTCTGGGATGTTTACCTGTAATAGAATTTGGAAACATAATCTCACATGTATAGTTTATTTATATTTTGTATCCTAATAAGCATATGAGCACTGGTTTTCTTTAATAGAGTTTAAACTCTATTTAATAGAGTTTTAACTGCCTTTTTCCTATTCTTTCTCCTGATATTTTTCTCTGTTAATTTGAAACAAGCATAGACTAGGAGAATTAAACTCAAGACCAATTTCTTAATGTTGAACTCTCAGATATTGATGAGTCTTGGCCGTTTATGTTTTGTAACATTTTATTTTATAAATACATTAGATTTCTTGTACATTTGGTTGGACTTAGAAATTAAAATCAGCCTCTTCTTCTTTTTGTTACATTAAGTACTCTATGGTTGGAATCACTGCAGTTTATTCCATAGCTTTTCTTCAATGTTTCTGACGCTACAGTTACTTCCTTTTATGGGCAAAGCTGCATTTCTTTTTCTTTTGAAAGAATGGAATAGGTCATCCCTGATAAGGCATTATAGTAACCAATTTTAAATGAACAACTCTTGACCATGCTTTCGTTTTTCTGGGCCACTGCAAGGGGAGGAGGGAGCCAGGGTGACCGGAAGAGAAGCATTCCGAGTGCCCAGAAGAGCACCAGCACTTGATGTTTCTGTGAATGACTATGATTACCGCGAGTAATTCCAGTTAATCTTATGACAGGAGGACAGTTTTGAGAACTGACTCAGCCTCCTTTCTTTCATTCTGTCCTAAAAACACCTGCAACTCTTAGAGCAATCTATGAATCACCATGCCTGTTGTCCACTTATTGTCCTGTCCAGTACCCTTCACACTGGAACTAATCAGCTGCCTTGAATGGAGCATGACTTGCAAGCTGAATTCTGAAAAGCTCCTCAAGTATTCAGGAAGGCGGGGGGAAATCTTTCAGTATGATTTGCTCCACATTCCACATGTGCCTCCAGACACAGACTAGATGGATAAGAGGTCAAACAACACACATTGTGGTCTGATTTGCCTTGACCATGTTGGGGTTACTTGTTCTTGAAAGATGTTTTCAAAGGAATGGTAGATCAAAACATGGGATATGTCAATACCTAAATCTTCTATTATTCAGATTGGTAGTTCAAATGGAGAACCTGCTGTTTTAGGGTTTGGAGACAGAGCAGGTCAGTGGCAGTTGCATGGCGGTGGTGTCCTGAGCAGGTGGAGCTGGCATTGTGTACTTGATCACCCACCATACCTGGTTGCCTACCTGTCAGAACAGTTGGCCAGGGCAGGGCTGTGCCTATGATGTCTCGTGCTAATTATCTTCACATCTGGTTTGTCTGCCAGGGTCCCTGCTCTGCTGAAACAAAAAAAATAATCATTGACTCCAAGAAAAGCAGGGACTTAGAATTTGACCTTTTTCAAAGTAGTCACCTGTTGTTAAGTGTAGGTCTGTGGGATAGTGTAGCTCTCGGAGTGTTGAAGGAGGCCTTTCTGAGACATTAGTCCTGTCTCTCCAAGCGTGACTCTTCTAGAGAGCTTGGGGTTTCTAGAAGCACTGATAATCTCCAAGCCTTTGTGGGTTGGACAAGTCAATATTCTCTAGGAGGCAGAGTGGTTAAGATATCAGATTCTTGTTGCTCTACAGCTAAACATCAACACATGTGGCTGAAGCATTTGAAATGACTACATGAGTGCTTTTGAGAGTGAACGCCCCCACCACAGTAAACTGCAGTCTTTTCTGGTGGGTTGCCCCTTACTTCACTACCCTAGTCAATTACAAAGGCAGAAGCAACATTTCTAATATGCCTTATACCACAGAGCAGGTGGAAGCAGCACTTCAGGGGCTACAGATGACTTTAGTTAGCTGGAGCATCCTCTATGAATCCAATCTCTGTATATTTTATTTAGAGCTAAGGTTTTGGACCTTAGCAAGGCGATTTATACCCTTTTGAATGAAGAGTCAGTTTTAGATGCTTTTTGTGTTTTTACAGTGTTTCTATCTTAAATATTGAGGCCCCCCCGCCAAAGGACACCTATGTATCTGCAAATATGCATCCAGTCATTTCTGATAATTCTTTGCTAATCTTGCTTCAAGTGTTATATTTTTTTCTTTGACATTATAGATTAGAACTGAAGTCCTCTGGAATACCAGCCTTCTCCCCCCAGTTCCATTTGTTTCTCTTTCTCTCCAGGGTTGTCATTATCCTGAATTGGGTGTTGAGCTCTCCCATGCACATTTTGTACTATTGCTACAATGTATGTGGCTTTATTACAGCGTTATTGTGCATGTATTAAAAGTTTGTTTAAATGGAATCAACTGTTTATCTTATCCTGTGCTCCCTTCCCCACTCAATATTATGCTTTTGTGATTTATCTATGATGTTGCATATGGGTCAAATCGATTCATTTTTATTGCTTTATAATATTCTATCATATGAAAACAGCACAAATTATTTATCTGTTTCCCCACTGTTGGAAATTTGTTTTTAATTTTTTACTATTATGAAAAATGCCACAATAAACATGATTATAATTTTTATGTGCATATGCGTAAAGTTTATATAGATGTATATGTATATATATCTCACATTTTATTAGATATCTTCAAGTCACTTTCTGAAATGATTGTACCAATTTTCATTCTTACCAGCTATGTATGAAAATTCCAATAGTCACATAACCTAATAACAAAATGTATAAACTTAAATTTTTGTTAATATTATGGTATAGAATTATATTTTGTTAATTTAATTTAAATTTCCCTTGTTACTGGACAAGATTGAACATATTTGTATTTTATTTCTATTTGGATTTTCTTTTCTGAATTAACTGTACATATTATTTCCCTTCCCCCCCCAGTGGAGTTACTTGTATTTTTCTTGTTAATTTGTGGGAATTATTTATAAATGATTAGATTTTTTTTATAAAATCTACTTTTATTACAAAAAATAGTGTATCTATACCAGAGAAAATTGGAAAATATAGAGAAGAAAAGTCACCAATATTTTCATTAACCCTAACCAAAATGTTCATTTCTTTTGACCCATTTACTGCTAGCCTATCTTTTGCTTATGGTATTTTTATGTAGTTATAGTTACAGCACGTATGTAACTTATATTCTGTATTTTTCAGTTAACTAGCATAAACTTTTTTTTTGATGCAGTTGTATAGCTTTTGTAGCTGTCATTTTAGCTAGATGAAGGGTATCTGTCATTTCCTTATTGTTAGACATTTGGGTTGCTTTTTATGTTTCCACTTTATAAATAACATTACGATGAAATACTGAGGCCTAAAAATTTTGCTCTTTTAAATTATTTTCTTAGAATATAGTAATGGAAATCAGGTTACTGGGCCAAAGTGGATATACATTTTTTTTAAAAAGTAAAAAGCATTGCAAAAATATTATTTAGTTAGTGCTGGCAATCTAAAGAAAACAAGAGTCCAGAAGACTCAGGGGAGCCCAGTAGAAGTCTAAGTGTTTGGGTCACTTTCCTTGGCAGAGAGGAAACTCATGATACTGGTTTCTCCAGTTACCTTTCTAGACCCAAAGCACCATTCACTCCAGATGTTTTTCTATCCTGCTTTTGCAACAATGTACTTTGAAAGAAAAAAATAATTTTCCAGGGCTAAAGTATAATGCTCACATAGTTAATACAGATGATTTTTACCCCTGATTTTTAAACACTGATAAAGGATAGTGGTCTGTGTATTTTAGGACACAAAATTGGGTATACGAGTAAAGAGGGTGTCTCAGGGTAGGAACGCTGCCGTGAGTACTACCTGACCATCTAAAAGAATGTGGGCATCTCGGCAGAGCTTGGTAGGGCTTTTATGTTTACATGAGTTACTCTTTGTCATTAGATGCAGAAGAGAAGGTTCAGGTTATCCTGCATAAGAAACATTTATTTTGAAATGTATAATACATGCAGTTCCTAATTTATGATTAGGTTATATCCCAAATGTTCCTTTACAAGTCGTGCTTTCTCAGTTTTAATTAAAACTGAGAAGGCATTTTCCCTCAGAAGTAATATTGTAAGTGGTGGTGTGGTATCCGGAACGGCGCATAAAAGTCCCCTGAATCTGTCATATGAGGGCCGTCTGGAAAAAATCCAGCCACAAATGCCTGTATGTCTCATATTACATGCTTGGATACTTTCCCGACAGCCCTCATATATCTGTACTATAGCCCTGGTTTCAAATCTAGCTTAGCTACAGTCTATTTGGGTGATCTTGGGGCCCTCATGTTACTTAACTTCCTAGTCAGTAAGAAGAGGAAATGGTCTTTGTGAGGATTTACCTGAGAAAATGTACGTGAAAATGTTTGATAGACTCTATGCTGTGTGGAAGTTGCAGATACACTGTTATTGCCCACCAGACAAATAACTACTAAAGGGCAGAGTCACAGTGACTCAGAGTGGGGAGGATACCTCCTAGGAGGCACGCAGGTGAACGGTTGGGCATGTACTAGGACACCTATGTATATTATTTCTTTCTTATCCTAATTTTTATTTTGTTCTACATATCACAGTAGAGTATCTGTATCAATACTTATATCTCTATATAAATGATGATTATGTTCATAATTTTTAAAAACTTGTTTGATCAAAACAATTTGGAGCCCACTAGTCTAGTCATACCTTTTACCCTATGCAACATAGGGCATTTGGAAGGTGATATAACTTAAATAGATAAATTGAGTTTTTCATCTTCATTCATAATATTATTTCTATGCAAAATGTACCTCATGTAACTCCAGGTTAGGCAACGCAATTTTTTATTTTTACATCCTCATCTAGTCCCTGCTGATGGGATGTAGGCATTCCTTGCTTTGGCAGTTCTAGGGAATTGTAGCAGATGCTTTTTAGTAGGTAATGGCTTTGGACTCCTGCATTATGAAAAGTAGACAATTAAAAAAAATCTATCAATCAAAGCAGTATGTTGAAAACTGTCAAAGGGCCTCATTGTTAGTGTATGTAAGTGAACTTTCTGGAGTGGGACCCAGAATGGCTAAGTCGGTGTGGACATACTTACTGGATAGAGTTAATGATACAAAATTAATGTAACAAAGGGGATTTCTGCTAGTTATTTTCAGAATGAAAGGCCAATGAAACACTTTAATTATATCCCAAGCACCCACTTTGGCAATAGGTGCTTCAAGTTTTATGTGAAAAGGTAAGCAGTGCCTTGAGACCCAAGAGAGAATGAGCATCTAGTGGTGAGGGTTTCCTGAGATGGAAAACTCACCAGAAAAACAGGAGGATGGAAGTGAATTATAACAGGGTTGACATAAATGAGCAAGACTAAATAAGTTTTGAAAGCAGTGGCCCATTCAGTTATTTCTCTTATTTTTCATATTATTTTTCTCGACTCTGCAAAATAATAAGAAACAAAAGAAAAATCTGCTGAATGCCTAGTCATAGTTTATTGGAGCAGGAAAATAAACCATTCGAACCAGTCTCTGATTTGCTGTGAGTGGCAGAATCATTCACCGTAGTGAATCATAGCAGGGCGAACCATTTGGAGTGATTATTTTCTGACGTTAAATTGCAAATGGCACATGTGGAATCAACAAAGGTATGAATTATTTTTTAAAATCTTAAAAAAATCCTGTTATTGAAAATGTGTATTTGTATGTCCAGCTTATGACTTCATTTCACCAGTTTATGGCTTCATTTCACAATAGCCAAGCCAAACCTTAAGTATATGTCTCTTTGTTTTTACATTTGACTAATTGAAATCTTTCCTAGTTAATATTTTTATGTCAAAAATAGTATATTGTCCTAGAAACAGCATGACAGTAATAATCGTGGGAAAAAATGTATATATTAGCATTTGGTTCAACTGACTGAATTGAAGAAAACATTTGACTTTCCTTTTACTTCATTCAGTGAGTAAGGAAGCTACTGGCTGTTAACAAACAAAATAAACTGAGGGATTAACCCTACCTAGGTGAAACTTGTTAATGACATGCAAACAGTTTATCGTTAATATAGTAATAGGCACTACTTAGTGCTAATCCTGAGAGAATCCCTGATGTTAAGGACAATATATCTGATGCTTAAGATGAAATATCATCTGCCTTCAGTAACCTGGTACCTTGGTTTGGTTGAAAAGCTTCAGGTTGCCTGGCCCTTTAAGGCAAAGCTCTGGTATTCAAATTGGTGAAATAAGAAGGTGTTTTATGCTCTAGTGTTCGCTTTGTGATAGCACTTAATTTTAAGAGGGCAGAGTGGAATGCTTCTATTTAAATTTAGGGGGAACTGCAGGGAGGGTGACTACATTCTGTAAAGTCCCACTTCAGCTTCTGTTTTTCCTTCATAACAGGAGACCTCTGACTCCTAGCTTGGATTGGGATTCAGGTGTTGGCCTTAATTTGTAGTGGCCTTGGAGGCTGTTTTTGACAGGGAAACTGGTCGGTTCTTAAAGGGAAGGAAAATGAGGTTTTCAGGAAGGGAAAAATTGCCTTGCTATCCCTAATCGTTGGTATTCTGACTGCACTCAGGAGGCACTCAATATATGAGTAAGTGCAGAGATATTTCAGATAGGACTTCAAGTATTTCAGGCCTGAGGGAGACAATGGGGAAGGTCACTGCACAGGTGTGGCACATTCTTGGCATCCCTCATACCACATCCTGGGGTGGACACCTTTAGCCCCTGTATTAATTATTGTAGAGTAACAAATATTTTTTCCAAATCTAGCAGCTTAAAACAACAAACACTTGTTATCTCTTCTCATTTCTGTGGGATGCATTAGGAGAATTTGGGCTCAAGACCTCTTACGAGGTAGCAGTCCAGAATTTGCCCCAGGGCTGCCATCATCTCAAGGCCAGGAAACCTCTGCGTACAAGTTCATCGGGGGAGGCTGTTGGCAGGAGCCCTGGGGTGCTGGCATCATGGTTGCCTCCATAGGCTGCTCACACTGTGGCAGCTGGCTCTTCCCATGCGAGGGATGGAAGTGGCACGCTCTGCCTGTCACAGCCTGTCTCCGACTCACACACTGTCACTTCTTGTTCTTCTTGTTAGAAGTGAGTCACTGAGTGCAACCCACATTCAACCAATGGTAGGGGGTTGCCCAGGGGTGTGAACGCCAGGAGGTCGTCTTAGAGTCTGGCTAGGGCTGCCCCTTTCGTGGCTCGAATTTTTCCACTTATCCCATGACTCCAGAGATTCTGAAGATCTGTTTGAACTGTTTTTCATTACAGGAACTTTAGCTCACCTTCAGTTCACCTCTAACAAAGTCATTAACGGATCTCTCTCAGCCCAAATCCAGTGGACCAGTGGAGGGTCTCATTCAAAGCATCATCTCCCCCACCACCTCCACTGGTGGCGAGCCTCAGGTCAGCCTGGGGAGGAGACAGAATCATTCAGCTGAATTACGTGGAATTAATGTGTTTAGCCCAGTTCCCACTTGATACATGTCCTTGTCATAGGAAAAGGTACTAGTGGCTTTAATTGACCATGTGAGGAAGGTGACAAGGAGGAAAGACATTCATGAACTTGACATTCTCAGTCTGGGACCTGGTCACTCCTCTGAAGGGAGTTTGAAGCCTTCTGTTATTTTACTAACCATAAAAAGAATTACACTCGTAATCCTTCCTTATTTTCCCAATTATAAAAGATACTTGGTTTAAGTAAGTCTGGTTAAACTATTTTTAAAAAGCAAAAAATATTTATGGTTTAGGACACTGATGTTTATGACTTAACCCCTCAGAAGTCACTTAAGCACCACTGGATTTAAATGCCAGCCAGCCAGGGTGAGGCCATTGGCTGTGTAGCTGGAAGGAGGTTAAGTAATATGACTGTTTGCACAGAACGTGATCCAGCAGATTCGGAAGCTCAATGGAGCCGGGATCAGCTACCCTGTGAGTAGATTTAGGGGAAAGCTGGAGGTGACCGGAGAAAGATGGTGCCTGAGAAACCTGGGAAACACTTTCTTAGCAAATAAAACTGGGTTGGAAGCCAAGATGAGCCATCATTTTTGGGTTTATTTCATCATGAACTGCAGCTTTCTACCTGGTTGTGCTCCCATCAGATCCACCAGGCTGTAATGCGGGGCAGCGAGCGGAGCTCTGCAGTCAGCATGAGGGACACAGGCAGGAGACCAGGTCAGGAGGGGCAGTGAGGCTGTCCAGGACTTCCTCTGATGACTCTGAACTTGGTTTTTGCTTTGAGATTTTGAGTCTGCCGTGCAGTGATTTCACATTGTCACACCCCTGTTTGAATAAGTTCTCTGAGTTCCAAGAATACCTTGCCGTAATGCCAATTCGACAATTACCACATTTTTATTTGTGCTTTCCTTCTTAGTTTCTCCCTCAAATTCAGAACTGTGAAATCCTGGAGGGAAAGGACCGCATCTTACTAGTGTGTTTATCTCTAGTCCTTAGTGGAGTGCCTAGCACCTATTAGACATTAATAATGATGATAAATGAATAAATGAATGAAAGAATGAATAAGAAAGAATGAATAAAAAAAGGAATGAAGGAATGGATGTAAGACAGTGTGCTGCTTGTATTATATAACCTAAGCTCTGAGTTATATTTCTGGACTCTTAAAAGAAAACGTGGACATTTTAGAATTGGTCAGATGCATCTGTTACTTTCTGATATAAATGATGTAAACTGGTCATATTTCTTCTGGTAAGCTGATTTGGAAGTTAAAGTTCTGACCACCTGCCTTAGCAGTTCAGAAGGAGAAGTTTAGATTGCCATTTAGATTAGTTGGCTCTGTTATTCAGTGACTTTGCATACTTGTGCAAGGGCACTGGAGTCAACCGATGTTTATTTTTGGATTCCCCATTGCTCTTGGGATCACTGCAGCGAAAAATGGTTTCCCCCCACCCCCCAACCACATTACCTCCTTCACCTTGTTTGTTGTTCCTGGTCCAGGGAGTTCTGCAGCCCAGCTTTGACCTGGTCAGCTATTCCTTGGTGCCCTGTTATTTTTAGCCTAGGCACCACAGCAGCAGTTGGCAATTTTGAGTTGGCCCATAGAGGCCGAGTTTTTGTGAGGTTGAAACCATGGATTAAAGAACATTAGAAATCACCAGTTTTTAGGTTTTGGTGTTATCTCTCAGTGAGTAGTGTATGTAAGACCTCCACCTGGGATGTGCCAATGTGTGACAGCAAACACTTGCTTTAAGAGGCCTCTGCCTGGATTTTGGACTCTTTATTTTAAGATGAAGTTAAGAAATTAGGAAGAGAGAAGCATAAAAAAATGATTGACATGATAGTCCTATGAAGAAATCTTTTAAAAAAAGAAGACTTTTTAGCTCAAGTAACAGAAGGCTCTTAGGGCAGACTAAAGAGATTTGAAGGCATAATGGAAGCTGTATTGATAATTAAGTAAGATAGGCTAACTGCTATGATAAAAAGATCTCAACACACTTGTATGTTGATTGTTCTTTTGTGTAACAGTTCACTGTATGTCTGTCAGTGGTATGGGGGAAGGCTCTGCTCTACCATTATCAGGGACCTAGGCTACCGGAAACTTTGTCATCTTCACCTTATAGCTTCCAATGTCACCTCAGGTGTCAATATCTTGCCATCTGATGGGGAAACAGCATAGAGAATGATGTGTAGGGGTTTTTAAGGATTAGGCCAGGAAGTGGCACATACTACTTCCTTTCAGATCCCACTGACTGTAGCCATGTGACTGGGATCTACCTAATTGCAAGGGAGGCTGGGAATGTAGTGTTGTGGACTGAATTGTGTCCCCCATCCCCCATTCATATGTTGAAGTCCTAATCCCCAGGACCTCAGAATGTGACTGTCTTTGGAGAGGGCCTTTAAAGAGGTAACTGAGTTAAAATGAGGCTTAGTATGTACACTAATCCAATCTGACTGTGTCCTTATAAGAAGAGATTAGGACATGCAGAGATACCAGGGATCTACATACACAAAGGAAAAATTATGTGAAGACACAGTTAGAAAGTGCCATCTGCAAGCCAGGCAGGGGGCCTCAGGAGAGACCAAACCCTCAATACCTTGGTCTTGGACTTCCAACCTCCAGAAAATAAAATTTTGTCGTTAAGCCATACAGTCTGAGGTCTTTTGAGATGGCAGCCCTAGCAAACTGATGATTATCGTCCATCTATGAGCCCAGAAAAAAGAAAAGAAAAGAAACTGCCTTAATGATAAGCTGTCAGTCTCTGCCTGTATGTGGAGGTCACCATTTACTCATCACTCACTTGTTCTTTTCTCTTTCTTTCTGCCCTGCTCTCCCTCCTTCCCTCCCTGCCCCCTTGCTCTCTCTCCATCCTTCCATCCCTTCCTTTCTTGAATTTGTTCTTTCTATATTTATTGAGTACTTCTCTAGGCACTTGGGATAAGGTGAATAAAACAAACCAAGTACGCTACAGTAGCTTGGCTTTATTAGACAGTAACACAGTAAATTACTGTCATGTCACCCTGCTTTATTTTCTTTTTATCATTTATCACTAACTGGAATTACCTTATTGATTGGTTGACTTGTTTGTTATCACCTCTTCCCTCCCTTCAAAAATGAACTAGGACCACCCCCCCCTCTTTTTGCTTTATTTCTTATTGTATCATTAAGGCCTTAAAATGGCTTGCTTTCAATATTTATTTGTTGAGGGTTGAATGAGATACTGTGGAATTAAATTTATGGGAGGAAAAAAGTATGTAATGAATGATTTTTTGATTTTATGGGAGAATGAACAGAACTTTCTCCCCCACTTCTTTTTTTAATATTGAAAAAAAGTGCCTGGTAGCCAACTTTGTCCGTTAGCCCCTGAGGGTTTTATTTATTTTTTTTTTTAGCTAATTCTAAAATTCCAAGTAGTTTTCTATAAAATATTATGAAGTTCCTAATACACACAATATACAAGGTCTGTCCAGAAAGTATACAGTCATGTAATGTGAAAAATAGAGGCATTTATAGCTGGATTTCTTCCGGACAGCCCTCGCAGATATTCCAGCCCTTACGGAATATCTGCATCTGAATATTTCCTGGTTTGCTGGGGACTTAGTTGTAGGGTTATGGGGCTTCAGAGAGGTTGGGGAGGGCCCCATACCCTCACTTTTTGGAGCAGCAGAAACAGGCCAAGAGGCCCTAGGCTTGCAGAGCTTACTTATGACAAAACTTGGGCCAAATCTCTAGATTGGGCCCTGCAGTGACTTATCCAGCACTCTTCCTGCTACACTAATCCTTTTCTTATTTTCATTAAAAGTGGAATTGAAAAATGGTTCCAAGGGCCAGCTCTGGATCAGGCTTCCTGGGCTTAGATCCTGGCTCTACCATTAACTGACTGTGTGACCTTGAATAAGCTCTCTGGGGTTTGATTTTCTATAGAAAGTGGAGATAAGACTCATAGAGTTGTTCTTTTAACTCTTTTTATTGTTAGACTTATTGGGGTGATATTGGTTAGCAAGAGTTACATAGGTTCCAAGTGTACAATTCTACAGTCTATCGTCAACTTGTTGCATTATAAGTTCACCATCCAGTGTGAGTTCTCCTTCCATCACCATATATTTAGCTTCCCCTACCTCCTCTCCTACCCCCTCCCCACTTGCCCCCAAATAAACATTAAACTATTGATTGTGTCCATGGGTTTTTTGTTTGTTTGTTTGTATTTTCTTTGTTGCTTTCAGTTTTATATTCCACATATGAGTGAAGTCATACAGTTTTTGGTTTTTTCTGTCTGGCTTATTTCACCAAGCATGATGGTCTCCAGGTCCATCCATTTTGTTGCAAATGGCAATATTTCATCTTTTGTTACAGCTGAGTAATATTCCATTGTGTATATGTACCACAGCTTCTTTATCCAGTCATCTGTCGCAGGGCACTTCAGTTGTTTCTGTGTTTTGGCCACTGTGAACAGCGCTGTGATGAACATTGGGGTACATGAGTCTTTGGGAACGAAGGTTTTCAAGATTTATTGGGTAGATCCCCAGAGGGAGGATTATTGGGTCATATGGTTTTTTTTTTAAAACTCTTTTAAGACTTAGTATATGTAAAATACTTAGAACATGATTGATACATGTAGTAAGCATTCAATAAATGTTAGTCATTATTATTATTATTCCTATCTTTTTGTTTTGTTTTGTAGTTCCCTGGCTGGGAATCGAACCCAGGCTGCTGCATTGACAGCACCGAAGCCTTAGCCACTACATCACTAGGGAACTCCTATTATTATTCCTATTTTAATAACATCAATTATATACTATAAGAAACGTTTAAAGAACTTGCAGGTTTGTTTTGTACATATGTAAAGAATTCTGATAAGTTTCCTAATATTTATTGAAAAAGAAAGAAGTGTGTCGGGTATTAACAGATTTCATCACACTTAAGGAACTCAGCATAAATGCTAACTACAGTTCCTTCACCACAAGATTTCCCAAATATTTTCTTATTGAGATATCATTGACATATCATAAAATTCACCCTTTTAAAGTATACAATTCAGTGGTTTTCTGTATATTCACAGAGTTGTGCCATGACCACCACCACTATCTGGTTCCAGAACATTTTCATCTCATAAAAAGAAACCCCACACCCATTAGCACTCACTTTCTGTCCTCCCTCCCTCCAGCTCCTGCAACCACTCATCTACTTTCTGTCTTTATGGATTTGCCTGTGCTCAACACTTCAGATGAATGAAATCACACAATATGTGGCCTTTGGCCAGATAGTATATAGAATCATACAGTGTGTAGGTTTAGCATCTCTTACTTAGCATAATGATTTTAAGGTTCATTCATGTTGTGGCATGTATCCATACTTCATTCCTTTTTATGGCTGAGTAATTTTCCATTGCAAGGGTGTAGTACATTTTGTTTCTCTACTCATCAGTTCATGGGCATTTAGGTTATTTCCATTTCTTTTCTTTCTTTCTTTTTTTTTGGGAGGAGGTATTGTAAATAATGCTGCTAGGAACATTTGTAAATGAGTTTCTTTTTGTGGGCATATGGTTTCAATTACCTTGGCTATGTACCTAGGAGTGGAATTGTTGGGTCATATAGGAACTCTACGTTTAACATTTTTTGAAAAGCTGCCAAACTGTTTTACCAAGTGGCTATACCATCCCCCAATATTTAAGATATAATATTTGATGATTAACTCCATCTTATTTAGTTAAGAGAGGAAGAAAAATCATTTGAACTCAATATTCCCAGTAAAGACTTGCAGTTGTTCACAAATATTTGAAAACCTGTGCCTCAGCTACTAAGGTGGACACTGTATAAACCAGGAAAAAGGAGACGTAGTTTCTGATTTCGAGAAGTTGATAGAAATTCTTGGTGTTTCAAAGTTAATCCCTCCCTCCCTCCCTTTTAGAAGTATAGGTGGCTATTTTCCTCTTCTATTGCTTGTTTTCTCTTTTGGCCACCACCAGTAAACTTTTAGGGAGGACTTTTACTAGGTACTAGAGGTGGCAAGACCAAAGAGCAGGATGGAGCTTGACAAGATAGACGTTGTATGGGAAGCCGAGGCGTAGAATTCCAAGGGTCTCAGTGCATGATTTGGGTGTGACCAATTGTCAACTAGTTCCGTGACTGACAGTGGCCTTCCTCCCTATCATAGACATAATTTAGAAAGGAAGAGAAAGTTATAGGCATAATTTAGAAAGGAAAAGAAAGTTATCTTTGATTTATAGAGACTATATTGGTTTTCCATGCCAAGAATCTGGTGGAAACTTTCATTTTCACAGAATTACCCTCTTGTTTTGGTTCGAGTCTATGTAGTCATAAAATTTTGTGAGCTGTGGTGAAACTGTGTGTATAATTGTGTCCACAGATCTCTGGTTTAAGAAGCAAGCTTGGAAGAATTTTGTTTAGCTAGTGCTTACTGAAATGTGTATTTCTTAAGCAGATGACACTTTTGTAGATGGAATGCAGAAATTCACCAAGACCCGTCTCGAGCTCCTTGCCTTAAGGCAGCCCAGTTCTGTTCCTTCACTAGAGGTCTAATATTCGTAAACTTTCAACCACTAATTTACTTCTTCACGGAAATGGGTGAAAATCGCATTTTATCTTGAAGCTAAAATTGGTTCACCCTCCGTGTAAACAGCTGTGAAAAGTAGGCAAATGTATTTGTGGGAAGTAAAGTGAGACTTTAACAGTCCCAGGTCAGGAATTTTTTTCTCAGGAGCTTGTTAAGGCAGAGGTGAGTTAAGTACAGGATGTAAACAGGGCATCTTGGGCTGGCAAGGACCCAGCAGCAACAATTTTGTGAATTTACTGGTTTTGTTTGGTATTTCCTTCTCTGCCCACCATGTACATGACACTAATTTTATGCTCTGTCTTCAGTACCAGTTGTCCTCCCCGATCTTACCTCTCTCCCTACCCAAATCCCTTTCCTCAGCCTTTAAGATCCTTCCCAAGCCAGCCCTTCCCTGTTTTCCCCAGTCTCTCCAGCCTACACCGATTTCTCTTCTCTCCTGACAGACTTATTGTCAGAACGGTGAGGGTTAAATTGTGATTGCGTTCTGAAGGACTGATGTGGCTGCCCACTAGATTGCAAGCTCTCTAAAGGTAAAAGCTCTTTCTTACATTAGTTTTGAATTTGCTTCAGGGCATTGCTCCGCTGAGAGGGTTTCCTCAGTAAATAACCACTGGTTGGATTAATAAACCCAGGCGGGCCAAGGTACCACCAGAGAACTATTAATGGACTCTCATGAGAACACTTAGTTCAGGGAAACCATGCTGGCAAACTTCTAGGGTTTGCTCACCTTAAAAATGACATGTAGTCTATTCAGTGCTTTCCCTTCCCAACTAGACAGGCCTCAGCAGATAAAGAATAGAGGGTACGTGGCAAACCCTGGGCACGCTGTTTCACTCGGGCGGTGTGGGTATCCTCCGGGAAAATTTCGTGGAGTCCACACCCACTGCTTTGTGACTACAGTTTCAAAGCTTTCAGAAGTATGCAAAGCTTGTCTCGTGATATCAGGGTAAGTTTCAGAAGATTGAAATTGTGTTGTAAGCAGAGTTAAGTTTGGGAGGCCCTTTTCCTGTACTTATGGTGAAGCCCTCTCTCTCTTGGAGGCTGTTTGGCCACCTAAATAAAAACAACCATGTTCAATATCCTTGGTTGCTTCTGAATTTTTACTTCTAGAGTACCTCTCCAGGTGGGAAAGGGTATTGTAAGGAGGCAGGTGTCAGTTTTATTTGTTTATCACTGAGTGATAGATAACCCATATTATTTAGACTTTCTAAGCCCGAGTTAACACCTGTATTTGTAAAATAGAGGTTATGACATCTACCTCTTACAGTCGTTGTGAGGATCCAATGCAGTAACTAACACATGTAAAGTCCTTTTATTCCATAGAGCACGGAATAAAATAGTATCTAATTAGCAATCCTTCCTCTCTCCCCTCCTTTCCTTTTGGTGTGAATGCTGCAGATGGCCTGTGTTCATACTAGAGACAGTGCGCCAGCAAGCAGGAAGATAAACGTTATCTCCTTTCCCATCCGCCTGTCTCCATCCACAGGGGATATTGCTCTGTTTTCGCTTTCATATAACTGCCGAATGGCTCTCAAGTTATCAAATCATCTACCCGAATCACAGGAAAAACAAGGAAGAGGGTGGAGGAGGTCTATTCTTTTTTGCAAAGGGGAGAATTAAGCTTTTAACACCATCTGAATTTTTAGAGCTTGTATTCCAAGGACCTAAAAATGGCTTGCCTTTGTTGTATCTGTTAATCACTACCCAATAAATTACATAGGGGTGTGTGTGTGTGTGTGTGTATATATATATATATATATATATATATATATATATATATGATAAATGATGTACATATGCAGGTGTATATATATTTATTTATATATCTGCTGCTTTTCTTTGCTTTGTAAGAGAGAGCTTAGAGGAATGGAAGGAAAATAGACCACTGCCAAGCAATCTGGCTATGTCTATTTGCACACCAGTTCTCACTTGATTAATTATAAATAGAGAAAAAAGTGGAATTCTAAAAAGAAATGACTTCAAATTGAATTTTCAAGCCACAGAATCAATTCCACAGTACTTAAAAAGTTTTTTTCCATTTGTTTTTGTTTGTTAGTCTGTTTTTGGTTCTGTATCTTGCTTTGGTGTGTAGATACATCATTAGTTAGTAGTCGACTGGGGGCTTGAACAGGTCTGGTTTCTTATTTTCTTTATCTTAGATTATGCATCTTCTAGAAGAAATAAAATGAAAAGGAAAGGGAATTAAAAATAGGTAATATATTTTCAGTTCTTTAAAACATGATAATGAAATTGGGTTGGAAAGACTATTTAATAAGTTGGTATAGACCTCTCAAAGAAAATAGTAAATGAGATGTAAAAAAGGCCAAAGTGAAAAGGATGTTAATTATGTGGGATCTTTTGGATTAGGCCAAGAAGGGACTGTGGTGGTCATCCGGAAAGACGGTGATATGAGGTAGGACTACAGGACCCAGTGTTGTGCTGCCCAGGCCGGCCCTCTCTAGAGAGCTGGGTTCCTTTATCAGCAGCTGGGTAGGCAAGGGCAGAGCTCTACCAGGCAGCAGAGACAGGCAGGGAGGCAGACAGGAAGAAAAACCTGCACCAAACTGGCTGGCACTGACATGTTGTCATCAGAGAGAGGCCCTGGAACTTCCCAGCAGGAGGAATGAGGTGGGAGGCACAGAAGATGGCCTTCTGGAACTGCAGACCTATAAGGATGATCAATAGCTAATTTGAATCCTCACCAGGAGGAAATCTACCCCAGACTCATTGTCACTGCCCAGAAGGAGAGGGGGATAGAGCAGCTAGCTCTCACTGAGCAGGCACTGTGCTAGCTGCCTTCTGAGCATCTCTTTTGATCCTCACAATAACCCTGAGGTTTCCTAGGGCTGCCATAACAAATTACCACAAACTTGGTGGCTTAAAAGAACACAAACATACTCTCTCATCGTTCCGGAGGCCCAAATCAAGGTGTTTAGGGAGCTGGTTCCCTCAGGAGGCTGTGAGGGACAATCTGTTCTATGCTTGTCTCTCGGCTTCTGCGGGCTGCAGGCAGCCTTGCTGTTCCCTGGTTTGGAGCTGCATCACTCCAATCTCTGCTTCTGTTGTCCCCTCTGGGCCTTTCTTCTGGGTCTCAAACCTCCCTCTCCTTTTTTCCTATAAGGACACCAATCATTTGATTTAGGGCCCAGAGATAAGGTTCTTATCTTGACAACCTTAATTTAATTGCATCTGTGAAGATCCTGTTTCCAAATTAGATTATGTTCACAGGTACTAGGGGTGAGGAGTTGGACATCTTCTTGGGGAGACACTACTCAGCCAACAATGAGGAACTAGAGTCAGAATTGTTAAACAACTTCCCAAGAGAGTGGCAGAGTCAGGATTTGAGCCCAGATTAGTTTGCCTCCAAAGCCCATGCTTGTTATTGAAACATGACCATTATTTGTACACACATGTGCACACATGCACAATGCATGGCTATCTTTGAGAATATATACTCTTTAACAGGGTGAAGATTGCTTTGATTCTGTGTTTATAAAGAATTTACACTGTTGTGGAACAAATTGAAATGTGACTTATACTAGTATATCATCATAGAAATAGTAGAATTCATGTTGTTTTGATGGCTCTGTTGTGTATCTGATAGATCCATGAACCCTCTTAAGATTTGGAGATAAAACACACCAGAAACATATTACAAGTCCTATTACAATAAACCTGGATTGGATTGTATCCTTCTACTTTCTTTTCCATTTTTTAAAATTCTGAGTTGGTGGAGTTCCCCAGTGGTGTAGTGGCTTAAGACTTTGTCGCTGGCACTGTCGGCACTGTGGCCTGGGTTCGATTCCCGGCCAGGGAACTATCCTTAAAAAAAAAAAAAGAATCCGAGTTGGTGAAAGAGAATACCTAATAACCTGTTTCTAATCGTTTGTCTTATGTTTTGGGTTGTTTGGGTACAGTCCAACACACCATCAGGAGAGTTACATCTTAAAATGGGCAAGGCCATGTGTCATTATTCTGCCCTTAAAAGGCATAACATGTGCAAACTCTACGGGCCTGCCACCTTCTGATGTGTTCATTGCAAAGGTCACTTCACTACTTTGACTTTTACTTTTGTCACATGTTAGATGAAGGAGTTTGACATAAGTGATTTGAGCTTTCCTCTTCTTCCATTGGGTCTGGCAGAAGTAATGCCCCTTTTTAAGTAGATAAACTATTATGTGACACAATTTCACGCTTATAATTTTGTAGTAAAAGATTTGGTATAGATTACCAGCTCATTAAAGAGGGCATTACTTCTGCTGGATCCTGTGTGTGTTTTTAAATGGCTCCTTACCTACCCAGTATGTAATTGAACATTTGTAGAACATTGTGTGTTTTATAGTTATGCTGTAAAGTCGTTAATACATTTTCAAGTAATATGTTAAAATATTCAGGGATCTTATTTCTGTGTTATTCTTACTTAAGGTAAATTGACAGATAGATGAGAATTGCCAAAAATGTAGAAGAGTAAGTATAATGAGATATGGTTAGGTTCTCAAATATAAAGTTTTAAAAGAATTAGAAATAAAAACATTATAGCAATGACGCATGTAGAAGTTGGTACAACTCTATATTTTGATAGAAAAACAAGTTGAATTCAACTAGAAAATAAATTATTGGCTCAATTCAATAATGCATTGTCTTTTAAAGTAATATCTTCCCTTAATTCACCCATTGTAATTCCTCCTCAACTTTGAGCTTCCTTTGCAGGACACTTCACTTTTGCACACATTTTCACTATGGGGAGAATTTTCAGATCTATCTATCTATCTATCTATCTATCTCAAATAATCGTATTAGGATTATGTAAAAAATACAAATAGGAGTTTGGGAGAGCAAACCAGACGTGAAGTGGTTTGTGGAGCTGGAGCAGGGGTTGTGATGGAATTCCTGGTGAGATGTGCTGGGGGCGGTGGTGGGAGTGCGGATGGGTGGGGGAGGGAGGAGGGAAGGAAGTGTTTTTAGACGGTGTCTCTGGTGCAGAATTCGGCGTTGATACTGAGTGGATTGGAATGGAGGATCAGAATAAGAAAAAAATGTCTTCTTATGATCTTTGCAACAATGCAAAGTTAAATTTTAACCCCTTTTCTGCAACACGCAGATATATCCTAATGCCTATTTCCATCCATTGAGTTTACCCCACAAGCTCAAAAATACTTTTGTATATTTTTCTGTATTTTTGTGTTTTTCAAGAATGAACAACAATAGGCAATTTTTATACTTTAATATAATCACTTATTTTAATAAAATGTACCACCTTAACTGTATTTACTTAAAAATCTAAGTATTGTAATTATTGTAAAGTTGTTAATCAGTGTGAAACTGTTTCAAGAACTTTTCTTCATTTATAAGGTATTTTAATATGTTTTTCTGTGGCTTGCACTATCAACAACAAAGGTGTTTTATATACCATATTGTGTAATATTTTGTAATAAATTTTTTATGTCATCACTGTCATTAGATTCTAATTTATCTATACTTAAATCTAATTGATACTACTTAGTATGCTTTGAGTATTTTTTGTTAAAATTCAATATAATGGTAAATTTGTTACCATATAACAAAAATATAAAATAAAAATAATGTCATTTATATACGAAGTAGCTCAAAATGCTATTGTTAAATGCATGAAATAGTCAAAATATCAACTTTTTATTTTTTGTGGCTTTTTGACACATTTTGAAAAAAACTTGAAGTCAACGCAGAAAGGGTTAGTCTGGACATATCTATATAATTTTCTATAAATGCAATTCTGACTGACCAGTTACTCGTCATTTTGATGAGAATGATGATGGCAGCTAACATTTATTAGGTGTTCACTATGTGCCAAGCACAGCTTTAGCCTCAGTAAGTTATCGCATTTAATCTTGTTAAAAACTCTAATGAAGTTAACTAGTTAGTAACCAGTTAAGTCACTCAAAGTAGTCAAATTACATACAAACAATATAATGTGCTTTGTTTAAAACTGATATTTTTTTTCCTCAAGGATTCAGATACTTAGTTTAATAAATAAGAAGTAAATGTAAAGATATTGACTAATGGATGGGTTGTAAAATTTAATTTATTATTTAGGGAAGATTATAAGCAAGAATAATTTAAGAAGATTATTTTTTTCCATTTGTTAAAATATAAAATGAACACATTTTATCATAATAGAATCATTCGTTGGTTTTAATGTGTCTGAATTTTCAAAAATTGAGATTCAGTGAATTTATATGATGCCAGGTTATTCCTATAGCAAATAGTAAATATTTGCTTGCATTTACAAGTCAACTGAATGAGGCACAGAATAATGACTCACTCAATGGCCAGAGCCAATTTGAACCCTGCAATTTGATGTCTTGCTGCTTACTCTCTCTACTTGATTTCCTCTCCCTCATTTCCTCTAAATGTTAAAGAACACCACACTTCAGTAGTAACACCTAGTTGTTTTCCTAAGTTTAACTAGAGCTGAGAGGGACCCCAATTTTTAACACCAAATGTTGTTTTTTTCTGAAAACAGAGGAACGTCTAAGTGTGGTACCTTATAGGTTCACATTATTGTAGGTTACAAGCTGCTTCAATTGTCATTAGACAATCATGGCTTGCACATAGTTTATTTGGTTTGGAGTTACTTCAACTTTCCAAAGACATGTTGAATTTGTAAAAACAGATAATTGGTGATAACTCAGAACAGTTATGTCTGAAATATTGGGTGGATGCAGCAGTTAGGATGTTTTCTTTTCCCCTGATGGTTGCCTGTTCTTGAAAGGCATGACTGTCTAGTGTCCACCGGCTTGAATGCTTCCGAAGATTAGCTTCCCATTGTTTGAATGTTTTCATAACATTGTTGTAAGAAAGCATCTTCATACTTCATATTTGAGATTGTGACTTTTAGAATAAAAAAAGAGTCAGGGCTAATCATAACAATTAGCTAATGTGTCAACAATTAGCACTTTCCATCAACCTGCTCTAAAGGGAGACTCTTCTTATCCACTCGCAGACAAAAATGCAATGATGTAGTTAAGAAAAGCACTGAAATTGGCTCTTAGAGCCCCCTATTGCAGCCAACTAAATCCCCAAGGCATTGTTTACAGTGATTATTCTGCCATTATGATGTTATTGCATAGGCAGACGGAGGAGTAGATGTTCAAAATAAGTTGGTTCCTTTTTTCTAAAAGACAAAACAAAGCATTAAAAGAAAACAATTCCTTTCTGCCTGCTTTTGGAAAAGTAGAAAAAAAAAAAAACTGCTGTGAAAGTCCAGCCAGTTACAGTATTTTAGTGTTTAACTGGTAAATATATTTTTTAAAATGTGTATTTAATATTTTACCATTTGGAAAATTTTCAACATGTTTCAAGTCCTGCACAACTCAATCAATGTAAGACTTCAGAGTTCTCTGATGGGGGTTTCTTGACAATGGCTACATTATATTCTGTGGCCATCTATACCTCTGCTTGGTTGAAATATGTTTTATTAATAACATCTTTTATATAATCCTTCTAGTAATATAAGAATATTTACACTGCACCTTTTGTAAAGAACCACAGTGCTTCACACAGACCCATATATCTATGTAAATGTCACAGGTTTGTCTTCAAACAGCCTTAAAACAACCTGTAAATCCCAGTAACATCTCAAAATTCTGAGGGTAGAACAATTTTTAACTAAATCTGGGACCACCTTTCAGGCTGCTCCCATGAGTCTGCAGGCTGCTGTCTGAAGGTGGTGGGCCAGGCAGAACAGAGCAAGTGCCAAGGCTTCTCTCAATGAGGCAAGATGGCTCAAAAAGCAGTGCCCTGAATGGCAGGCAAGGCTGTTGCCTTGGAACAGGGAGAGTGCAAGAGGAACTGAGCTGTCCTAGGCCACCAACTTTTGGCAGAGAAGTTTGGGGGCCTGTGTTCCATGCTAGAGATGACAAAGGAACACATTTGAGCCATCTGCAGGGTTGGAAACGAAGACAGGCATTGGGTACTTGCAACAAGCAGAAACCAGTGAATCAACTCAGTTAGGGCTTCCCAGAGGCCCTGGAGAGCATGGAATGGACTGTCCAACCTGGGGTAGGTTATAACAAACATGTTTCTCTCTAGCATGTCAGGAAGTTAGTTGCTGTCCAGATGTCATGCAGCTTTCATAGACCAGATGTGAAGCAGAACTATTTTTTGTCTGTTGCATTTCCACAAGAATAGTTCTCAACCAACCTAATTTTCTGTCTTTGGTGATCACTCATTTCTAAAACCTTGCTTCTCAATGTGTGGTCCTTAGGCTGGCAGCATCAGCTACTCCCAGGAATGAGTTAGAAATGCAGATTCTCAGGCCCCACCCCAAACCTATGAATTAGAATCTGTGTTTTAACAAGATTCTCATTGAATTCCAGTTTGCAGACTTACTCTGCCAAAGCCATAACAGAACATATTTGCTCACTTACTTTTCAATTCAGGTGATTAGCAAAAAATTTATTGAGGATATACACTAGAAGAAGATGGCACTTTACTCTTGATGAGCTCACGATGGAGACAGACATGTGAAGAGAAAGTACACGTGGAAAGAGAGGTGTTCAAAGTGGTTTGATGTGCACAGAAGGGAGTTTGTCTAAGTTGGCCTGAGGAATTCCCATTGGTTTCATGGAGGTTAAGTTTGTGTGTTGAGTCTATAGGAGCACAAGTATGTCTGAGAGGAAGGAACAGTCCTTCAGCCAGTGGAGGAATTTATTACATAAAAGCCTGAAAAAAACACAGGACATGTAGAAAATGAGAGATTTCAAGTTGCTGGAGGCCAGGTGTGCGTGCGTGTGCGTGTGTGTGTGTATTGCAGCACTCAAGTATGGGGCTTGATGAAGACATACCAGTGTTTTCTGATTTATCTCTAGTGCCTAAAATAATGCCTGCTGCTTACAAGTTAGTTAGTTGTTCAATGGATATTTGTTGAATGAATGAATGAACAGAGAATGAGACAGGAGAAACAGCAAGGAGCTAATAAATGTGGGTGTATCTTAAAGGCACTGGATACTTTTCAGCAGGGCAATGGCATGACCACATTAAATGTGAGGGGCAGCAAAGCAAATGAGTAGAGGGAGATTAGAAGCAGGAGGGAGGGGGTTGCAGCAGTAGTGCAGGGGAGAGATGATGAGTGTCTGAACAAAGGTAGTGGCACTGGGCATGGAGAGCAGGTCAAATTGTAAGATGTTTAGAAGGCAGAATTGCAACAAGTCCCTGATTGCTGTGGGGGTGAGGGAAAGGGAGAGAAAAATCTCAAGGGTGTTTATTTTCCTGTTCCTGTGACTCGTGAGAGAGGCCACGGCAGATGGACGGGGAAAGACACTTAATTTGGTTTGGAATGAACCATTTTAGGTGCCTATGGAACATGCAAGAGATGTCCAAGAGGCAATTGGAAAATTAGGCCTGAAGATAAAGATTTGGGAGTCTTTGGCCATGAGCACAGGAAGAGGGAGAGTGTACACGAGAAGAGCAGTGTGATAAGGACAGGATCCTGGCATGCAAACGTTTGTGGGACAGGCGGAGGAAAATGCAACCACAGAAGCAGAAAGTATATGATCAGAGGAAAATAGGAGAGCAATATTAGAGTCCCTGCCTTTTACACCCTTCTAGCTCTTTGTTTGTAATTTATAGCGCTTACATAGCTATAGCTGCATATTGGCGATTGTTGGTTTGACGGCCTCTCTTTCTGTCCCTGGGCTCAATGAGAGAAGGGACTCTGTTCTAATCACAGCTCCAGGAACAAAATAGCTACTTTTTATGGTTTTTGCATACAAGAAAGAGGAGGGAATTGTCCACTCTGTCAAATGTCACAGAAATATTTAGTATGAATAAATCTAGGCAAAGTCCATAAGATCATCATCTTTTGCTAGAGAACTTTGGCATTAACAGTTTTATTGGAGTGGTAGTGAAGGACTCCGGATTTTAGTGCGTTGACAAGTGAATGGGGTGCAACTGGGGCAGATATTACAGACTAATCTTTAAAGAAATGTGGCAGTGAAGGGGGAGGAGGAAATGAATGGAGGGGAGAATCTAACTTATAAAAGGACAAGCCAACCATTTATCAGAATGTTATTAGAACATAAAATGCCTACTATGTGCAAGTCTCTTGGTGCTAGGAACTGGAGATAGAGCAGTGAACAAGGCAGATAGGGTCTTTAGATGTGAAATAATTAACAATGCAATTACTCAAACAATGGTAAGCATGCTAAGTGCTCTGGCATGTAAAACGCAGGGTAAGTGCTGTGTGAGTGTAATAGCAAGAGCAGGAACTGTCTGGGAGGCAAGGAAGGTGCATGCTGCAGGATGGAGTGGGTGAAGAGCATTCCCGGCAGACAGAGAGTGTGTGCGAAGCTCTCAAGCAGGAAGGAAGATGAAGTGAAGAAGGGGCTGAAGGTGAGGGGGGATATGGCTCAGTATGTGACTGGTGAGGCTCGGTGGGGATAAAAGGGACTGGGTATGTAGGACCCTGAAGGACTTGCTAAGGACATGGGTCTTTTTTTAGTATATGTGCTGCCAAAGTGAGCACTGGACATGGGTCTTTATTCTGAGAACCCTGAGGAGTCATTGATGGGTTTTATGCAAGAGCATGCTGTGAACTGAAATGTTTTTAAAAGATCACTCTGGCTGCTGTGTAGAGAATGGATGTGGGACAAAGACCAACTAGGGGCTCTTACAGTGTCTGGAGAAAAATGGAGGGCTTCTGGGGCTGGGGATAATGGAAATGAAGAGAAATGGATAAATTCACAACTTCTTTAGAGGACAAAATGTTGGTGAGTGTGAGATTATGGAAGGAGAGACAAGGGGAGGGCGAGGTGATTTCCTGGCTGGTACAGGGAGGCGGATGGTGATGCCATTTATGGATACAAAACACCATTGGAAGACAACCAGCATGGTGAGAATTTGATGCCCAGGAGGAGGTATCTAAGAGGCAGTTGATATGGAGCTCAGAGGAGGCTCTAAAACATGAGGCATGTGTAAAGAATTTGTAGAGCATGACTAGAAGCTCAATGGGAATTTTAGAAGTTGAACTCTTATGGAGAAGGGCTAGAAGAATCAGGGCTATGTAGTATCAGGAAATCTTTTGAAGATATACAGGTGAACGAATCACAGGCACCTGAGAAGAGAATAGTATAATCAGAATTTGGGTAGATTTGAGTTCAGATTGCTCAACAGATATGGCATGGGGCCTTGGATTGAGGGAGGTTGTTAAAATTCACCTGATAACAAATTTAAAGATTAAAGAGCTATACTCTAGTTCTTTCTTGAATAGTATAGTTTTATGTATATACAGTGACCCTTGAACAACATGGGGCTTAGGGACTCCAGTCCCCATGCAGCTGAAAATCCACATATAACTTTTGACTCTACATATAGAGGAATATATAGAATAAATAAACTGGTTGTAGAGGAAGAAGTGAAATGGTTTTTAAAGATGTTCTCCATTTCTGTGGTTTTGTGAGTCTATAAAATATTTCCTTTAATGAAAATGCAAATTTTGAAATAAATGTCTAATTTTTCAGATGCGAGTTTTCTCCAGGGCGTGAATACGTTTATAGAACATACTTGTTTCAAAGGAACAGCCATAGCTACTCTTCCCTGGTTATAAAATATAAGCTCTATTTTATAGGAACTTTGTTCTTCTCTTGCTTGGGTCAAAAACTGAACAAGGCTCTTTAGGTGGGGTAGCAAGAGGAAATAGCAATTGAATTATAAGTACCACTGATTAATTAACATCACTGCACTCACCAGCAGTTATTATGATTCTGATATGATATAGAGAACTTCATCTATAAAACATTCCTTGTGTAGTTTTTAAAAAAATGTGCTGTGCACTATTATGTCATTTAACAATGGCCCAAGTATTCAGAACTACCTACCTTCTGGTACCACAACAGGAGTTCTGGTTTAGCTCATATACTTTTGTCTTGTTCTGGTCCTCTTTCTAGATTTTCCGAAAAAAAAAAAAAAAAAAAAAAAAAAGGCCAGATTGTAATTTCCTGGCTTGGTAGGACAAACCTCAACCCTCTCTATTGAAATCCAGATCAGAGGTTGCTAGAACTGGTCTTATCTTTGATAAGGAAGAAGATAAAATAGTATTTATTTTAGGATTAGTACCATGTCTGTTATAACACCTACAAGGTTTAGAGGTTTTTTTTAGAAATATCTCTACTTTTTTTCTTTTGGTATGCTTTTAAGATCATCAAAAGCCTCTCATCCCACTAATAACCTGAGGGGGTAATTGACTTGCTCCTTCTTCTAGGACCTTCCTTAGATGTTGCCATGGCTCTCCTTGATACGCATAGAAGCATTTAGAACAACTCCTGAATAGTATCAGCAGACTAAGGCTAAACCTTATACTCCAGAACAGCAGTGTCCAACCTTTTGACGTCCCTGGGCCACATTGGAGGAATTGTCTTGGACCTTACATAAAATACACTCACACTAATGATAGCTGATGAGGTAAAAAAGGTCCCCCCAAAAATCTCATAATGTTTTAAGAATTTGTGTTGGGCCACATTCAAAGCTGTCCTGGGCCACACAGGCTGGAAATGCCTGTGAACAAAGCAATGTCTGACACCAAGCTAGTGACAGCTCCTTCCAAAAAATCATTGAGCTAGAAATCTGGGAGTAGCAGAAATAAATCTGTCTATCTATCTATCTATCTATCATCTATCATTTTTTGCCCCATAAAGGCATCAGGACAACTTTCAAAAGGAAAAATCTACAAGTTTGTGATACTTAACTATAGCCACTTCTAAATGATCTTTCGGAGATTGTCTGCTTGCCTATCCTCATGCTTCAAGCCTTCAGCAATTTCCAATTTTAACATCAACCAAACTTGAAATTATCTAGAGGATGATGACTAAAGGAGTAGAAACAGCAATTACAAATTAGACTGACTATTATATGCAGCAACTCTATGCCTTACATTTGATATGTCTAAGATTATTTTTAAATATCACAATCCTAAAAGTAAGTATTATTATTGTTGTTGTTGTTGTTATTCCCATTTTATAGAAGGGGAAACCGAGATTCTGAGAAATTTCTGCTAATACTCAAGGTCCCATAGCTGGTGAGAAGTAAAATGAATATTCTAACCCCAGATGTTTGTAGCTTCAGTGCCCGCACTCTACTAGATCTTCCAGCTTTGGCTCCTATAGTTCCAATGTATAGGACAGTTCATGCCAATATTTCTGGAGACCTCCATACCAAGGACGTAAAACAATTGCTTAAACTTTACCCTAACCATGACAATTATTTCCCCATGGCTCACCCTCTGTATGAGTCCAGGATGCATTCAACAAACGTGTCACAGTTGTAATTTCATTCTTCAGAATGCCGGGGAACCCTGCCTGGACTTCTAACCTAGCCATTAGTGTTAGAAATGTCTTAATAGTGAGTTTCCCTTTGCATTTCATCATCTACTGGGTGGATATTTTAGAATGGTCAAAAGCAAATGTCTTTGCCTCTCATTGACCCTCCATCCTCTGATTATATCCAGACCTGAGTTGATGAAATCAGGGAGATAAGTAGATGCAACCTGAGTCTTTCTAATCTCATAGGTAGTTTCTGTTGACAAAGAGTTTTTGCTAAGTGAGTTTCCCCCTCATGGAACCTGTCAGTATGCTATTATTGACAGGTGAAAGCTAGTCTATTCCAGGTCTGGACAATTTCGAAACTCATCCCCTTAACCCCGGTTTAATATAGAGTGCTGGAGAACGGCCAAGAGAATGAACATCTTAGCTATATTGATGTACTACATTCCGTGGAACTTCCCAACCTACAATTTGTGAGCCAAAAAAACCTGATGTTAAGGGATTATTCAATGAACTAATGTGTCAGAGTGTTGAGAGAATTTTGAGTTGTCATAAAAAATTGAATAGAATCAGAAGAGATTAAGTGAATAATTAGGCAAGGATTGAATACAGCAATTAGAATAAATGAGAAACAAATTTGGCAGTCAGTGATTAATCTGAAGTTACACTCAGCCAGAGGCAGCTACAACTCTGAGTCTAACTCTAGAGGACAGTAGTTACTGAATTTTAATTTAATTCCAGGGAATTACCTGGAATGGTGGTTCCCAGCCCTGGGTGCACAGGGGAATAACCAGTATTGATGTCTATACCCCACCTCAGAGCAATTAAGTCAGCATTCCTAGGAGTGGGGCTCCAGGTGTTAATTGCTGAAAGCTCCCTAGATAACACAGATGTACGGCTGCAGTTAAGAGCCTCTGGTTAAAAGATACTTGTATACGTATGGAATTCAGGGCAACTGTTCTAGAAGCACAGAACTGACAGGAATAGATCTGTAGCAACCATGTCCTTAAATCTTTTATTATTATAGTCCTGTTCACCTCACCTAAGGCATCTTTACACTTAAGTTTTATTTTTGATTTTGTTTTCAATGTTGAGGGGAAAAAAGCATTTGTGACAGGATATGAATTTGGTAAGTTTGTGTGTAACTTGTGTGTGTGTGTGTGTGTGTGTGTGAGAGAGAGAGAGAGAAAGAGTGAATGTACTCCACCAATATAGCTTAGATGCCCATTTTGGATCTGTTTTCCAGCACTCTATATTTAAACCAAGGTTAAGGGGATGAAGCTCAAGATTGTGCACACATGGAAAAGACTAGCTTTCATCTGCCAATAATAGCATATTGGCAAGTTCTATGAGAGGACCCCTCATTTAACAAAAATGCTTTTGTCAATTAATAACTATTAGGTTGGGGCTAAGGCCACGGTGGCACCTAGAAACTTGAGAGTAATGATTGAGGCTGCATGCCTCTAGGTACACTGAGTACCAGAACAAGCAAGAGCTGAAAGGTGGCTGAACCAGGACTCCTAGTACCACAAGGTGGGCAGTTCTGAATACATGGGCTATTATTAAATAAAATAATAGTGCATAGCACAGGACCTGCAAATAATGAGCATTATATGATTTACTACTTCTAATATTGTATTGGGCCTATACTATGTACTGGGAGGTAGTCTTTATGTGACAGGTATTATATCTTTTAATTCTCACAACAATCCTATTAAATACTACTATCATCATGGGACCCAGAGGGGTTAAGTTACTTACCCAAAGTCACTTAACTACAGCTATTCAAAGTTTGTTCATTCTCTATTTATTTATTTATTTATTTATTGACTAAGTAATTATTAAGTACCTACTCCATATTGGGCTCTGGTAGGAGCTAAAATGGAAATGATAAAATAGCATCTAGCTCATAGGAGGAAGATGAAATGTGTTTATTTGTGGAGTACCTAGAACGGTGTCTGGCAAACAGTAAGTACTATGTGCTTGCTCATTTTATAAATAATTGGCCACACCAGGCTGTAAAGAAAATTGGGAAATGTAATTTTGATCTAGAAGAGCCAAGTATCCTGTAAAATAAAACTCAGCAGGGATTTCGTTGCTAAAAAGAAGAAGGGAGAGATTAATATAGGATAGTATGACTTTATAACTTTCAACTATAATAGGATACTTTTTTATTTCTTAAAAATAAAATTGACTGAGATGACATTGGTTAATAAAATTATATAGGTTTTAAGTGTACAATTCTATATACATCATCTGTATATTACAGTGTGTTCCCCACCCAAAGTCAAATTTTCTGTCACCTTATATTTGACCCTCTTTACCTTCTCCGACCCCCTCTTCATCCCTTATCTTCAGGTAACTACCGTGCTGTTTCTGTGTCCACGAGTTTTTGTTTGTGTTGTTCACTTGTTGCTTTCAGTTTTATATCCCACAAAGGAGTGAAATCATATGGTTGACATTTTCTGTCTGACTTATTTTGTTTAGCAGGATAATCTCGAGATCCATCTATGTTGTTGCAAATGGCAGTATTTCATCTTTTCTTATGGCTGAGTTACATTCCATTGTATATGTGTACACATTATTTTTTATCCAATCATGTGTTGAAGGACACTCAGTTGTTTCCATGTCTTGGCCACCATGAATAATGCTGCAATGAACATGGGGGTACATATACCTTTAGGAAAAAACCTTTGCAAATTTTGGGTAGATCCCCAGAAGAGGGATTGCTAGATCTTATGATAACTCTATGTTAATTTTTTGAGGACCCTCCATATGTTTTCCATAGTGGCTGTACCAGTTGACATTCCTACCAACCGTAAATGAAGCCTTCTTTTTCTCTACACCCTCTCCAACACTTGTTATTATTTGTCTTATTGATAATAACAATTTTAACAGGTGTGAAGTAGTATCTCATTGTGGTTTTGATTTGTATTTCCCTCATAGCTATTGAAGTTGAACATGTTTTCATATAACTGTTGACCATTTGTATGTCTTCTGTTGAGGTCTTCTGCCTGTTTTTTAATTGGATTTTTGTTGTTGTTAAGTTATACGAGTCTCTTATATATTTTAGATATTAAATCCTTATTGAAGGTGTTGTTTGAAAATATCTTCTCCCACTTGATTGGTTGCCTTCTTTGCTTTGTTGGTGGTTTCTTTTGTTGTGCAGAAGCTTTTTAGTTTGATATAGTCCCATTCATTGATTTTTGCTTTTTTAATCCCTTGCCTTTGAGGTTAAATTCATAAAATCCTCTTTGAGACCAAGGTCCTTAAATTTAGTGCCTATGTTTTTCTATGTATTTTATTATTTCAGGTCTTATATTTAGGTTTTTGATCCATTTTGAGTTAATTTTTGTATATGGTGACAGATAGCAGTCTAGTTTCATTCTTTTGTACATGGCTTTCTAATTTTCCCAGCACCTTATATTGAAGAGGCTTTCTATTCTCCATTGTGCATTTTTGGCTCCTTTGTCAAAAATTATTTGCCCATGTATATGTCAGTTTATTTCTGGAAAAAATAGGATACTTTTGAGAGTGAAAGGATGCCCCCATTAATAATTACCCTGACATAACAGACAATAAACAGATATCCTGAAAAACTGGTATGTCTGGGAATCCTGGAAGGAAGGGTGGCAAATTTGCTATCTCTACCAAGCATGTCTGGTTGACCCGTTTCATAAAATTTCTATTTAAAAATGACAATCTAAAAATTTGACTTCTGTTTCCAAGAATGAGTAGAGGGACCATTAAGTATTTGCCCCATTTAAATTATACCCCCAAATACCCAACATCTTGGAAAAGAACCCTTAGTTAAAAGTGGCAGCAAAAATCAATATTGACAAGGCATTTACAGTGCCCATGGTACATTTATGGGAAACAAAAAAAGGAGAAAGCACTCTGGGTATTTTCAGGTTCTGGTGGAAACTGCTTTATGATTTGCTTTGGAGCAAAGACCTAAACATCAGTCTTCAAAATTAAACATTTCTCAGGCGTGAACATCTTCGTTTATTTCATCCCCACCTTTTCAAGTTATCTTTAATATTAGCAAATGGATTCCTAGTAGGCTTTGACACTCTACACTTTGCCAAGTTCTTCTGAAGTGTCTTAGACTCTGAAGAAAAATCAGTCTTGTTCTAGGACTGGAGAGAGAGAGAGAGAGAGAGGAGCCTTCATAAGTAATAAATAATGTATCCAGGTTGGAAAGCGAGGTGACCACCTATAGTGTGAGTGACAGAGAATTCACACATCTCTGTGATGAACCTACCCAGCCTGCGTTTTCATTCTCTTTCTGAGAGAACGAATATGCCATGGCAGATAATGAGAAACAAGTGAGCGATGAATATGAATTACAGGTTCCTAACGACATAAGAAAATGAAAAAAACAAAACAACAAACCACCAAGAACACTGTGTTGATAAGAGGAGAAATCATAGCTGACTGTAAAAATCCATCCTCTACCTTATACATCCCCACCAAATAAACTGATACATTTCAGCAAATAGTAAATAAGGCTTAAAATGGCAGAAGCTAGAGTTGGGGAAATAAGAACCAGGTGTTGGGAAGAAGGAAAATCAAAAGGAGCATACATTTTCCGTCAACGATCCCCACCATAAATCACAGCAATGCCACCATCACGACCTGGAGCCCGCAGGGAAGAGACTGTTGTAAAAATGATAAATCAGAATCACTACACACCAGGTCTTGATAAAACAAAGAAAGTTGATTTCAGGGTCTGATATATATAATCACAGAGAAACAGGACTTGATCGGTGAAGGGCCAAATGGGAAGAAATGCAAAGTTCAGAATCTGGTAGCTGCTTAATATTCCAACTGAGCCGAACATTGGATAATACAGTGAAAATTGATGACTCAGTGGAATCGGCGGCAGCAAAATAGAGATATATTACAAATTTCTTCACAAGAGTAGACCGATATACACGCCAGTGCCTGTTCATCACATTCTTATAGATTTTCATATCTGGAAACAGAAGAGAATATACTGTCTACACCACCTTCATATAATAGGGTTAATGGATTTCCTGGGGGTTTGTGGTTTTATTCCTTTCATGAAGCAAAATCTACTACTCCCTTTAAGAAAAATGTTTAAGGGGAAAAATGAGCTATGGCTGGTGCATTTTTAAAATGATCACCGTAATTGCATTTCTGAAAGACACTCAGATTCTGCAAATGTGTGTGTGTGTGTGTGTGTGTGTGTGTGTGTGTGTGTGGTGAGTGATGGAGTGACAGAGGTGCTGGTGATGCAGAAATCATATTGAAGGTGACTGAGTGTTTAGTCAAACAGCTTCAGTCAGGCTGTGTGATGCTGGATCTCATAAGCACTGATCTGGTTGCTCTCAGGGACTTTCAGCGAGTGTTTATAAGGTAGCCGGGTTCCCATAAGTGGGGATGAGAGAACCTCGTGTAGGAATTTCTGGAGGTCTTAAATGAAAACATGGACATCACAAAGAGTTGTAGACCACGTTTTTGCTTAGCTCAGAGTCTTCTGACCTTAAGGAGTTCATGACACCGAATCCATGAGAAGGTCAAGATTGTGGCCATCTTTGGCTTTCTATTTTCCTAGCTGACTGTGCTTGTGAGTTAGTAATCGACTCCCAGGAGATTGGCATGGTCATTCTAGAGTAAAATTTTTGCCCAGTGACCTCCCTCCATGTCTACATGACACCTTTTCTGCAGTGAGATCAGTGGTTCTCAGAGTGTGATCCCTGGACCCAGGAGTGTAAGCTTCACCTGAGGGAACTTGTTAGAAATGGACATTCTCGGGTTGTACCCCGGACCTACTGAATTAGAAACTTGGAGGTAGGGCAGCTCAACAAGCTGTGTTTTAACAAACTGCCATGCACATTAGAGTTAACACCAGTCTAGGGAAAGTGGAGTAACTGACTGTGGACCTCTATGTGATTACTGAGCTAGGCTTGTGGTATTTATTGTCCTATAAACCATGCTTGAATTCAGAGCTGATCATCTCCAATTTAAGGATGAAAAAAATCAGACTCAAAGTTTTAGAAACTTGCTCAGATCATGCAACTAGTTGTGTGGTGAAGTCAGGCTTGTGAATCCAGATCCTTCTGATCCAAAACTTGTTCTTTCTAATCTACCATCCTGATAGCCATGGCTCCAACCTATTCCCCACTGGTACAGATGGCAACTCCATTGGTTTACCGATGTCTTTAGAGTAATGGCCTTCTTAAGAAGCAGATTAATACGGCTATTTGTTAGGCTGTACTGTTATCTGGGCTTTATTGTTATGTGGTTCAAAACTTTTATGTGGAAGGGTCAGACCCATGAACATTCATTAGCTCTCCTGATGAAAGTCAAAGGTGGCAAAAAATGAGAAGGAGCAGATGGAGAACAACGGAGAGCATGTATACCAGGAGTCAGAAGGCCTGGGCTCAAGGCTTTGTAGTTTATTGGTCATTTATTAAGTTATCTCATTTCTCTGGAGCTCAATATTTTCCCATCTGTAAAATGGGAGGAACAGCTTGCCTTTCTCATGAGGTTCTGGAGAGGGTCAATTTAGAGTAGATAGAGGAAGATGTCTTGAGTGTCCTTTAAATTTAGAAGCATACTATAGTTAATATAATAAGGAGGCAAGGATTCAAGGTAAAGCTATCTAGCTTCCTCAGCATCAGGGATGTTCTTTTTCTGCTTTAAAAAAAAAAAAAATTTTTTTTATGCCATAGAGATCGGGAACCTTATGGGATAGTTAAGTGTATCTTTGGCAGATAAATTAATCATTTTCAGGCACAGTGCCAACCACCATTAATAATGACTGTGGCACTGGGAGAGGTGTGGGATTATGTGTGATCATAAGAGATAGAGACTGTAAAAAAATGGTCAGGTTTGCTTGTGGTGATGGTAGGCCAGTAAACTGTGTCAGATTAGGGAATGTCCAATTCTAGAGAGAGGGTGGAGATCTGGGATGGGACCCCAAAAATGGGAGAACAAGTCTGGGAATCTGAAATACTGACAGGTGACATTTAAGAGTTGTCTGGTAACCTGCAGGGGAGACCTAGTCACGAGGTAATTCTACATTTTCTCCATGCAGGCAAACCATAACCCTAAATTTGAATCTTTCTTTATCTTTACCCCCCTCTGTTTACCTATATTTTCAACAAATGTTGAATATTGTAATTAAACTTTTATTATTAAAAGTTCTAAATGTAAGGTACTGAAATCGGCATTACCTGTATGATCATACCATTTAATCTTTAGAATGGCTTTGACATGTTGGTGTTATTATTCCTATTTTGCAGAGGTAAAACACAGGCCCAAGATAGTTAAATAACTTGCCAAGAGGACATAGTAAGTGGCAGAACTGGGACTGGATCATTGGGCTGTCTGAGCTTAAGCTAGTCTTCTCCCTGCTCCCTGGTTTTGTGCTGTGGACATCCAATAGGTCAGCTGTAGGGACTGGACTTAGCCCTCACGTAGCTTTGAGGTGACTCTTGGTGTGTAAAGCTTTCTAGAATCTTTTTTTTTTTTTTTTTGTATGTGGGTAGCTCCCTGACTGGGAATTGAACCCAGGCCGCAGCGCTGACAGCGCCAGCAACAAAGCCTTAGGCCACTACACCACCAGGGAGCTCCAGCTTCCTAGAATCTTACTTTTCAGGCTTCACACACACCTGGTAGACTTGACAATCTCTCTTAGATTTGGTTGACCAGCCCACTTTCCACCCACCAATCCATGGTCTGTTCATACTGAATTTCTTCCCAGTCTTCAAACACCATGTACCTTCATGACCATGTCAGATGCTTCTCAAACTGAGATCTACCTACTTGTTAAAGATGCAAATGCTAGAGATCCCCAAGTTAGATGAACAGAACCAGAATCTGAGAGTGGGGCTCAGGAATGTGCATTTTAAGAAGCACCAGAGTGATTTGTCTGAATATGAAAGTTTGAGAACCACTGGTCACCTTTGGACATGCTGTGTTCTCTTGTTAGGATATGCTCCTTGCATTTCTAACTTTCTGTCCCTCTGCTTTTTCTACCACATGAGTACCTTTAAGTGCTACCTCAGATGTTAACACTTAATGTCACTCCAGTATAGTTAGCAATCCCCACTTTTGTTCTCCCTACCAATTTGTTTCTGCCTCTATTAGAACACCTCATTTTGTAGTGTTCTTGAAATATAACTGACCTTCTCTCTACTGTGAGTTCTTTGAGAGCAGGGATAGTGTCCTATTTATTCTCATTCTTCTCAGTGCCCACCCAGCATAGTGTCTGACATCAAGTAGTACCCATCAAGCGTTTGCATGTAGAAAGACAGGATAAGGCAGGCTTCAGTCCTAGAATAACTTGGGTAGTGGGCAACACAAGTGGGGATTCAGTTATTTGGTCTCAGGCAAGCTTGTCTAACCTGCAGCCTACAGGCCGCATGTGGCCCATGACGGCTTTGAATGTGGACCAACACAAATTGGTAAACTTTTTTAAAACATTACAGAGATTACGCACAGACTTTTTTTTTTTAAAGCTCATCAGCTATCATTAGTGTATTTTGTGTGTGGCCCAAGACAATTCTGTTTCTTCCAAAGTGGCTCAGGAAAGCCAGAAGATTGGACAACCCTGTTCTAAGTCAAGAGTCTACCATTGAGCTCCTTAAAAACAAAAGAAAGTCACTGAACGTCAGGCCCTGCTAGCTGCCAGCTCAGGGCTCTTAAAATTCCTCATTGTTTGGATCGAGAATTGTAATCAGACCTACAAGTGGGTGTCATCTCTACCAAATGACTTTGAAATGCTGGGGAAAAGGGGGCAATCATGCTGGGTATTCTATCAGCTTCTATGGATTGAATTTGTGATGGTAAATGCTCTGAGATCTGGATGTGAGAAGCCTTGGCAGTTGTTACTGAGTTGCAAGGAAGTTGTTTCAAATGTGGAGATATCACCAAGCTATTTCCATGATATTTGCTCTGGAACGGTCGGGAAGGTCCTTCAATCGAACTTTAGAGAGAAGATGAGAAGTGTCATTGTTCTGCTGGTATTCATGACTCAAAGTCTTTTAGGAAATACCTTCTGGGTTTTAACCGAAGTTGCATAACTGTATGGGTTCCCTATTAGTAGCCTGACTAGATGTCCTGTTGTAAATGGGGCAGAAAAACAATGGTATTGTCCCATTTCAAATGGTACATATGACCAGCCTAGTCTCACTGGGCTAAACTCAAGGTGTCAGTAGGCAGACCACATGTATCGCTTGAAGCAGGACAGTAGCATTGTTTTCTGTCCTGTTTAAAATGGGATGTCAAGGGGGGTTCCCTGGTGGTGTAGTGGCTAGGCTTCAGTGCTCTCAACACTGGGTTCGATTCCCAACCAGGGAACTCCCCCACTCCAAAAAAAAATTAACTGTCATATAAAATGGGGTGTCAGCCAACTATAGGAGTCCTGACGTGACAGTGTCTACTGGACTGTGAGCTTGTTAGACCCTGTGGCTTCCGTTCTTGGGCAGCTCTCTTCTTTGACCAGGACTAGAAGACCAGCCACTGAACTGGTGTCTAGATGAGGAGCAAAGTCAACTGATTTTTTTAAAGCTTATATTTTTATTTATATTCAATCACTTCATTCCCAGAAACTTTTTTAAAAATTATATTTACCACATTGTAAATTCACCTACAGCAATTTAGATAGAAGAAAAAGTAAGGAAAGATTATTTTTGTTTACTGGGAACCATTAAGAAGAGAGGCTATTAAACATGATGGTTGTTTCAGTCAAGTTTCAACAACAACTGTTAGAAGTACCAGTGAAAGCCATGGCATTTCCATTCCTGGATAATTTGTTTCTGCCCTTGTTTGCCTACATATGTTTTAAGACTTTCCAGGGTGGTTGTTTCCATTTAAGGCACATCATCTACGAAATTCTGAAATACAAACCAGTTCTTTGAAATTTTTGATAAAGCTCAGTTCTTAATAACAGGAGGGTTTCAAATGCCCTCATAGCCACTTGGCCATCTGTAAATAAATGAAGTTCAATGAGGAAAATAGCATAAGGAAGCTGTTTTGGTTACTATTTCCATTTTGTTCATTCACATCATCAGTTTCAAGATGACAAATATAGAAAGAGTGTGAGAACACTTTATTTTTAAAAATATTTTATTTTGAAACTTGGATCTGAGTTCAAACACTCAATCTAAAGGAGACTTATGATTCGAATGTGAGTTATTTATAGTCTTTGTCACTTTACAGAATTTAAATTTATGTTGGGATAAAGCAAATTCAAGACTACATTTGAAAAACAATGGGGCACATTATTATTTTTTTTTTTGTGATTTACTTATTCTTCAAGTCGAAGCTCTTACAGTCTATGTTTGAAACTATGAGCAGTAGTCCTGAGTAGACACGGATATTAGAATCTCAGGTTATTACTGTATCCCCCTGTCCCCTCCTGGATATATGCTCGATCACTGGGTTGCATTTATACCACCTGAAATGGAAGTGATTCTGATTTACAGCTCAAGATGTGGCTGACTACGCCAAATGGTGAACATTTCATTACTTCAGTTTTATGGGTTGTGTCTGAAGGGCTTTGGATCAGAAACTGGACCACTGCTCAGAAGGAGAACGTCTGTTCCCACGAGGCAGTAGGTATTGAGTCAGCAAATTCTGTAGGTCCAGCCCAAGTGTCAGGCAGACCATATGTTGCAGCTGCCAAAGTCATCCCACTCATCAGCATGCACGCACCTAAATATGCTCACCAAACACTCACAGACAGACAGGCAGACAGGCAGACAACATGAGTTAGCAAAGTCCTACTACTGAAGAGAAAGGGGCCATGCCACATGGCGGAGTGAGGCTGTGACACAGAGCCCTGTGTTCTTTCCTCGCCTTCTCTGTCTCACATATCTTTCCCCAGTGCCAATAGCAATACAGATGGCAAATGAAGAGTGAGCAGAAAGCGGAGCGTGAGCATGTGTGAGTCGGGGTGTGTGTCTTCCTCTACGATGGGGCCCTCAGAGCTTTATTCAATCTCTGGCACAATGCAGCCTCTGTAGAAAAGATATTAGGAACAAAAAACAAACTTGAAGATCCAGGAGCAGGCTGCCAGAATTATTAAGAAAAACATTCAGATGATGCCATTAAAAACATATGGGGATTCTATAAAGCTCTGAAAAGAAAATGTTTAATTATGCACCGTATGCAAAAGCCATCACGTTTAGATTAATACTGAGGACTGAAACTGCGTGGGGCTTAAGTAGTCCACAGTGATGCATCAATCTTTTTGCTCTTTTAAAAATAATGTTTTTCTTTCGCTGATGACAAATACCTTTTAAACTGTTGAGATCATGCTGCTATAGTGATACATGGAGTTTAATGAAGTCCAAAGTCACTAACAAAAGTTTCCAAATTAACTTTTCAAGGTCCCTGAGTTAGATTTCTTTCTTTTTCTACAATTCCCTCTCACTTCCCGCTCCGTAAGAGCCCCTCCTCCCCGCTCCCCCTCCATCACACAAAGCTTGCCTATGCTGGTGGGATGGTTAGAAATATCCAGTTTTGAGGTTTCCCCTCTGCAGACACTGTAATGAGTCATTGCCCCACTTCTAAGTGTTAATAGTTACTGCGATTTTGATTTTCACTCTCAATAGCTCACATTAGAAAGCTGAAGAAATACAGAACTCTTGTCCTTTTTTAATAAATATGGAGAGTACTTTCTTTCATCAGAATCTGATGTATTTTAGGACTGCCATCATTTCCTTTAGGTCCCTGTAAGTGTATAGAATCATTATTTTATATGGCTTTGTATGTGTGTGAGGAGTGCCACAGTGGGGGGAAAAATCAAACTTTGAAGCTAATAGAACTTCCAAACAGTATACCGGATTTGCTATTAGTAAATATAAATCAAAATTGCAAAAAGTAGTTTGGCTTTAGTTACCTGATTACTGCACTCAATTTTATAGTCATACAAGTTTAAATATTGGAAAGGTAGCTCTGAGACTTCTCAAAATTAAAAAGAAAATAGTGTACAGATGCAATAAAAAAAGAACGATATAAGCAGGTTATGTGTTTATTTGAAAATCTTTACTCATCTTAAGAAGGTCAGAATGTATTTCGTTGGTGCTAGTTCACCACGGGGAATTTTATGGACTTAAGCACTTGGGAGTTTGATCCCCATTTATTGGGCTAGGCTTCTTTAAGTAAACATGTGGTTTATGAATCTGTGGACAGATTTGTTGCTCACACTTGAATGTGTCAAAACGTTTTCTTAAGTGTCAGTCAGGCTCACTGCAATAAAAATAAAAAACTCCTCCCACCCCCTTGATGTCGGTCATTTTCTGTATTACACAGGTGATTGAAAATTATAAATTACCCAGCCTTTATTATTTTTAATAAAGGTGGCAGTCTCTAGGAACCTGACTGCTTTACTTAAATGCCTGTCTGGAAAGAGGTTCACTCTGCCCAGTGCAGAGGCTTTTGGACTTAGGTACATAGAACTGCTCAGGGGTGAGTTCGGATTCAATCTGCTTCTTGCTTATAGAATTCTGAGTCAACCATTCTTTCAGTGTTTTCCTCTGCTGCGTGTTTCTGTGTGAGAAAACTTTACTTCGACTGGTTAAGAGCCAGCTACTTTTTACAAAGAGCCACCTGTTTCTGAGTTTACACAGGATATGTTGGATTTATGTAATACAATAGGATGAATTTAATTATGCTTTTCCTTAAGTACAATGCTACCTGGAATTACTTCACTACCTGATACATGCTCACTCTTTGGAGACTGGAAAAAAAAAAAAGAACCACACTAGCTCTGACTTAAGTTAGCTTTATGGTATTTCATTACCCCAATTTGTTCTAATATGCATTAAAGGCTATATACTTTCTGTATGAGAAAAAATGGCTGTTCTGAACTCCCCACTGTCCCTTTTATTTATAATGTTTCAAAGCTCTAGAACTACTACAAAAGATTTACTCATATAGCAGAGCATGTAAAATTTAAAATCAATAAAGTATATAAATTTTGCTTGTCTCCTTGAATTGATTCCCTACTCTAATAGCTCAATACTGTAATACTATATACTTTTTTATTTCCAATGCCATTACCCAATAATAATCTCTGGACTTCCTTGCCACAGCTTTGGGGCATTTTGGAATTTCTGACAATATTCTTCACAGACAGTTGTCACAGGCAATTGTTAACTCTTCGTACAGTTTCTAAAAATGAATAAGCACATGAGAAATATGAGTTTGGTTCTGTGATATTAGAAACTCAACTAGTTTCCTTTGATGTGGTAAATATAGCTGAACAGTGATTTTGTGGGAGAATAGAGAAAGATTTGAATTTGCAATGTCTTAGCAGTGGTATGTTAATGCCACAATATCTTTTTAAAAAAACCCCCAAGAAGTGTGAGGTTCAGTTTTCTATAATTTTCTAACAGGAGTTCTTCTGACTGTAAGTTTGCTTGGAGTTAACAAATAAAGCACATGCAAGAGGCAGTTAATGTTGGGAATGTTAACTTACCAAGGATACCCAAGTTTTTATTCTCTAAGTGTATTCCCAAGAATAAATTCTACCTCAGCTCAGAACTTGCTAGTATTTTGCAGAGAGAAGCAGAGGTCTCCCTAATAGATTTAGAAATAGAGATCATCCTTGGCAAATTAAAGCATGGGTGGCAGTGAACAATTATCCCACCACTTACCTTTAAATTCACCGGGGTAGTTAGTTGTTTGCTTAAATCATGGTGGTATCTGGGTCCCAGTGCTAAAAGGGTTGAGCTGACCTTGGTTTCTTGAAATGCAAGATGCCGTCAAATCCAAACATGCTGGTGAAATACAAACTCGCTTTCATTTCTTAATGGCCACTCTCAGCCTGTAAAGAACACAGACAGATGATTGCTTACTTAGGCGTGAAAACAGAAAAGGGTGTCCCTGCTTGTGCCAGGTATTTTTGGTTGCTAAAGCAATGCTTTCTAGCCAGTCTCTTAAATTCTTCCTTCTCTTATGTTTGTTTAGTGTAGTGATTGACAGAGCCCCCCACAAAAACAACAACAACAACAAAAAGCACTGGAGAATCTTAATTTAAATCCCAGCTCTTCTACTTTGCTTTGTAACCTTGTGTAATTCTTTACCTCAGAGTCTACACTCAGTAAAGTGGGGATTAAGGACTTTGGTCCTACTTTACAGAGAAGTTGTAAAGCAAGCACAGTGCAATCTGCAGGGCCCCGTGCACATTATAAAGCTCAGAACCCACATTCCCATATTCTCTTCCACCTGGGCTAATGTTTAGCTCTAAGACAGAAATTGAGAAAGTCCTCATTAGCTTTAGGGGTAGGATTGTCAGATAAAATACAAAATGCCCAGTTCAATTTGAACCTTAGGTAAATAAGAAACCGTATTTTTCTGTGTATAGGATGCCCCATGTATAAGACTACCCCTGCTATCCTAACCCAACATTAAGGAATCAATATCAACCAGTTACGTCCATGTAAAAGACAACCCCTAATTTTTGGCCTAACAATTTTAGGCAAAAGTATCATCTTATACATGGAAAAATACGGTATATAGACGAATCTTGCAACCTTTCTGGGGGTTCTGGCTGGAATATTTTCCTACATTGTATAGATAACAGACTAAAAAGATACTTGGGAGAGGGTATGCAGGGGCCCTTCATGCTTCCGAATTAATGGCTAAGTGCTTAGCTCAATGTGATAGCTATAAATATCTGGTTTATCATTATGCAAATTTGTAGTACTGACCTCAGCATCTGATGAGCAGCAGGACAAATTAAACTTGGTCTTCCCTCTCTCAAGAGGGAGATGGTCTGCCTTGGAGGCTGAGGATGGGGAGAGGAAGGTGTGTGTGATTACTTGCAGAGGTGAATGTTGACGGTGGATTTCTTCTGGAATGCCACTGCTCGTCTCTGATCCGTTTTGAGGGTTATTTTACCCTGGATCTCACAAAACTAGGTTGTGAAATCTAGAGAAAGAACAGGGCTTTTGTTTTAGAGGACATGGGCATTTCTCAGGACCTAGGACCAAGGTGTTTGTATGGTCCTTGCTGGTGTTTTTTCTGAGCCTGTCTGGAAGGGCAAATGGCTTTTGGATGCCTTTCTACTTTCTATTTCTATTTCTATTTATCATCAAATTTTGTTGTGAATTTTCTGTTAAAAAGATGAAAGAACTTAGCTATGCTGATCTTAATTTTAATTTTCCAAAACAAGGGCCATTAAAAAATTATCTATAATCTGATGTCATATTTGTCTCTTGACATCTGTTATGTTGGGAAAGTCTTGCAAACACAGGTCATCAGGGTTCTCTACTTTTAAATCTTCAAATGCTGGGTTTGGCAGTAAATACCGGTTATTCAGTAGTGTGTATGTAAAGAGGTCAGGTAATTTGTGTACGTCAGTTTACTAGAAACATTCACTATCTCAGAGCACTACTTATAAAATCTGGCCAGGTCTAGGTAGTTGTCACACACATCAGAAGATTGATTACATTACCTAAGCTTTCTTTTAAAATTTCTTTTGCCATAATGGTTTTTACCAACCACACCTATACTTTATACTATTAGCATACTTTTCTGTCCTCACATTCAGGTCAGTATGATCACCTGTGACCTCTGAATGCCCAGCCTGGAGGTCCTAATAGGACTCGATTTACCTTTCTGGAATCTCTTATCACACATTGTCTACTGTTGGAGCAGTAGGTTTGGCCCCCGTAAACCATGGCAGATGGGTACTCAGTCTATCATAATAAGAATGATGGGCCCAATACAGATGTAGAATTCTTAGGAACTCCACATATCCTCCAGAAAACAATCTAGGACCCTTACTGACATGTGACAGATAGTTTCCCTACCAGCAGCTGGCTGTTTGATCCCTTAAGAAAAGAAATCAGAGCCTCTAATGGTCAGAAACTGTGTTCTTAACTCATGTTTGTATTGTATGTAGTATTTAGCAAATATTTTTTAATAAGTTTGCCTCAGGAAGCATAAAAATGAAGCTACATGATGGAGTTAGGTTGTAAATGTAACTTCTACTTGTCTCTCAACATGAAAATGCTAAAATTTTTACTTGCATGGCTTCTTAAAAATGAAGACATTAAGGTACTGCCTGGAGCAGTGTTTTTCAAGCTGTAGGGTGCACACAGAATCCCTAGAACTCTTGCTAAAGCACAGATTTCTGGGTCTCATGCACAGAGTCTGATTCAGTGGGTCTGGGAAATGGGCCTGATAATTTGCATTTCTAACAAGCTCCCAGATGATGACAATGCTACACTGGTCTGAACCACACATCCCAGGTGACTAGGCTCCATACATCTGAAGATGCTAGAAGAGCTGGAGATGTGTGAGAGCATTTTAAGGGACCAACTGAACCACACAAGAAAGGACTTATAGGACTCTCTTCCAGTGAAAAAGTACATACTCATGGGCTTTGTCTGGTTTTCTTATCCTTGGAAACAGACACCAAAATATGAAGGCAGCCCATCCTTTAGGGCAAGAAATGATCATGTTGAAGTCACTGAGTATTTACAAAGTATTTCCTAAGGGGCAGGTATACAAAAATAATCAAGACACACACCTTAAGCTTGAGGAACTCAAGGCACAGTGTCTCAAAAACTACTGGGGAAGCAGCCAAAGCATGAGTTATAAACAAAAAAGTAGTACTCCTGTTTTTGACCTTCTGACCGCAGGACTCTGGACCCAGCCAACTCAGGCCTTTGAGACTCACCTAATCTTTCCTGCTACAATGGTCTCAGGTCCCCTGTCCCATCCTTCCAGCCCACTCATCTTTTAGACTTAACCTTATGTCTCTGTGATTCTTGCTAATAATAACAATGATCATTATTATTCCTCCCATTTATGGAGCTTTGTTTGTTGTCAGACCCTGTGTATCTGAGTATGCTTTAATTGTCACAGTAATCCAAGAGTTGGGTGATTTTATCCTTAAACATATTAGTAAATTGAGGCTCAGAGATTAAATGGCTTGACCAGAATCACACAGCTGGGGTAGGTGGTAGGGCTGGGATTCGAAGTTTAGTTAGCTGAACATCTAAGACACTATACCCCATTCCTTTCACTTTTCTACATAGCCAGTATTTTTTTAAGTTAAGATTTAAAATTTTTATGAAAATGGCTAGACAGTTGGCTAACACAACCCTTTGGATAGTGACCCATGCTCCCATTTATCAAAATGAAAGGAGGACAAAGGAACACAAGTGAGAGAATTCTAGAACTTTTAGCAAATAATAGCATTTTATGTTTGAAACATTATGTGCGTACCAGAGTGCTTTTTTATTAACCTTTTTGCTGTGATGTTCAGATATATCCAAGTGAATATTTCCATCCACTGATCGCAGCATTTGATTTTACTTCATGAGCTCAAGAGAACTTCTCCCTCTACTAGATGTACATTTTTCTATACTTTTGTGTATTTCAAGAATAAATAACAATAGGAAATTTTATACTTTGATGTAATCAGTTATTTTACTATAATACACCACCTTAACTGTATTTATTTAAAAAATGATTTTTTTGTAATTACTATAAAATTATTTTTTAGTGTGAAACCATTTCAAGAACTTTTTTCCATTTACAAGATTTTTCAATATTTTCCTGTGGCTTGCACTATCAACAACGAAAATGTTTTGTCTGTCATATTAGGTAACGTTTTGTAATAGATTTTTTTATGTCATCAGTGTCATTAGATTCCAATTTATCTACACTTAAATCTAAATTGATGCCACTTAGTATGTTTTGAGTATTTTTGCTAAAATTCAATATAATGTTAATTTATTACCATGTAACAAAAATTTAAAATAAAAATAATGTCATATTTATATAAAGCAGCTCAAAATGCTATTATTAAAGGGATAAAATAGTCAAAATATCAACTTTGTCTGTTTTGTGGCTTCTTGACACATTTTGAAATATATTTTGAAGTCAATTAGCGCAGTGAAAAGGTTAATGATCTGGCCTGGGTCTCAAAATTCTTCACGGTAGATCCTTCCTAACATTGTCAGATAGGAAAGATGTAGCCTTATCTAAAGGAATACAGCTGCTGTTCTGAAGGATAGAGAATGAAGGCTGAGTAGTCAAAATCATGAGCTTCAACTTTAGTGAAGCTTATCTTCTTAAGCTTTCACTTTTTGAAGTCCAAATAGCCTTGAGGTGTTATTGGTGGTGGCTGTTGGTGTAAGAAGCCGTGCTGATCCTCCTTACCCACCCTTCTCCCCTGATGGTGGGCTGCTCCTAAAAGTTGTCCACAGGCCAGGCACTGAGTTGTTTTATGTGGCATACCAACCACACTGTTTTCTGTGTTCAACTACTTTGTATTGCTGACATTGAAATGACTGATTTACCAGCTAATTTTATTTTAATTATACATAGCTGTACGTTTGCATACAGTTTGGTGTCTTCCGTTTCTTCATGGGTAAGATGAAGGTCTGGATGAGATACATTCAGAGATTTATTCAAAGTCCAACATATTACGATTCTGTGATTCTGAGGTTCAGGCTAGATCACAGCAGTTTGTAAAACTAGACAAATATTTTTCTACTTACCTGTCTAAGATGTGCCTTCTAACAATAAAAATGAATTAAAAAAAATAATTTTGTTTTACAAGCTATTCCCATTATAAAAAAATTAATGAGTCAAAAAAAAAAATAAGATGTGCCTTGATTCTACACTAAGAGAAGTGCTCCTATTTATTCTTAATTTTTATTTTTAGCTGTAGAAAGGAAACAGAAAAAAGTCGACTTTGTCACTCTGGCGTTCAAATTTAAGATGGAGCCATTCCTGGAGCTGCTATGAGGATGTCAGTGACATGTGTAGCTGTCAAGGAAAAACACAAACCGACAGAGGAGAGCGCAATATGCAGTACATATGTACCTATATGGCCAGGGCTCTGAATTTATGGGGCTGGGTTATCGTCTCAACTTGGTGACTTGACTCAACAAACACGTCCAGTGGCCAGAATTGGAGGTTAGGTACAGACTCTCAGGAAAAATCCTTCTTAACTTTATTTTGAAAAGCATCATCTGGGATGCTTTTGGATAACTGGTAATTTATTGCTTCCTGGGGGGAATGTGGGCTCCTTTACATTAGAGGGCACCAGGACTAAATTTGTCAGCTATTTTCTTCTCACAATTTTAGTTAAATAGCTATGCATGATTCGATGTTCACTGTCTTACTTTTCTGTTGGAATGTGAACTCTATGAAGGCAAGGGCTAGTTTTGGGTTTTTTAATTGTTCAAATCTTAGTACTTTGCATGCAGTATGACTGAATCCATGGATAGAAATTCTCAGGCTCTCATTATTTTGGGGGCTGTCATTATGAGAAACAGCTGTCATCAGCTGTGATTTAGGTGTTCTTCTATCTTGAAAATAGAGGTAACTTTAGAGATTTTTGCATAACAAATTATTGAAAAATTTTTGGGTTCAGAGTATGTTTTAGGCTGATTTGAAAGAGAGAATGAGTCCATTTATATAAGCCCTTGAGGACTTTACTCCCTCCCTTGGATAACTGTCCAGGGACAAGCCGTTGTTGTCTTTCTTCTTTTCTTTCCCTTCATAGCTTAAAATGTCTACATGCTTGAGCCATTTGGGGCAAGACTTTACAAAATTCAAAGATGCAATCTGCTTAATAATAGTAGCAAAATACCATGCTTGGAAAAACCCATTGTCTTATAAATAAAATTAAAGGACCATGAACCCAACTCTTGCTAATTTCTAGCTGAAATTCAACATCTGGGCAAGATTTCTGAGCTCCATTTCCTCAGTATGCCAAATAGCTCATCTGGAAGTAGTCGGCCAAGATTTAAGAGGTGATAGTGGTCCCTTTACTCATACAGTTTTTGGTCTCCCCAGAGCTTCCTGCCAGGGCAATGATGAGTGATAATTGCTTCTGGGTTTTTGTAGTGTGGTCCAAGGTATTTTAGGTGTTTGCTTTGACCACTAGATTTCATCTAGAACATTATCCATGATGACAATTGGTTACTTTCACCCGACTTTGAGTTGATTGGTAACCTGAAGACAAAGTTCCTGTTGCCTGTTCCGTGACGCACATAATTTCCTACCATCCACATAGACTCTTTTCATTTATCCATAGGTTGCAGTACCTATCTGTTGTTGCTCAGGTTTTAAAAAATTAGGTTATGATTTCAAATCCTTTACCTAATCAAAAGCGACTAGTGTCTAGACTTCCTCTGTGAGCCTGCCTATGAAGAATTGACCTCTATATATCTATATCTATATCTATATGCCCCAGGAAGATATTTCCATCTACCTGACTTGGACATACAGATAAAAATACTGCACACATTTATTGTAAATGATTATGGCAGAAGATTCATAAGATGGGAATTTAGAGCTCTGTTCTGCAATCAGACAAACCAGGCTGAACTCTTGGGCCTGCCACTTGTGCTTCTGACACTGAGGGTATGACCTTTAACAGCCCTTAGTCTCTGAGTCAAGAGAATGTATGCTTAGCACAAGGCTGAGGTTATATGAGAAATGATCCATAGATGGACTTTATTGCTAAAAATGTACAGACAACTAAAAGACATTTGAAAAAGAGGTGAAAGAAAACAAGTATAATATTCATTGGTATAAAAATCAGATATGATGGATCCATGTACAATGAAAATAGAGTTGCATCTGAAACAAACAAACAAACAAATGTAACAATAATGCTCCTTTAGCTTTGGTTGAGGGTCAGTTTAACAATGCCACATAAAGAATATCTGTATTTTCTGTAAAATGGTGGTAGAAGATACCCAGTATCTTTCCAGAGTTTCTTAACAATCCAGAAAGCCCCTATATTGGATAATGAGAATTATGTAGAACCCATTTTTTTCTTTTCATTTTGTTTTTCAAGAAGCTGAACACTAAATTAAGTGCTTAAATGGTAGTAGCAATGAGTTTTGAACTTCTTTTTGAACAGTTTTAGTATTGATTAGTATTTTATCTTGAGTGGCCTACGTTGTTTGGGGAGTAAGGAAGTAGTTAAATTATGTTAAGAGATGCCTCCTAGAGTTTGTCTATAATATTTTAGCTTTTTTTCCCCCTCAAGCAAATACCAAAATTGGCATTTGAAAAATGCTTTGAACTCTTTGAGCGGAAAAGTACTATGTAATATTAATACAATATATTTATTTTCCAGTACAAATAAAGCTTGCAAGATATTCTTACAAAGAAGATTCCCTCTGTCATGTCTGGTAGAATGAGAGACTTCTATGATATTTGTTACTTTGTGATATTTCAGTTCTTTTCAAATTGTAAGCTATTAGGCTTACATTATTAGGCCGGTATATACCTAGACTTTTATCTAAAAATGATACCTGGTTTAAAAATGGGAGAGAGTGCCTTTTTACATAACCACGTTCTCCTCTGGAGCGTGAGCAACACACAGGGACCCAGGAAGCAGAGTGCGGTGGTAGAAAAAATCTTCTGTTTTAGTGGCAGACAAACTGAGGTTCATATCCCGACCCCACGACCTGCTACACAGATTAGCCTTAATTTTCTCTTCTGTAAAGTGGTGATAATAATACTCACTTTATATGGCTGAGCTGAATATTTACTTTGTTTCAGTCACTGATGACTGCTCTTTGCCTAGACTGCTGGCCCTATGGGAGTTGGCCGGCTCCCAGCTCCTCAGAAACTTGGGCAGACAAAATGGAATGAGTGAGGAGGATAAAATAATATGGCTCCTCGGGGTCTGACCTAGGGCAAAGTACCCCAGCAGATCCCATTTTCCTCTCCACCTTCAATCTAAAGGACCTCAGGAAAGAGCTGCCACTACGGAATGAAGGGTGAGGCTGGGTCTCTTGGGCGAGAGCTTGGCGTTTCCTCCCGCCCTTCGTGGAAGCCAACTGCTCTTCTAGTTGTGGGATAGGGACCGAGCTCCTGCGGATGCTGGTTTTCTTGTTCTAAGGCAGAAGTTTCCATCATTGTGTCTATTGGGATTAATTTTTTTTTTGTTTGCTCACCAGCGACACAGAAAATTATATTCTTTATTTCTATTTATTTTCTGAGTTGAATTGTATATTATGGGAAAGTTATAGTGGCTCTGAAATATTTTAAAGAGATTGCTTTGACGTATGATACATAGGAGGTGCCAAGATAACATTCAACCTCCTGCTGCATCCCTTTCATTTATCCATCCATGCCATGCACATTTATCAGGTGTTTGCCATGTGGTAGGTATTGTTCAAGGTGCTGAGGAGAGGAGAATGAGGACATTATGTGGACCTATCCCAAGAAGAAGACATTTTTACAACCAAATATAGCATTGTTTTAAATTAAAAAAAAAAATCTTGCCCTGGGTCCAGATATCTGAATGAAAGGAAAGGTTTTGGTACTCAAGGCTTCAATGGTCAGTGTGGCACAATTGCTTCTTCAACCATTCTTATTCCCTTTTTTAGTGGGTGCCGAGGATTCCTGTTTAATTTTGTACCCATGAAGCCTTTGCTTTCATATGCTCCTGACTCCTTGCACACCAAACCTGTTAGTTACTCTTCGTGACTTCAGCCATCCACCACTGAATAAGGCAGAATCAGCTTGGCAAACTAAGTTATTTGGTAAAATGATATCTTTCCTTTGACTCTCTGCTTAGCAGCTGTAGAATTTTTCGTTGTGTTAGTGTCTCTTTTCCTGTTTGGGAAAGTTTCATTTTATGAAATCCTGTGGTAAGATCCCTTGCACTTGAATTAAGCAGCTTTTTGTGAGTGTACTAGGAATTTGGGAGTTCACATAAGCACTGAACTTTTGCACACTCCAAAATATAAATGTATGTACTAGATTACTGACATGGTTTCCTTATAACCCCGTGAATTCCTTTCCCTCTAAAATTAGATTTTCTTGTTTGGGTTAGTAGAGCATGTGGTTGCAGACCCTCGTAGAGCTATTGTGAAATATTAGGTCTGTATTTCCGGAGGCGTTAGCCACTGGCTGTAACCCAATTCTGATGGGAGAGTGAGTTGTACAAATGACTGATGTTACAAATACAATGAAGTAAAGCAACCCCCCCCCCCCAAAAAAAAAAAAAGAGCAGGCAGTTATTTTTCAGTGGAGAGAAGAAGTTGCAGGTGTGCCTGATGTTTTTAAAGCTCTCAAGTATTGATCTTGTCCTAAGACTTACAAATAGAACCATTAATGTGTCAGTGTGACCCAAATAACAGATGATTATTGTCTATCTTTAAATGATACTTAGCACTAAAATGTATATGTAATGCATGCAGAAAGGCCAGCTTCATCACACTTCCACAGGTTTTATAGGAAGGAATTCATTCTTGCATTTTTTTCCTTGGCCCTCTTCCCTCTCCCCCGCCTCTCCCCTACGTTTATTCCCTCTGGTAATTGATAGAAATTCCTACTGGACATTCCAGCCACTAGCTGGCAGACATAACAAACACAAAAGTTGCAGCTCTGCAATGGAAATATCTTAGAACCCAACTTTTTTAACCTTTAGTAACCACACATTTCTGAACTACGTAGCTCATCACAGTGAGTGAAGCAAGTTAAAGTACAGTGACACCTAAGGATTGTAGTTCAATTTTCCTGTAACCTTAATTTTACTACTATAAGTCACGTTTGTCGTCAGAGAGCTCCATACTATACTTGATGGGCAGATTCATCTACCTTCACTCTGTGCATGTGGTCGATGCATGAGCAGCAAGTCAGTAATACATCTTGATTCAAACCAAGTCTTGGATTCAGTCTCACATGACATAACCTCTCATAAACTGGGAAATCTGGTCTAGACCACAGACTGTATTGGGGTGTATACCTGTTCAGAAGATCACAGTCAAAGGATAGTTAACAACATTTCATTTTCATCCCGGGGAAGCAAAATAAGTCACACTTGGAAGGAGTTGGACCTGGGCCTAGAGCTACTTGACATTTTATATAACAAATGAGAATATGTGATAGGGTTATTGCAAGGGGTCTATATTCTAGATAAGTTTTTGCACTAGTTTTTGCACTGTGTTACTCTCTGTGCCCAGCCATAGTTAGGAGGGATTAGATGGAGAAACTAAGGCAGATGAATGAGCTATGGTTTGTAGTCATTCAGACTCCTGGTAAGGGAAATCTTGCAAATGGAGCCGGCCATGAAGGAGGAAGTGGAAAAGAGGCGTGAGGATGCTGTGGAGAAAGACTTGACAAGACACAGAGATTTCACCAAGTATGTCCACGCATTCACTGCTTCTTTCATTGTTCACTCATTTATCCATATATCACATAATAACAAGGGCCTACTTTGTTTCTGGGTACTGTGCCAGGCACTTTGGACAAAGCAATTAATAAGACATGGTTCCTCACTATGGGGAACATGAAAATTGGGCATCAAGGAGAACGATTTCCTCAAAAGTAAAACTGAGGATCAGGAGAATGGTGTTTCTTTTTTACAAAATGGAAGGATTGGGACGGAGACCCTTGGATGTGACTTATTCTTTAGATTTACTGTGTTTGAGTTGACATTGTGCTGTGGATGCCCCTCACAGAGATGAAGAAGAAAGAGAGGTGAAGAGTTAGGAGTGAGCCTAAAAATTCAGAGTTACTCAGTGGTGGCACGAAATCAAAACGTGAGGGCCAGATGAGCCTCGTGGGAGCGTGACTAAGCAATTGGCCAGAGAAATGAGTCTCCATGGCAGGATGTGTGGCAGGGCAGTGTGGATGAGGAGCTAGAGACCAAAGGAGATGATTTGTACAAAATAGTGTGGACCTAAAAAACCAATTATGACTAAATTATTAGCAATACACCTGGGGCTCTTGAGCCATTTACCTGCTGGAGTCCACTCCTACCTCTTAGGAGTGTACTTTCCCCTTGCCCTTCGAGGCCCTTGAACCACTCTCCTTCTGCGGGCCTGCTCCTACCTCTTTGGATTGTACTTCTTTTCAATAAACTATCTCTTTGTTTCATCTCTAAAACAGAAAAACCAACAAACAAAAACAAAACAAAACAAAACAAAACAAAACAAAACAAAACAAAACACCTAGAACTTACTTCTATTAAAGGTACATTTAGGAAGCAATCCTGTTAAACAGATTCCAGCTAACTGGAATTAAGAAAATGAACTAGACCTAGCTTAGTAAAAGTCTTGATCATATGGGAGGAACAAATTGGGCCTGAGCACTTACAGAATTGATCTGTGGAGTGCTTTTGAGTATACTATGGGAATTTCAAGACTTAGGGGAGCATGGCCATAGGAGAACATTTAAAGCAATATATGTGTTGGAAGATAGAAACCTGTAAGATGAAAAGAATGTAAATTCTTCAGTTCTTTAGGAAAGAAGGCTGAATGGGCAAAATGAATAAATTGTTAAGCAGATGTCTAATAACTAGATGCCAGACTCTATAAGAATACTAAAAAAAAGTGTTTACTTCCAGAGAACCCCAGACTATGCGTGGGAGATTTTGGTTACAGCCTGGCCTTGCCACCTGTGTGTTGTAAGACCTATTTAGGTGAAATCATTCAACAGCATTGGGCCACTGTCTTCATAGCTGCAAAATATAAAGATTGACGGATGATCACTAAGGCCATAACCTAAGGAAATTGATGGATTGTAATATTAATTACTATTATAACCTATTGAAATTCAAAGATACCCAAGTCCAATTGATTTGAATGGAAATTTGATGTTATATTGATAAATCTAGCACACAAAATGAAACTAAAGGGTACTTTGTTTAAGAAAAATCCAATTGACCCTAACATAAAAACATTTCAAAAGTAATGATTGAAAAAAATCAGATTTTTTTTACATTAATTAAAATTTGCCTGTCATCTTTGAAATAGGTTTTCATTTTAACTGAGGTTTGTTTTTGAATGATTGAATTTGTTTTTCTTGATTCAATGGCAAAGGGTGACTATGCCTTCCTGCTGAAGGATTTTCCCAACACCTTTGCCATGTCTGCCCTCCGGGAATTTCAGATAACAAGCAAGCACCAAGTTGGCCCTCTAAATTTGGCCCCCTCTCCCTGCCACAGTGTTTAGCAGATTGGATGAAAATGTGTCCGTAGAGATTAGATATTGCAGTGACCACAGTGCATTTTTCTGCTCAGAAAGCTATCTCCTAGATCAGCCCTCTACCTCTGGTTTATCGGGAGGAGAGTACAGACAGATAACATCCTTGCAATGTGACCCTGACCTTTGTCAACCTTTGTTAAGGCTTCATCTGAAGTCAGGCCTAATGTTTGTAAACAGGATGTAATTAAGGCTGGGAACTGACAGGGTCTGACATTAAGACAATGCAGAGCTGGCAGGGAATGGTCTGTCAGATGTCAGCTCGCATTGTGTTCTAAGTGCCTTCATAATAATTAGTGTCCTCTGTCTGAAGGAAGTTCACTCAACTTGGATTAATCTGTCACAGTGTGGAGGCCATCCTTGGGAGGGCAAGTGTTTCCTCTGATAAACCTTAGAACAAGTATGAGAAAAAAAGCACAGAGACTCAAAAGAAAACTGTGAAAGTCAAGACTGCTGGTGACAGGTGCTGCCTGAAAATTAGAAACAGGAAGTAGGAAAAAAAAAAGCTTCCCCCTCCACACCCTAATCACGAAGTGAACGCAAGAGTTCCCCACCATCAGAACTGGCTACAGTCATCCTGGCCTGCTGGTCTGTATGCCGTGAGTAGACACAGGAAGATGAGAGTTCAGAAAAGTCTGTGCGTAAACACATTGTTTGGCTTTTGACCTGAACTAGCATAAAGTGTGTGTCAGAGATTGTCCACACCGCGTAAGAGGATTTAGATTTAACATGTAATTGATCCAAAGAGGCCGAATGTACTTTTTGTTCTTAGAAGATACTTGTCGAGCATCATCTCATAGTTGATGTGGTACAAAACCAGTCCAGAGATGTTGTACTTGTCTTCTTGACTTTCTGACTAAGGCAGATGAGCCGAATAGTGATAGACTGCTATCAGTACCCTTTTGAGTTGGCTTGGATTCTTCCTGAATCTCAAAAGTCATTGAAAGCAGGGACTCAATTGGATGCTTGTACACTAATGTTCACAGGAGCATTATTAACAATAGCTAACAGGTGCAGACAACCTAAATGCTCGTCAACAGATGAATGGATAAACAAAATATGGTATATACATACAATGAAATATTATTCAGCCTTAAAAAGAAAGATAATTCTGACACGCTACAACATAGATGACCCTTGAAAACATTATGTTAAGTGAAATAAGCCAGACACCATAGGAAAAGGAGTGTATGATTCTAATTGTATGAGGACCTAGAAGAGGCGAATGCAGAGAGACAGAAAAGAGAGTAGTAGTTACTAGGAGACAGGGGAAGAGGGAAATAAAGTGTTGTTGCTTAGTGGGTACAGAGTTTCAGTTTAGGATGATGAAAAAATTCTGGAGATAGATGATGGTGATGGTTGTCCAACAATATGGGTGTACTTAATTGTACATTTGAAATGTACATGTGTACATTATACTTTGTGTAATATACATGTAAAATCTATGTGATAAAATTGTACACTTAATAATCGTTAAAATGGTCAATTTTATCATACGTATTTTGCCACAATAAATTTTTTTTTTTCAAAAATAGCATAGTCATCCAAAAGTAGACTCTTCAAGCTAGATTAGCCTTTACGTCTTCTCTACTTCACTCATCAGGGAAGTGACAGGATCCATCCAGGGTCATTCTAGGATCTGGACAAAGAGTTTGCTCCTGATAATGGACCATTCACTTTTTAATATCAAATTCTATTCTTATACAGGTGACACTTTGCTACTCAGGCTTTGGGAGAAGATGAAGCCCTGAGGCACATGAATAGCAGGTCTCTTTGGGATTTATCTGAATGGAGAATTTAGTGACTAATTGTACTTATTTAGCAATTTTTAAAGGCCTGTATTTGCATGACTCTTCTACATCTCTTTCAACTTCATAACTTGATATTTCCACGATTGTACACACGCAGGATGACTGTAGGTTCAAGTTTATTTTGTAACTAAAAATAAGACTAATGTCCTTCATCTAAGGCATTGCATTTTCCATTGGATTCAGTAATAGTCTTAAAAGCTTCCTGATTATCAGTGAGAAATAAAAGAAGCTATATTGTAGTTGCCAGTAGAAGAATGGCTAGAAAAGAATGTTATATCAAAGAGGCAACAACTTTGAATATGTACTTTAGGAAAGTACTTATTTTAGGAAAAAGTAATTTCATTATTTTTCTAGTTGCATGCCTTTCTTAAATCCAAAGATGGTGCTGCTTATATGAATAGTTTCCCCTTTGGTTTATCTTAAATAAGGTCATCAAATGTATAGGGTTGATAGGATGGGTAAGGAGAGTGAGGCAAAATGTGTGTTTGTGTGTGTGCGTGCTCTTCTTTTGCTCTTCAACATTCTGAGAAATTTTCAGAAACTTAAACTTCAGAAAATAATTCTTCTTCTTTTTTTTTTTTTTGCCCTCCCACCTTTATATTAAAGTGAATTCACTATCAAATTTCTCTTTGGGTCATTTGCTGATTCACTGTGTCCCAACCTATCCCCGTGCCAGATATTACTGTAATTAAAGTAATCAATGGCATACACAGTGATGAAGCCTAAGGGTGGAAGAAAATGTGGAATACTCAGTACTCAAGAAAACAATTCTGGGATTGTCTCCTCCAGGTCCTCCTGCCATATTTGAAAGTATACAGAGGACCGAATGAAAAGGGAGCCTTCCTGAATTAGCATGCCTATTACATAACTAGCATCCAACATTCCTTAAGAATAATTTTAATACCATTTGCTGAGAATCTACTTTGTTCAAAATATTATTTCTTTTTTTCTTTCAACATTCCCTTAGAAGAGTGATTTTCTCCATGGAATGAATGAGGTTTAAGAGGCCAAATAACTTTCCCATGGTTACTAATTTAAAAAGAGTGGAGTTTGGATATGAACTAAGATAGGACTCTGCTCTTTCCACAATGGTAGGCCATTTATTCTTGGATAAAAATGAAGAAAAGAGTAAAGAAAAACCCTATAGAACAACTCTTTTCCTTTGTTGCCCCTTCTTTCTGAAAGCAGACACCTTAATTGAGGAAAAGTTAATTTAGGACTCAGTTGATGAATTCCCTAGGAGCAGGGAGGACTGTATGCCTTTAAGTAGATTAGCATGGAGGCAGTAGTGGGGGTACCAGTCACCATCAGCCTGACGTCAACAGTGTTTTCAAAGAAAAGATAAGGACTATCAAATTAAGCTAACAATAGGTTAATTTTTCATTACCCTGAATTAAACGACCCATTTACATACATGTGTTTATAGGCTAGCTATATCCTGAAGATTATCATTATTTTAGGAGAAAGAGAAGTTTGCTTTAGTGGCTGGCAAGGGGACAAATCTTTTCAGAAGCACCATTTGAGCCAAAGTGATAAACCACTTCGTACAGGACGACTAGCGCTAACGCTTACCCAGCGCATGGGGTAGATATTTGACCAAGAGTCTGTATCACTGGCGTTGTGATTCAGACATACTTTTTACATGATCCAGGCAACAAAGAGATACATCTCTCTCATGATTAGTGAAGAAAGCAGTTATTTTTTCCCTGATGAAAGATTAGACTTAATAATTTGAGACCCATGAGGGACATTAAGTGAAGTACATTCCAATTTTAAAAACAAGTGACTTTCCAACTACCACAACCTAGAAGAAGAGAGAGAAGCAAAGAGGCATGGGGTGGGTGTTCACACGGTCAAGAGTTGGAGATGTACCATCCAAACTGAGACCAAGTATTCCTATTTATCCAGGGAGTCTTTGTAACTAAACATAGTAGTCTCCCCTGCGCAAAAATCCCCAACTCCCTACCTCCCACCTGAAAGATAGCTGTCATTTGTGACTGCTGGATGAGAGAGGAAGAGACAGAAGCATCTTACAGAATTAACTTTGAGGCCCTAAATACGTTTTTTGGGTATGTAAATACATAACTTCTGGAAGAAAAAAAGCCACAAAGCAGAGCACATAAGACTTTTTTTTTTTTTAAAGATAGGTAAGTCTTTTTCTTTTTAAATGAAATTCAGTTTGACTGCATGAAATATGAACAGTAATTAAATGCACAGTCTGTGGGCCTTCCATACTTTAAAGCCCTTTCTTAAAAAAAAAAAAAGAAAGAAAGAAAGAAAGAAAAAGAGTACTCACCTCAGACAGGCCAATTACCCAAGAATGATGAAGTCAAGAGGAAAGTCGCTAAATTTCTTTACTTGAGTGATCACAACCCCAGCCCGTGATTAGGCCCCACGGCACCAGCGGGGATGTGGTGGGGACACTCTCATTGGAAGACTTCAAATAGTCATTTCCTTGGTTAAAATAAAATCTGACTGCACTAAATAGACAGTTTTTAATCTCAATTGGACATCTGAAGATTTCTCAAGCTGTTGTTGGCTGCGGCAGAAACAAATTTTTCTGCTTTGTTGATTAAACCAGTGGTCTCCACCATTGCTTATCGGCCTGCAACGAGCTGTTCTTTTTAATTAAAAGTGAGCCACCACGAGAGAGCAATTAACAGCTAGTAATTACTGTGCTCTTTAGAACGGCAACATTTTGCCTTTCATTCCAATTATATAATGGACAAGTGGCTTTTTGATCTTCAAATTAGTGAGCTCTTGTCCTCCTTGTTGGGAGGCAGAATTGGCAGGTTAATGATGGCCTGTGGGGGCACTCTTTCCTCTGACTGATGGCAGGCGAGAACACCAGGAGAGGAGGCAGCGAGAGGCGTTCAAGAACCGCAGTTCCACCTTCGTGATAAAGACGGAGAGAGAGCCCTTATTTTCCAAAGGTTCTGATGAAGAGGAAAAACAGGCTTACGTGGAGCCTCCAAAGAGCATCATGGGCTTCTCCTTCCTCCTATCTTCCAGCAAAAGTGACCATTTTTGGAAAATACGGAAGAACGGAATTCGACTATGTGAGACTTTGGCGTGCCTTTGATCAGGGCACGAAATACTATGTTTGTCAAAAATACTTGCTCTAGGACTAGGGAAAGATTTGGATTTTAAATTTGTTTTAACTATTATCAGAATTCCAGGGTATCACATCCTTTGGATACAATGGAATGTTATCTTAATTGATAATTTGTTATCAGATTTGGTATAAACATTGAAGTTATAAATAGAGGAAGTTGGACAATTTTATTTTCCTGTATCTAATCTCTGCTTTTCATTTAACAGCATAGATGGAGCACTATGATATTACAGAATACTCATGGGCCAATTTCTTCCCACCTCTAGGTTTTGGGCGTAGTCTCCCCTTTGGACCAGTTGTTAGCTGTAGATGCAAAAATGCAAAAACACAGGTGCAATCAGCCAGATATACTTTCACTTTCATGTCTGACGTATATGCTTATGCTGGGAGTATAACAGTTAGTAATTTTGTGGCCACAAATCACTATATGCAGGGGGCGGTATTTCCTTTAAACAATATAAATGTAAATTGCATGAAACCCCTGATTTCTATAATACATACACAAAATCACATTCCAATCTTACGAGGCAGAATCAACAAACTTTTGTTTCATCATTTACTTGCTATTGTTGTCTTTGATAGTCTTATTTTTGCAGCGAGTCTGGTTGATGAGGGGAATAATTTTGTTGAGTATGGACTGAAAAAAAATGCACTATGAAAGGAATTTGAATTTTTGAGTGTGGAATCTGACATATGAGCTCTTTTCAATGGTGGTGCATGCAAATAACATGCAATGGAATAATAGTAGGTGCACATCATAACCATGACCTGATTTCTCAAGATACCCCAAAACCCTTTGTTTATGAGCAATATAGTAATTAATTAAATATGAAAAATAAATACACTCACATACGATTAAATTCTACCACAGGGTATCTTCAATAAGCACTGAGGATGTGAAAATCAAATACATTCCTGCTTATTTGATTTTAGCATCCTCGTGGAGACAGAGCCCCAGTTGAAGTGAATGTAATCTAGCAAGGTTGAATCTCCCCGCCACCAATTGCCAAGTCTGGCTCTGCAGTCATTCAATTAAAACTCCCTCCTCTCGTTTTGAGAGCTGCTGTCACTTTTTCCCAGAAAGTGGCATTATTGAGCCATCTTGAGCAGGGCGTGCCTTTCAAGCTATTTTAGGAGATGGTTGTAAGCTTAAGTCTGTTAGCAACTTGTGGGATACATTTTTAGGATGGCTAAACATGAGTACAAGTTCAATATATAACTTTACACTGACTTTTACATATTGAAACAATTGATACTATTACAAGAACAATATTCACCCCTATGCCTCATTAGCACCGTGGCCTATGTTACAGCACTACTAGGTATTTTGAAATCACACACTTCTTCTTGCCAATACAAATACCATATACTTTGCCCATGAACTTAAGTTTGGATCCAGATGGAAAAAATAAGTTTAGTTGTGTCTCTTTTTTCTTAACTGCTAAAGGTTTTTAAGAAATATTCCATGTAACAACCATTATGCTTTCACCATTCTGTAATGCAGTATTTGTGAAGGGTGGGGTATTGAGTTCAAGATGTATGATACATCTGTTAAAGTGGAAATTTTTGATTTATATAAATTAAACTTCTTGATAACAAATGTAGTAGGAGGAAGGCAAAGATTCTAGGAGAGAAAGTGAAGGTCTCTTTCTCCTTGTAAACTTATAAGAAAGATTTCTAGATTTTTAAAACTGCAAGCCCAAAAGCTCTAATTGTTACATGAAATGAGGGTAAATGTCTTTTCAATCATTGTAGTATTCAGATTCTCTGTTGAACATATACCTTACATTCCAAGTTATTGATATTAATTTAGTTTTTCTGTTGGTAGTGACTTATGCAATGCCAGTTATCACAGTGTCTATGATACTATTATACCAACATTTTCTTTGTCTAAACCTTTGGAAACTGAAAGAGTAAGACTGTATCCTGACATCTCTCTTTAGTGTTTCTAAGAGAGTATATAGTGTTCATGAAAAGAATATGGGCTATAGATTGTAGCTTTATCATTTTTCAGTTATGGGGGCAAGTTACTTCACATCTGTAAGTCCCAGCTCCAGTGGGATAGATAAAACTGTAAAAGCTATCTAATTTAGTTAACACTGTATGTAGATTATACATCTACACAAACCAAGATTCAGATAATTTCCTGAATCAGAATTAACACTATCAGTTCAGTTCATCTGCTGAGGTCAGCAAGGAAAACTCTACACACTAGCTGTTTTTCTAATTTATGCAAAAAAGAAAATTACATTTCTTCCCCAGTTTTTCAGTCTAGAACTGATACTATAGTATAGGCCAGGTGGTCCGTTCTTTGTCAACATTCACGGGGTGACATGTGACAAGGTCTACTTGGGTTTAAATATGTATTAGCATTCATATGCAAAATAGTCCCCAAAGTTAAAGACTACATGACTTTAGAAGTGACTAAAAAATAAAATGGCCCTTCTTGGAAGACTAGAGCTAAACATCCAGCCATAGTTGTAAGACGCCTTATCAAAAAAATGTTGTCCCTTATGAATTGCATTTCAATTAAAATAAAAAAGCCCCAAAGAACAGCTCTGAAGATAGGAAAAAAATATTAAAAAATACATTGAAAGACAATGTAAATATGGGCTCAAAAGATAGTTAAGAGCTACATTTTGATAAGGTTACCTAGGATCAGGCTTATAGTGTATTCTAGTATTTCAAGTTTATCTCTAGTTACTAAACATCAGTTTACAAATAACATGTTTACTTTTTATTCCTTTAATGAAATTTAGTGTATGTGCTGCTGAAGCAAGCACTTTATTCTTTTATTGAAAGAGAAAATTCTCGCTTCAATTCTATCCAGTGGTTGGGAAACTGAGAAAAAGATTCAAACAGTTCCATGCAAATATCACATTTTTCAAATGGAAGAACCCCCAACTAGACCAGAAGTTCATATTACTAGTATGTTTTACACTGAAATAATTTTTAATAAGGACACATACATGGTGTTAAGGTTGGGAACCTAATGTAGGCCTGACAATCAGGTGCTTGTTTTCTGGAAGGATGGCCTCAAGTTCTACGGACAAAATTTCTAGTAGCAATGTTTTCACAGATCAATTTAACAACAGGCATTTTAATTGCCTTTATATTTTTGTCTTTAGCATTCTAGTCTTACAAACTAGATAAGAAAATTAGTCCAATTCCTCAGAAGTCAATTTTTTTCTTTTGCAGTATGAAAGAATCCACAAAAACCTCTTCCCCAAACTGATTCCCAATCTCCAATCTGTACTTAACATGAATTTTTTAAAATATGATGTAAAAGGTAACTTACATAAAATGTACCTATGAACATTAAAACTAGTTATTAGAAAGATTTAACTAGCTTTATAATTTAAGTTATAAAATGTAAATATCTGCAGCTCTCCCCACCTTTTCCAATATCCACTAGTTATTGCATTTTGCAAACTGGTATTGAAACACTGCAACAATGTTTCATTGCACCAATTTTATTATTTTATAGTGCGATTTTTCAGAGACCAACCAAAGTTTAATTTCTCAGGTTCTTGCTGCCTGCTTTAGCAGCATTTGGTGGAGGAGCTTTTATATAATTTGCAATAGATGAAAAATAAACCATATTGCAAATCCTTTGTTATGCTTTTGATTTTGGTCCTGATTGTGTAGAATAAGTTGACTTGATTGAATCTATTAACCAATATGAGAGTATTTCTATAAGCATAGTTATGTTGCAATAAAGTTTTAAAAAATAAAAAATAAGAATAAAAATAAAAGTGAGATATTGATACTTACCCTGCGATGCTGTTGTGAGGATTTAATAACATAATATGTATATGTAAAGTAGCCAGTGAATTAATTGCCTGGCATATGGTCAGTACTCAAATAGTCTCTTATTGTTGTTAGTGTCCTTGATTTACTTAATTAATCGTATTGACTTCCTTTCTTTTATATGACATTTGAATCCAGCAAGGATTTTTTTTTGAATTCAGACATCTCTTTTCTGGTCTTTAGCCCTAGTGGTATAATAAAATAAAATAAAAATGAGATACAGGAAATGGGAAGTCTGTTAGTGTTCCCTACCTTATACAAAGTCCTACTGAATGGAATGATGGATATGCTTAACTTGACCCAGGCATGTATATTCAAACTCTAAGTAAACCTCCAGATTACTCAGTTATTATTGGAAATTTGAGAATAACAATTCTAAATGTTTTTATTGAATCAGGAGGGGCCTAATTGTGTAGGCACTTTAATATATTCCTTAACAGAAAGAGAAGTAAGTTATATTCCTGCAGATTCCATGGACAAATACATTGATTTTATAAAAGTCTGGAAAAGGACTGAGTTTAAATTAAGAATAAATGGATTTTTCTTGTGCTATTATAACTTTCCTTTAGTCCTATTGGGACTTTACCATTTTACCAACTGTTCTGATGTGTGAGCGATTGGAAGAAATTAGTTTACATAATCAAATTTAGCCCTGTTTTTTCTAAGCAACATGTATAATCTCACATTATGCTGTATGTGGAATTCTGGAGGGGTGAATAATTAAAACTAACATCCACTTAATTAAAACTATTTTTGTATTGGATGAATTACATAGTATTTTGGAAACCTTTTTAAAAATTACATATTGCTTATTAATTGAATCCTCATAAAAGTGAATTTATGTGGAAATTTAAAAATCTTAAAACATTTGTTTTGATGGATGATAAAGCAATACAATATAATACATATTGACTGTAGAGAGTATTAAAAAGTTTAGGTGCATGGCTTCCCAAGGTGACTATTTCAGATGTGACCGTAGTGATACTCAGCAATGAGGCATGTAGGACGAGTTTGCAAAATTAATTGTCCAGCCTTGTATATATATATTCACGTCTCTTTATTTCAATCTCTTTATATCTTCATATTCTGTGAGACTTGTTCAGTTTTATTGAGTTCACTAACTTTCTCTTCAGCTCTATCAAGTTAATATATTAGATTGTTTTATTTCATATTTTTCAATTTCAAGCATCTCAATTCATTCTTTTTCAGAACTATTTTATAACCCTGCTTTTGTTTTATTGATACTAATATGGCTTTTCCTTATTGAGAATTTTAAACATTATTTAAAAGTTCCTTTCAGATTGCTCAGTTATTTCTACATGTTTGTATAAGTTCTTCCTTCTATTGGGTTTATTGATTGTCTTTTACATTGTCGATTTTCTTTTGTGAATTTATATTTTTACGAGATCATCTTGTATGGGAATTTTCTTCAGCACATTCCTTCCTGCCTGGCAACTCAGCAGTTGCCTCGGTTGTACAGGGTCTTGTGGTAGTGGAAATAAAACAAATTCATCCCCTGTTCAGAGGCTGAGAATGCAGTTTTAACTGGTTTCATGCAGGGCACTGGTACATGTGTGGGGCATGCTTGGGCCCTTGTCTATGTGAGCACTGGGACACGGCCCTTACTGTTCATTTTTGGCCATAACACAGATGTAGACCCTTTACTGACATAGGTTTGCTTTTCTTTCATGGGCACAGAAATCTTTCTTGCTTGCTTGTGAACAAAATTGCACTTTCAAATGGTTAAAAATAGCTATCCATTATTTCTCATTTTGGCATTTTTGGCATGTGCTTATACTGCCATTTTGGTCTGTTATCTTTCATGGGATTTAAAAATAAGTTTTATTTTGGATAGACATTTTTCACAAAGGTAAAATATGTTTTGACCAAATCTTTTTTATTAGTTCAGGATATATGTTCAAATTACATTTAACTGAAGTGGAAGAAATATTTGAGAACACTGGGACCAATAGTATATTTTGTCACTGAGCTTCAAACCTCCTTAGATTAAACATTCAAGAAGAAGAACCAATAAGGAGAACATTCACAATATCTTAAGGAATAGAAATAAAGGTTGTATTTAGTTAAAGTCTGAAGCATTCTTTAAAAATCTAAAGATGTAGAATGAGCTTCTCCAACCTGTGGCCTGTGGCCCAGGAAGGCTTTGAATGAGGCCCAACATAAATTTGTAAACTTTCTTAAAATATTACAAAAATTATGTACAAAAATTATGACTTTTTTTTAGCTCATCAGATGTCATTAGTGTTAGTATATTTTACATGTATCCCAAGAAAATTCTTCTTCCAATGTGGCCCAATAAAGTCAAAGTTTGGACACCCCTGATGTCAATTGTAACTTCTTTTTCTTCAGCTGATTTACCAGTCATGATTTAAACATTTCTGAGGCCACAAATAATACATGGGGAACCTTGGCTTAATACACAAAACAAAATAAAACTTCTCTTTTGGACTTTATTCAGTAACCATTAAGCAAGTTAGTTGCTAACAGAGAAGAACTAGAGATTTGGAGAGCTAGTTAGTGGGCTATTGCAAAAGAAACATTGGAAGAAAATGGTTAAGGACCTGGACTGTAGGTTGTAGCAATAGGAATAGAAAGAACAACATAGGAATAAAATGAACAACATAGCAACAGACGAATCAGCAGGACTTGACTGATGACCGTATATGGGAAGTAAGGAGGCAGGAGAAGCCAAATATGAATTGGGGAATGAAGAGATTACATAATGCTGTCATGAAAGAAATTGAAAAATCAAACCACAGGGACTACAGAAATACAGATTCTGCCCATTTTAACATAATGTGAATTTATAGACTTTTTCAGGGTGGAGGTTGCAGTGGCAGTGACAAGGAGAGAAATAAGGTAATAGCTTGATTAAATAGAGGGCCAAAATCTTTCTTAAAGTTTATGTGTAATCGGCTGTGTTTTTTGGAATATAATCTATTTTATGTGGGTCTCCTAGAAAACTTTTTTTTTCTGTATGTGGGTAGTTCCCTGGCTGGGAATCGAACCCAGGCTGCAGCACTGACAGCGCCAGCGCCGAAGCCCCAAGCCACTACACCACCAGGGAACACCACCTAGAAAACTTTTTAGTACTCATCACAGTTGCCTGCAAACATTTATTATTCACTACTATATGCTTAGAAAATAGAATCAAGAAAAAGCCATTCTTTTCCTTCTAACGGTCACGTGATTTAGATTTTCCATTGAAGTCAACCACAAGTCAGTTTGCGATCTTAGCAATGAACCAAGACGTGGAAATGTGTAAGTCTGGCCAGTTCTAGGGAAGACTTATGATAGAGATGGAATCAGATACTGAATGAAGGAATTTGGAGTCATGGCAGGGTTATCTCCAGCCTGAGGGGAAATTGCCAGTCAGGAAAGGCACCTGGCATGAAAAACCAGGGCAACAGCTTGCTGATAACCCGGGGAAGAGCAGCTCTCTCTTTAAGGAAGTAACAGAATTGGCTTCCTGCAAAAACATGTTAATTTGACAATTCAGTTGATCTCAAATGAAGTATGGATAATGGTGATCTTAAAATAAAAAAGGAGACAGTTTTAGCAAATGGGAGGAAATCCCTCTTTTAAGGTTACAAACACCACAAATATAACTGAAGCTCTCAGCCAAGGGATAATAATAATTTCCATATGCATGTCTGGTTCTAACATGGGACTGTATTTGCAAAGATGTGTACGATGTCTCTCTTGAGGGGAATCTTTAAGACTTGTGGCGGCAACTGCTAGATTCCGGTTGCCTCCTGTTCAACTTGGCAGATCCTGGACACGTTTTCAGTGGTGAGATAGTCTGCCATTGGCCACAGCAGCTTTTTCCTTGCTCTCTATTTTCCCCATAACCAGTGTGCTTTGTCTTGTTTGAAGAAGCACTTATGTAATAACCGCATATCCAAGGGAACAGATTTGCGTGTCCCCATTTGCTTTCCATGCTCATGACTTGCAAGTATAGTCACCTCCTTTTCTGATAGTGTCTTTCTGTTCACTATGTGCCAGGGGGTGTTCTCACCAAATGCTCATGTTAATTCTGTGATGCAGCTGTTATTAATGTCTCAGAGGATCAGAGAAGTCCCTAACTTGCTGAAAGTTCCCAACTTGTAAGGACCTGCCCACCAAGTATTGTCACTGTGCCATGCTGCCTCCCATAACTACAACCTGGCCAATGACTTTGAAACTGAAGAGATTCTGCTAATGGTTTGTTCCTAGTTCTGACTGTGAGAGCAGTATCCAAGATACTACTCTTTTCAGGATTGTGTCACTTAGACTCATTTGGAAAAGTCATGGAAAGAATAAATATTGTAGAGACAATGGACATACCTCATTCTCTCCATCTTTCATAAGTGCTTCTTTCATAGTAGCACTTCTTTGCAATTAAAAAGCTATTTCCACTCAAGAATCAATCATTTGAAAAATTGTAATCTCTCTATTCTCTAAAAGAACCAGCTATAGGTTGACACTAAAAATATATTCATGTAAAATATAGGCTGTAATTGTAGCTTAGAATCTTTTAATGTGTTGTGTTTAGAAATAATTACAAAGAATAAAAACTTAAGTGAATATTATATTTGCATTGAAATTTCCCATACAATTGAACTCTCTGCTTCTCTATCTCTGCCCTCCCCCCAATATACATTTATAGTCTGTTGTGATGAGATTCTACCTTTTCCACCACCCATGCTTATCAAAGCTATAAACCAGTCACATAATTCACAGAAGCTTAAAGATACGTGGAGAACTTGGATAGGGTCCAGGGGAGAGCAATGAAAATGATTAACGTGTTGTAAAATAGCACTGATGAAAAAAGATGAACAGAATCAGGATTACTGGTATTGAGAAGGTTTAGAGGTGACTTAATAGCTGTCCTCAACTGTATGAAGGACTATTAGAGGAGCATGGTGATCAAGTGTCTTCCAAATCCGTCTCCTCGATAGAGAAAAATGGCTTAACTTCAACAGAAGAGATTTAACCTAGATGTGAGTTTCAAATGGGTATTTCTCCTCTCCATCTAAACTATTGCCATTTATCGACTCCCTTTCATTCCTCCTATCATCATTATTGATTTTTAATGATATGGTTGAAAGTGAAGGGCATCATGGGTGGGACAGTTTATTATATAAAGAGAAGCTTTCTTCCTAGTAAAACAGTGATTCTCAATGGAAAGTTGGAGTAGTAAGAGGAATCAGAATCACCACATGGGAGCCTTTTCAAAATACGGATGCTCTGAGATCATCAGTATCCTCTACCTTCCCTTGAAGAATAAGTACTTCGAAAGATTATGCTCTCTCTTAGTTAATGCACGTATGTCAAAGGAGGAAGATTTCAATGGTATATGATAAAACTTTGGTGGTGAGTATATTCAATGGGTATTCTGATTAGTTGGCTCTTTCAGCTAGTTAAGGGCTAATTTCTTTCAATGCTTATCCTTGAGAATGTTTTGAAAATATTTTCATCTGTTTCCTGGTTTAATAGTGTCCTCAATGGTTGGGACTTGTGGCATCTGACTTCATGAGAAACATTTTTGCAGGGTAGAGTGGTTTGGATCAAGAGTGAAGCAAAGTGTGGGCTTGGTATTTGGGGCTGCATCATGCTCAAAAAAAACCAAACAAACAAACAAAACAAAAACAAAAGCAAAAATCCCCGGCAGTGTAAACTGTCAACTTGTTAATTTTACCAATAGGCTTTCTTTCTGAAAAGTTTCCCCCTCCAAAATTCACCATTAAAAATCACAAGAACAAAATTACTTAAAATTAAATATTCCTGTTGGGTAGTAAGAACTGCTATTAGTCACTTGTTATGTATTTTATTTTATTATTATTATTTTTAAAAATTTATTTTAATTTCAGGTATACAATATAGTGATTAGACATTTATATACTTTATGAAGTAATCACCCCAGTAAGTGTAGTACCCATCTGATATCACATGTAGTTATTAACAATATTATTAACTACATGCTCCATGCTGTACTTTATGTCCTGATATATATTTTTATAACTGTCAGAGAAGATTATGATGTGGTTAGTAGTCACATTTACATGTTATGAAAATGCTGCATAATCATAACAATTATTTTCTTTCAAAAGCTCCATCTCTTTGGTTTATCTCAAATTTCACACCTACCATCAGAGACAATTGCTGCATAAATCTGTATTCTTTCCTAGTGTGTAAGGCTATGGGTACTGTGATTAATTTAACCACATGTTACTGTCAGGTTGAACACATTCATCTTCTGCTTCAAAGTGTATACTCGTCAATCTCTCTATCGTTCCATCCCTTCAGGCCTTATTTCATCACATTTAAGGAGACTCTTTCCTGCCTGTCTTTATCTTGTTAGGCTTTCAACAGCTTAAGTTGAATCTTCATTCTTTCATTCTCGCTGTCAAGGCTTCTTTAACACACTCTCTCGTTTCCTTATTCATAAAATGTCAGGGCCGCTCCTGTTTCACACAGCATTATGTGTACAGTCAAATGTTACTACAGATTATATCATTTTCCATTGGAGGAGTTCACCCAGTACTTATATATTTTTAAGAGTAAGTTACACCATTCAAAGCAGAGGACCATGTTGACTGTCAGATGGTAAGGGACACGCCAAGCGAAGGAGGCAGCTCTGTGGTTTCGTTACTGGTGGAAGCTCCCGGTGCTGAGGAGGGAGAAGTGCCATTCCACACCACTGGGAGAGACCGAAAGTTCATTATTTAATTTCAAAGATGAGGAAAATAAAAATGATAGTGTTGCACAGATATTTATAATAAAGCTTTATAAGGTGCGCTACTTGATCAAATAAACCATAACTTATAACTTACCTGTGAGCTCTGTTTTAAGCCCCAGTGGGTACTCAAGTTTAAGTTTGGTACTCAATTTTTATTTTTATTTTTATTTTTGAGCAAATGAATGAATTGCATGGTATGGTAGGGGGTGAAAGAAAAATGATAGAATCTGGTGTCTTAAATACAGACTCGCCAAAGTTTCAATGACTGAACAGCAGGACTGGACATTGTTCTATGTTCTGAAAAAAGAAATAGGTATGCTTATGTTTCTAAATATGGATTAATTCCAGTGGTTACTGTATTTACTATTATTTCTTCAATAATAGTATTATAGAGAGATAGCAATATATAATCATAATATTAAACACATATATGTTAAATAGCTATATTTATCTTGATATTTTATATCATTTTGCGATTCTGTGGTTATCACAAGTAGTTATTTTATATTTCTTATCCAGATTGAAAATATATTGAAATTAGAGATTTTTATGTATGATTTCTGGGTAGAAATTCTATAATGACCTGTGAATAACGGTCCTGAGATTGGCTACACCAATATGGTTTTGGAATTGGGTGTAGGAGTGATTAGAAAAGTGAACAATTTATTCAAGAGGTTGTGCTGTCACACAGTTGATTTTACTGGTATTACTGAATTGGTTGACTAAGCATTCTTTTGCTTTCCATAAAGAGCTAATTCCTTCTACCCTCTCAACTTACTCCACCACCATTAGCTGCAAAATCTATGTAACCTCCTATCTATTTTCAATGTTATGCATTAACTCTTCCTTTCAAACTCTTCTTCAAAGCCTTTGGGGTCATGCCACTGACCCCAGGAAACTGAAAGCATGTCTGTGCTGAGAAGAATTGAAGACAATAATATTAATATGCCAAACTTGCAAGCATTAAAATACATTTATTTTGAAGAATGCCAGTCCCAAATAAAAACATACCCTGTGCATGTTTTACTGAGCTAAACAAAAATAAACAAGGCAGGGTATAGCAAAAACAGGTGGGATTATATTAATTCTGAAACCAATAGGAGAAGTTTCTTTTGATGGACAATAGATGAATGTGATGAGACTCATGGCTAATTGTATACTTAGTCTTGGATAGCCTTTTCCGTGAAACTGGAAGAATTGATGAAGAAAATGCAAAATTTATCATGTATTTCCTGAAGTCTCCTTGAGGTCTCTACATAATATCTCCCTTATCACAATGTTTGTTTTGTTGGTAATCTAGGCTCTGGATGGTAACTGAATGCTGAGTGTCCTGAGACAAGTGGCTCCCAAATATTGGTGAATGTCTCTTCCTAGTGTATTAGGAAGTTTTCACTGTTTGAGGCATCACGAGAAAGATGAGAAAAATGTAGTTATTCCTGAAGATAAATTGATTTCCTATGAGACTTTTGTTTATCCTGAGATGACTCTCAATTTTTCTGTGTTAGAGTGCTCGTTCTTTTCTGAAATACTGCATGTGTGTGCAAGCTTACGTGTGTGTGTGTGTGTGTGTGTGTGTGTGTGTGTGTGTGTGTGTGATTTATTTATTTTAATTACTGATACTTGAAATCCTGGTCTGAAAATCACTACATTAGACGCTTATTTTAGCCTCGTCCCTAGTAGTCTATACTGATGAGACCTGGAGGAAATGCAGGTTCTTTGGTTAGCTTCCTTGTCCTGAGTGGATCAGCGAGGTCTGATTCAGGAAACTCTCATGTGAGTAGGAGTTTTAAATGGAAACATGTTTTCTTTTTCATGTTATGTACCCTTAAATGATTCATTTTATTTTTAATTGTGAATGTTTCATGTATATTAAAAAAGAATGGGATAAAAATATCTATATACCCAGATATGAACATTTTGCATATTTGCAAACAAACTCTCTAGAACAAATGAGTAAAACATTAGAGATAACAGGGAGAGGCCCACTCATCTTCTCTGATCTCCTGGAGTTGGTGTTAAGTAGTTTCGTGTTCATGTGTGTACTTTTGTGCCTGTGTCTCACCATAAACTACACACGATTTTTGGTATGTTTTCAAATGTATGTAAGTGGTATTATACAGTGCATACCATCCTGCAACTTGCTATTTTCATTCAACATTTTGTATTTGAGATTAATCCATGCTGATAAAGTTTCAACAAATTCATTCATTTTAATTACTGTATAACATTCCATTGTATGAACGCATCACAGCTGATTACTGTACATCGCTGTGTATAATGTGCACCCACATTTTTGGCTCAAATTTGCAGAAAAAAAATCTTTTATTTTAATTTTTTAATTCAAATTTTTATTTGTTGATGTTTAGGTACTTTTTTTTTGTATTATAAAGGAATTTTCACATTTATTTTTCAACATATTATGGTATAAGAAATTTTATGTACCAAATAATTACAAAACACAAGAACAAATACAAGGTACAAGAAATTTTATGTATAAAAGTTTTTATATAAAAAACCCCGATTATCATATTCCAGGGTATTATTTTGCATATGGATATTGTTATTGATTCTTAGAGTTACACTTTTAACCCGTAAGCATGAATAAAAGAATTAAAAACATTTATATAGATACGTAATTAGTACTAGCCATGTATAATGCGCGCACTTACTTTTCCCTCACAAATTTGGGCAAAAATGTGTGCTTTGTTCATGGCAAAATTTGTTCCTCTTAGAGCTGGGTTGTTTCTGCTTTTCTGCTATTACAAACAGTGCAGAACTGAGCATTTCTTTTGGGTTGCCTTGGGCACATGTATGAGAATTTTTCTAGGGAAATTACCTAGAAGGGAAATTGTTGGAACTTGATTTATATGCATCTTAAACTTTGCCAGCTAGTATCAGCTGGTGATTCTACCTTTCATACTCCCAATATCGCTGATTAAGTTACTGTTTTTGTATGTTTGTTGTTTTATATTTGGGTAGTAGATAGGGCTCCAATTTTAATTTTTTTATGGTTAGCTAAGTGTTCTGGCTCTATTTATTGAACAATTTATTTTTCCTCCAGTAATTTTTTTATGCTTTATTTATTTTGACATTCAATATTATTTTACATTAATTTCAGGTGTATAGCATAGTGGTTAGACATTTGTATAATTTTAGAAGTGATCCCCCTGACTAGTCTAGTACCCATCTGGCACTATGCATAGTTATTACCATATCGTTGACTATATTCTCTATGCTTTAATTTACATCCTCATGACTATTTTGTAACTACCAATTTGATTCCACATGTAAGTGAAATCACATCACATCTGTCCTTGTCTGACATATTGCACTCAGTACAATGCCTCCAGGTTCATTCATGCTGCCGCAGATGGCAAGAACCCATTCCCTTTCACGGCCAAGCAGTATTTCATTGTTTTTCCAGACAAGGGCTGTCTGGAAACAATCCAGCCATAAATGCCTCTATTTTTTTGTATTGCATGGCTGGATACTTTCTGGACAGCCTTCATGCATGTACCACCTATGCTTTGTTTATTCTTTCATCTATAGACACCCAGGCTGCCTCCACATCTTGGCCATTATAAACAGTGCTGCAATGAACACATGGATGAATTCATTCCTTCAAAGTAGTGTTTTGGGTTTCTTCGGATGAATAACCAGAAATGGGATTACTGGGTCCTTCTTTATTTCTTGTTATAGCCCTTGTTTTAAAGTCTATTTTGTCAGGTATAGGTATTGCTACCTCAGCTTTTTATTTTTTGTTTTTTTTTCCATTTCAATGAAATACCTTTCCCCCACCCCTTTGCTTTTAGTCTGTGTGTGGCTTTCAATCTGAAGTGAGTTTCTTGTAGATAGTACATGTAACGGTCTTATTTTATCCTTTCAGCTACCTTATTTTTTGAGCATTTAATCCACTTAGATTTAAAGTAATTGTTAATAGATGTGTAGTTATTGCCATTTTATTATTCATATTTTTGATCTTTTTTTTTTTTGTCTTTAAGAAGTTTCTCTAAGATTCCTTGTAATTCTGGTTTGGTGGTGATAAACTCCTTTAACTTTCTCTTGTCTGGAATGTACTTTTATCTGTCCTTTGCTTTTAAATGATAGCTTTGCTGGGTAGAGTAATCTTGGTTGTAGATCCTTGCTTTCCATCACTTTGAATATTTTGTGCAAATCCCTTCCAGTTTGCAAATTTTCTGTTGCGAAATCAGCTGATATTCTTACGGATGCTCATTGTAGGTAACTAACTGCTTTTCTCTTGCTGCTTTTAAGGTTCTTTCTTTATCTTTAAACTTTGACATTTTTATTATGATGTATCTTGGTGTGGGCCTCTCTAGATTCATCTTGTTTGGGACTCTCTGTACTTCCTGGGCTCATATATCTATTTTCTTTGCCAGGGTAGGAAAGTTTTCAGTCATTATTTTTTCAAATAGGTTTTCAATTCCTTGCTCTCTCTCTTCTTCTTTTGGTACCCCTATGATGTGAATGTTGGTATGCTTGATATTTTCCCAGAAGCACCTTAAATTATCCTCATTTTTTTGGATTCGTTTTTCTTTTTGCTGTTTTGATTGGGTGTTTTCTGCTATCTTATCTTCTAAATCACTGATTTGATCCTCTGCTTCATCTGATCTACTGCTGATTCCCTCACAGGCATGTCCAACTTATAGCCCAAGATGGCTTTAAATGCAGCCCAACAAAAATTCTTCAAAAATTATGAGACTCTTTTGCAAACCTTTTTTCTTAACTCATCAGCTATCATTAGTGTTAGTGTATTTTATGTGTGGCCCAAGACAGTTCTTTTTCCACTGTGGCCCAGGGAAGCCAAAAGGTTGGACACCTGTACTGTAATATATTCTTCATTTCAATTATTGCATTCTTTAACTCTGACTGGTTCTATCTCCATTTTTATGTTTTCTATCATTTTGTTGAAGTTCTTGAGATTATTGAATGTCCTTATAACCAGTGTTTGGAACACACTGTCTGGTAGATTACTTGTCTCTATTTTGTTTAATTCTTTTTCTGGAGCTTTGTTCTGTTCTTTTATTTGGGACACGTTTCTTTGTCTCCCATTTTGGCTGTGTCCCTATGATTGTTTCTGTGAATTATATAGGGCTGCTATGTCTCCCCATCTTAGTAGAGTGGCCTTATATAGTATGTGTCCCATAAGGTGCAGTTTCCCTGGTCGCCAGAGCCAGGTATTCCAGGTGTATCCCTTATGTGGGTTGTGCGTGCCCTCCTGTTGTAGTTGAGATTCGGTTGCTATTTGCACATAAATGAGAGGGACTGACTCTCAGGCTGATTTGTTGTGAGGGCTGGCTGTGACTACAGTGGAGAAGCTTTGGAGCAAGGGCTGACACTCCAGAGCAGGGTTTACTTTAGCAAGGCTCTGGTGCTTGCCCAGTCTGGTGTGTTGTTTATGGAGGCAGCTTGGTGATGCTCCAACTTGGTCTGAAGTTTGCCACTGTATGTGTCAGCCCTGGGGCCTCCTGGGTGGGGCCCTGCCACAAATCAAAGTTAGACATAGGCTATGCTCTGTCCAGGGCCCCTGGTATGAACTATAAAGTAATCCACAGATGGCTGTCATATAAATTGGGCTTGTAGGTGCCTTGAGAGGCCAATCTGCAAACCAGGGCTGGATGTTGCTAGTGACAGGCTTAAGGCTGCTCAGCCAGAGGTATGGGACATGCTGAAGTCAGATGCTGCTTGATTGGGTTTTGTGAACTTTTGAGAGATTTTATGAAAGTCCTCAGCATGACCTAAGACAAATTGTACAGAAAAGTCACTGGAAGAGGCTTGGGTGTGCCTGAAATTTGGGTGGGGTGGGGTCTCAGGGAATCATTAGGGTGGAGCAGAGGAAAAGTGTTAGCCAGTTTTGATGGAGACTCAGATATAGCATCTGCCTGCAGAGAGGGGGAATGCTCAACAAAGAAATAATGATTTCCACTAGCTCCTTCATCCAGGAGAAAGCTATCCCATTATTCCTCACCCTGAAGCCTAGAGAACTCAGTTCCTCCCTGCATGGCCCTGGTGCCTTTTGAGCAGCTGTCCCAGCAGCTCAGAGGGAGTGAGTTCATCAGTAAGTCTATGTACTGGCGTTTTAAGAGGAGTGCCTAAGACTGCCGCCTCCTTGTCTCACTAAGCCACTATCTCTGCTGGTTTTCACAGCCAGGAGTTATGAGTACTTTTCTTCCTGTCACTGGAATCCTGGGCTGGGGAGCCTTTTGTGGGGCTGGGACCCCTTGATCCTCCAGGAAGGACCTCTACATCTGAGATATAACTCCTGATTTTTAGTGGTCACACATGGGTATGGGACCAGCTCATTCCATGTCTCTGCCCCTTTTACCAATCTCAGGTGGCTTCTGCTGCATGTCCATAGTTGTAGGGCTTCGGTTCAGCTAGACTTCAGGAGATGCTCAGTGATGGTTGTTCTGTAATTTAGTTGTAATTGATGTGGTCCTGAGAGTAGGTAAGCACAGTGTTTACCTATTCCACCATCTTGACTGGAAATCGTCCCTCCAGTGATTATAAGGCCACATCTGTCACATACAGATTCCCGCACATGTGTGGGTTTGTTTCCAGGATCTTTATTCTGATCATTTGGTCTTTTTCTTTATCCTGATGCCACTAACACTAACTTTTAAAATCACCACAGCTTATAATAAGTCTTGAGATCTGTAAGGCAAATATTCTCTTCACCTTCCTCACAATTGTCTTAGTTCATTTCTTCTTCCACATGAATTTTAGGTTAAGCTTGTCAAACTTCACAAATAATGCTATTATACTTTTATTTAAATTGATTTGACTTGGCATTTTATCTGTTCTATGGAACAGTTTCTGTAAAATGGGATTACTGCTTACTTGAAGGTCTGTTAATACTTGATTGATATCTTTTGGGTTTAGGAAACAGTTACATATTATATTCATTTCAGTTACATACATTTAAATCTTTAATGGTTATATTCAGATTGCTCTTTCTTCTTAAGTCAACTTTAGGTTGTTCTATTTTTCTAGAAAATTATTCTTTTCTCTAGGTTTTCAAATTTATTGGCATAAATTTATTCATAATATTCTTTTAAGCATTTAAAAATGCTTTTATGCTTCTGTATGTCTCCCTTTAAATTACTGATATTTTCATTTATGCCTCTTTCTTTTTTATTAGTCCAAATGCCAAAATTTTGCATTTTTCATTAGTTTTATAAGTGTTTCTCCTTTTCTTTAAAAAACTATTTTCATTCTGCTAGTCTTTTTCTAAATTTTTTATTGGACTCTTTATTCATTGGTTTTCATTTTGCTTCATTATATAAACATTTAAGGCTATAAATTTCCTCTAATATTGGTTTAGCTGCTTTCCACAAGTTTTAATACATAATGTTCTCAATATTATTTAGTTTAAAATATTTTATAATTTCCACCATGATTTCTCTTTGACCCACATATTATTTAATATGCTTTAAAATTTCTGAACATATGACTTTTGTTATTTTTTTTACTGATTTTTATCATGCCCTGCTTTTTGTGGTTAAATGTGGTAAATTTCATAAATGCTTCATATGAGCTGGAAAAATAATTTTTGGGTACAGACTTCTATATAGGTTTATTAGATTAAACTTGTTAATTACGCTATTCAAATCTTTTGTGTTCCAGACTAATCTGGAGTCTTCTTTATTAGTTGTTAAGAGAGATGTGTTGAAATTTGCCATTATAATTATGAACTTTATTTCTTGTATTCTATCAATTTTTGCTTCATGCTTTTAGTGGTTAAGATATAAGTTTTCTGCATTGAGAGTATTATGCTAAGTGAAATAAGTCAGATGGAAAGGACAAAAATCATATGATTTCATGCATATGTGGGATATAAAACGAAGAACAACAAATGAGCAAACAGAACAAATACACAAACAAAAACAAACTCATGGATACAGAAAACTCTTAGATACAGAATGGTGGTTACCAGAGGAAAAGGGAGTTGATGGGAGGATGAAAGGGGTCAAATACAAGGTGACAGAAGATTAGACCTCAGGTGCTGAGCACACAATAGTGTATACAGATGTAAGATAAAGTTATACATCTGAAATTTACATAATGTTATTAACCAATGTTACTCCAATAACTTAAGTAATGTAAGATATTAGGTACCTACCAATCCAAAATCTTGGTAAAAATTTTTCTTTGGTTATTTTGCAGTAATTAGGGAATAATGATTTTTTAAATCCAAGTCTACTTTGTTTCTTATTAATATTGCCACTCTAGCTTTCTTTTGGGTGTGTCATTTTTCATCCACTTTAAAACTATATGATTTGTTTTTCCCCCATGAGTCTCTCCTGAACATATACGAAGTTGGATTTTGTTTCTTAAAATCTGTTATTCTCTTTCTTTTAGTTCATTTATATCTATTGTGATCAGGGGCCTGTTTGGACTTAATTTCTTTCCCTTGTTTTAGTTTATTTCTCGTTTTCCCCTCAACTTCTTTTTTCCCTTCTTTCTTGCTCCCTGTAGGATTGGCTGAATTTTCTATAGTTTCCCCCTCTATAATATTCCATTTGTGTTCTTTTAATAGTCACTAATAAATATTTAATGTGCATTTTTAACATAGTCTCATATTTATCCTCTTTGTGAAATGCGTGAGAACTGTAGAACATTTTAGCTTAGATTGTCCTCCCTTCCTCCCAGCTTACATGTTAATTGCTGTCCAGGGTTTTAGCTCCACCTTGCACCTATGACCTCTTAATGAGTCACTGTGATGGATATAATTAGTGATGATTTAGATTTATACATGATATTTGCCAATTTATTTTCTCACCATTGCTTCTTGATTCTATTATTTCTTCTTGGGTTCCATATGATTTTTCTTGAAGTATATTCTTAGCATTTTTTTAGCAATCTTTTATGAGAGTAAATTCTCTTTGCTTTTGTCTGTAAAAAATGCTTTTGTCTCTATTCTACCCTCATTTTTAAATAGTAGTTTTTCGGACCGTGCGATGCAAATTTGGCAGTTATTTTCTCTCAGCACAATGACTATATTATTCCATTTTTAAAGCTTCTGTTGTTCCTGAGGATCTTGCTGTCAGCTTATTGTGGTTCCTCTGCAGTATTTACTTTAATTACTTCTGTTTGTATTTGGTGTACCATAGTTCGACTGCCACTTGTGCAGATGTTGAATTATCTTAATTTTTTCTACTTGGGTCTCTTGTGATTCTTGAAACTAGCAATTCATTTCTTTTATGAATTCTGGAAAATACTCAGCAATTATCTCTAAATTTATTTTAACCCATTTTGGAAGACTTTGTCTTATATTGGACCATTTCCTTCTATCCTTGATATTGCTTTTCTTTTATATTTTTCTCTTCAACTCTGTGATTCATTTTGAGGTATTTCCTGAGGTCTATATTGCATTGCATTTCATTCTGTTCTCTTCAGTTTTTCCCATTTAGCTTACTTAATGAAGTTTTCCTTACGGTAGCTATATATTCAAAATAAAAAAATTAATTTGCTTCTTCAAAAATCTGTCATTATATTATTGCTTTCTTTTGACTTTAAATTCTTATTTTACCCTTTTAATTATTAAATACATTTATTTTATAGTCCCTATTCAATTATTCTGCAGGTCTACCCATTCACCTCCAATCCTGAAGTCCCTAGTGTCTGCTTATTCTTTCTCCTGAAGCATTAATTCTTTGTATGTTTTATATTTTGGGGTTCAGACCTCATTTTCACAAGACTTTATCTGAGAGAATCTTGTAGAGTCTACATTTAGATTATATTGCTTTGGAGTAATTTTGCATTTGTTTCTGCAGTTACAGAATTCCATACTGAATTCATATTTGAATTTAGAAATCTGTTTTTCTTTCTCTATTCCGAACTTCAATCCAAGGAGATAGCTTTTTTCCTATAACCCAAATCTGTTAGTTATCCAGATGTTCTCTTTTTCCTCACAGGTGATCAAAAAATGTTTTCAACAGACACTTATGTATCTAGGATCATTTTTTTTTCACAAACCATCAGCATAGATGTCAAATAATTTTTCTTAAAGAATATTCTATTCCTATTAATCTATTGGTGGCTGACCATGAAGATATAGCACAAACTCCAATCACTTGGAAAGAGCTGATCCATGCTTTGTCTTCTCTGAATTCAACTCTCACTTTTTCTATGGACACTTTATGTTTAAGCTGAAGAGTTTGAAATTTCTGGAATATATCAGAAGCTCTCTTGTTTCAATGCTATTGCCTGTACTGCTTCACCATTAATGACCCTCTTTTCCTTGATTAACTTTTATTATTACTTAAGATTTAAATTAAGCATTTTAGAGAAATACTTTCAAGCTTAAGTTCAGTATTACATTGTTTTTGTTATTGTTTGTTGGTTTGCATGCTTTTAAAATAATTAAAATGACAAATGTAGGATTTATCATTTTGCATGCCTATGTTATTCATATTTCCACATGTAAAACCACATCAAAGTTGGTAGTAGTTCTGGGAGAATGTGTGTATCTCATTATATACATATATACATATATATATATACACACACACATATATTTACATATATGTGTGTTTGTGTATGTGTGTTTATATATATATATATATATATATAGATAGATAGATAGATAGATAGATATAGATATAGTTTTACATATTTGGAGAAAGCATTGAACTTATGCTTCAGTTGAAAATATGTGTTTGAAAGTCATCTATCCCTGCTGAAGGATATTAGCAAAATGTATATTTGTAATATCGTATATGACATTGCCAAATTGCCTTTTGGCTTTTGGTAGGTTTTGAATAGTAAAGGCAGTAGATATGAAAAATTGCCTTTTTAGTAAAATGGAAGAACTGGATTTTCATTTTGCCTCTGCTACTCATTAGCTGAGAATCTTTTTTGTTACTTCGCTTCCCTCTTTTTAGGGTCAATTTGTTGGATGAGATGATCTCCTAGTTTCCTTTCACCTACAAAACCCTCCTAATGATTGGAAGGAGATCTTAGATATCTAGAGATATTTCATTGTAACCCAGTCTTTTAAGTTACTGTTAATTTTTTTTAGTCTATAAATTTAAGCTGATGAAGGGCTTATACCTTTTAGAAAATACATAATGTTTAAGGTAAACTTGAATTTGAAAATATTTTATTAACTATAAAGTACTCAGTTAATATAAACACCAATCAGGAAGTTCTGGCTACTATGAAAAATTGAAAGGCAAAGACAGATGTTTGTAACCTTGTTTTGACTTAAAAGAGCAGCAGAGTAGATTAGAAGTACAGTGCTTCAGGAATGTGAATTCAAAGTCCAGTTAATGAGCCAGCCCTTCCTGGGTAATATCAAATAGCCAATGTTTTTAGTCTTAGTCGGTGCTTGCTTTACAGCAATACATATGTGGGCTTGAACACTATAAAGATCAATAACTCTTTTGATATGCTTGTCAATTTCTAGTGTTGATGAGCAATTTCTTTTAAGCAGCTTGTCTTTAAATGGTAGTGTGCCTTTATAGGAAATAAAAAGTGCCATAATTTTATATGATCCATCCACCTATTTGTAATTTTTTCCATTATTAACTGAGATAACTCAATCTCTGAAAACTTTAATGAACTTGTCCTAAATTTACTGTGTAAAAATATTTGCTCTAAATTTTCACTGAGTTATTTATATAAGTTAATAGCTTTTTTGCATTTTACATCTAGAATGTAAAACTAGAATATTTATGATGTTTAAGTCATTAGACTTGGGCAGAAGTGTCTTTTTAAGTGTAGAAAAAAATTGGAAAGAAATAAATATCTTCTTGTTCAAATTTATGATAATACACAGCTAATCAATGGTGATATTTAAAATTTTCTCCCTGATTCTATTATATTATCTTCTCCTTCCTTATTTTTTTTATACCTCTCAATTTTTCTCACCAATTTCTTCTTTGGCCCCCTCTATTTTGTCTTTCTTTCTTTTTTTCTTTCTTCTTTTTAAATTTCTTTTTTCTTCTTCCTTTCTCACTTCTCCTTCCTTTTTTTCCTCGTATAAACATTTATCTATATACAAACTCACCAATAAGTGTAAGCAGGAATGGGATTTATAAACAAAGAAGCAAAATGGTGAATTGTAAAATAAAAGGAATCACTTTTTGAGTATTAGACAAATCCAAATGTAATAGAATAATAATGGATTATTTTATATTCCTGGTGACTGTAGGTTGTAGTTTTATTTCTATTAAATATATAGAAAACGATATACAGAGTAAAAAAATAATTCATTTTTTTCACTCTGTGTATTTATTTTGAGCATAAATTGGTCTGCTGGATTACGTTTCTTTACGTTAAGTTGTAGTTTTGACTGCTAGTTGAGTATACCATGAATTAATAAACATTTGATATTGACTTCAGTTGAAGTAAATATCAAGATATATTGACCTGAGTAGACAATATGGACCAAAGTGAAACCTCTGTCAATATTTATTTACCTTTACAGGGGCAATTAATCTTGATACTCATTGAAACAACAAGTCAATATATGTATTGCTGTGTACTTTTGGAGGCTTCTGTTAGAAATATTGGCAAGTCCCTTGTTCATGGCCGTAGTTTTTAAAAGCCAGTCAATTTAAGTGTTTTGGGTATCAAGAGCTAAAACATGTAAAATATCACAGTGTTATTCACCAGAAATAAGAAATTAAGAGTCTCCTCAGAGCAGGTTATTGTGAATTCCTCTTCTCAGGTCTGCTAATGCTTATTTAGTAATATGAACTGCTAAAGAGACAACTGGTACTGACTTTTCGATGAATGACTTCACGGTGTTAGCAGATAGGTGAGATAGTTCTACAATGCTTCTCCAGGTGGTGCATGACAATGGAGCATAAAACCCCTTAGTACATCTTCATTTCTTTATGAGAGTTTCCTTTGTAAGCAGCCCCTACTGCAGAGAGAAGTTCAGGCTGTGAGATTTTGACCTTTTGAATTTTAGGGTTTTAATTTTTCCCTCTCTTTTGGAATAAAATAGTGGTGGAGGTAAGAAAAACTTGCAGTTTATAGTGACTGGAAATGTAATGAAGCACTTGATATATATGTATGAAGTCTTAAGTTGAATTTCCAAGGAGTGAGACAATGTATTTCCTTTCCTCTATACATTCCCTATTCAGAATGTGATCTCAAGAATTGTACTTTAAATTTCTCTTCCTCCCCCAAAACACAATAACAAGGCAAACAAACAAGAACTATTAGTACCTCACGGGACTCACAGTTGAGGTAGATCTTCGAGATAAGGTATTAGAGTGATTGACTTTTATTTAGTTAACAATGAAACCTGCTTTCTCCATAAAAATTTAGGTAGAAAGTTTACATGTCACTATGCAGCATTTATTACAGTAATGTACATATTCTCTTTACTTAATAGTGATAAGAGTTTGCCCTACTTAGGGATATGTTCAAAAAGCTAGAGAAAGATACTGATGATATACAAGTATATATTATAATATATTATATTATATATAACTTAATTATACTATGTTAATATAATATATAAATTACATAATAGTATATATAAATTAATTTTCCATAGGGATAATATAACACATTTATCATCGAATGTTTGGAATAGATAAATTGTATTTTACACATTGTGAACAACTTCCAAGTTTTTTTTAATGGCTTATGTCAACATTGTCTCATAATTGTTTATAATACCCAATATAACATTAGATACCAAGATATATAGCTGAAAGTCATGAACTGGCCAATACTCATGCACAAACAATACATTAGTAGATTTGTGTTCAGCTTTAAATTCTCAACTAGTTTTTTTAACTGATGTTTTCTGTTATCCCATGGTAATGATTTCTTGTGGGGGCAGAAAGTTTTATTGCTTTTCCTGATTATAACAGAAATGCATAGTTTTTGTTAATTTGTATCATGTATTGTTAATGAGGACAGCAAAACTAAAAGCGAAAGTGAACCAGCAAAAAAATAACATATATCAACCCCTCCCCACCACCATGCACACAGGTGAACTGAGAAATGTCAAGAAAGAGGCAGTCCTTCATGTTGTTGGTCCTTGACATTTTGCAGGCAGTAGCACTCAGCAACCACACACACACAAATATGCCCCTTCATCTTCCCATGAGCAGCCTCCTGGAAAGTATAGGCTGCCTGCACGCATCTTAGAAACAGCTCATCTTCCTTCTTCTCCTTTTTGAAACACAAATCCATTTCTTTGGTGAATAGTAACCCTGCCACCAACCAGTATAGACAAGCACAGCAGAGAAGTACTGATGGCCCCTATACTGTGAGTGATAGAAGGAATATGTCCAGGAATGTCTAGGAAAGGCCTGCTTATTAATACAAAGTCTGAGGTGTATGGGCCAAGTGACTAAATAGATGAGAAAGCGAGTGGGAAGAGGATGGAGAAGAATGACAAAGCAGTGGTGAAGGGAGAGTGGGTGTTTAGTGGGCTGAGATCAGGTAAGAAAGAGGGACAGCAGTGAAGGGATACATTGAAAGGGGCTCGGAACACACATTAGAATCATCTTTTTGAAGGATCTCCCCTTCTTCTGAGAAGCATTCCAGTAGTACTTAAAGAATTCCGATAGCCATGTTGAAAGCAAGCTAGAGGCTAAAGATCAATAGTTTTGGGTGGAGGTTAGAATGGAAGATATTCACAAAACAGTATATATGTCAAAGAAACTCTTTCAATTAAAATAAAAGGGAAGAGATTCACTTGCTTACCTGTAAAAACATTGATTGGAATTTTTCACATTTCAGTATGTTAATCTTTGGCCACCTACATACTAGAATCACCATGCTTTTTTCATACCAATGAATTTACAATGATGACTCCATTTGGATTGGAGAATGCATCAAAATGGAAAAAGGTGTTTGTTTTTACTGTGGAAAGTACATAGACTTTGAAGCCAGATGGGCTAAAATTCAGGCCTCTCGGTAGTTTTCTTATATTGAACAATTTACTTAAAGCTCTGTTATCTCAGTTCAAAAAATGGGGCGCTTATCTTAAATATTGTGAGGATTAAAATAAAAGAATGTATTAAGAAAGTACCTGGCACATTGCCTGGCATACACTCCATTGTGTCACCAAGTATATTTTTATAGTTGCCTTCTTCTTCTTATATGGTATAATAGTTGCCTTCTCTCATGTGAAGAGCTTTTGAAGTCCTTATAAGAAAAGATCTTAAACATTAGAAAATCAGAGGTTGATAGAATTTTTAGTGGTCATATCATCAAATGTGACTACTTTCCCAATAGAAGCAGATAGGATTTTCTTTTGGGGTAAGAGAAGATCTGGAAATAAGATGTTTCTCACCATCATGTATCCTTGCTGCTCAAACATATCGGCCTATGTCTGCTTTGCTTTATGTGCACTGCTTCCTCTAATTGGAGAGGTAGGTGAAGGGCACAATCTTTAGGAGGGTGGCCCCTCCCCATCTCACCAGCCCCCCCCATGTCACTCCCTCTTCACTGGCTACACTCCAGCCACACTGGCTTTATTCACTCCTCTAACACCTCAGACCCTTTTCCTCCTCAAGGTCTTTGTTACTTCGGGTTGTAATACTCCTCCTAGACTACTATCCTTCCCTCCTGTCCCCTCCTATCACTGTCTCTTACACACAGGCACACACACACACACACACACACACTCTATCTGTGGTTGACTAATTCTTACTTAATTTCTACTTACATCTCACATTAATTGTCACTTCTTGCCTAAGTCCTCAGTCTAGGTTAGAGTTAGATCTGGTTAAAAGACTTCCCAGCATTCATCTGGCTACTTATCATAATTATGATTAATTAATCACCTTGGTAGATAGTGGCTAATGTCTGTCTTTCCCTCTGGCTAAAACATCAGTGAGGACAGGGACTATGTTTGAGGTCATAACTCTGCCCCCCACATTCAGTTCTCTGCCTGACACATAATAGGTGATCCACAAATATTTGTTGAATAAATGATGCTAGATGCAGAAACAAATTGGTGATAACGTATTGCTGTATTATAAGATTGTTGAATCTCATTGTGCTCAACATCATTAACTATTGCATGGATAGATTGTATGATGGCCAGTGTGGCACCATGGCCCAGAGGTGACATACGGTTTGTGTACAGAACATGTATCTGTTCAAAAAAGGAAGCCGGGTCAGCCCAGGAGCTGGCATCCTTTCTGTTATGATATCTTATGCCACGATATTCAAGTCTGTCAAATATCCTAATACAACAAATACAACCGTGGTGAAGTAACAGGTACCAGGCATTATTCCTGTGGATAGTTAAGCCTTTGGAATCTGAAGGATGGGAATTTGTGAAACTTTTTGTCAGCTATGACTCAACTGTGGCTTTGCTTGGGAAGCGTTCACA